>JAWPHD010000488.1:0-456174 GCA_037043455.1 Cyrtodaria siliqua
ACTATGTTCCAGAGCCACATTTGAAGTTATGTTATATAGTGCTTTTTTGTATGGTATCATATTGTTAAACTATAATTATATAAAACAGAAAGAAGCCAAACTAATGCAAAACACTTGAACGGTGTTACGACACAAATAACATTGCACTGCTTTTTTTTTTTAAATAAAGCAACCTGTTCGTGTGATAATCACACCTCCACCTAACCTTGAGCTATCATCACTCTCTGTCACGGGGACGCTTACAACAGGAGACACTCTTTACATCTCCTGGAATGTTACCAACGTGGGTGACACCGTGCCGATATCGCAGAGATACTGGATTGACCACGTTGTGAGTTTTACGACACATTATATACATATGTCACTGTAATTAATGATAATTCTTATATAGTGTCTTACCTTTTCTGATATACTTATATCATACCTATATATAATTGTATATTAGGGTGAGGGTGTGTGAGTTATGATGTATGTGATGAATAGAATCTTTAATCTCGGTTATAGCCGAGCCGCATATCACCTTTGCCAAAGAGTTTAATAAATTCATTAACACGAACACAAGCTATAAGTTAGTAAACAAACAAATGTATAATTGAAGACAGCGACAATATACCTAATCAGTACTTATAAAATGTAACAATGTCAAACTTATATTGTATATTTAATAGATTGAATTTCGTTAGGAAAGTGTTTGTTAGATAAAAGCAAAATAGATTGAAAAAATACTTTAACTTTTGATAATATTTCGTAAAGTCCATTCGAAATCTTTTCAGTCTCATTCAACATCATATCTGATATCCAGTTTGGTATGGATGGGGATATCCGCCATAAGCAAATCTTGTATTTTGTCATTTTGAACTTACATTATGACAAATTGCAATATGCCTTATTCCATTTCTTAATTCTAGATTTGTAATTTCCTAATTTCTTAAAGAGGCACTACCTATATCTACGCGATTTTTAATGTAAAATATTAAATACTCAATATAACTGCATTTATATGTATGCAAAGCTATTTTATGAGTATTCTAAGAAGCAACAAGGTTCGTATTCCAGTTCTGTAAATTATTAATTATGATCAAAACAATATCATGAATAAAATTCTGCCCAGCCGTTTATTCCTGCCGGAGAACTACGAGTTTTTACGATTTTATCGGACATGCGCAATGTCATTCAGTTGAACGAAAACAAACTACTCGGGGCGGTTCCGATAGTAAACGAATCGATCGGAACTCGTCGCCAATCCGACGAGGCAGTTCCGATTGTAAACGAATAAGATCGGAAAATCTCCGTAATCGGCTTGTCTAAAACAATTACGAATACAATTTCAAAAATCCGTTTTTATCCTGTTTTTCCCCAGCAAAACGCATATTACATGGGGTGAAATTATTGCCGTTTACCTTTTTCATAGTCCTCTTTACAATTAAGTAAAGTTTATATCAATTGGTGTACACAAATATATAGGTAGAGCATCTTTAAATTCATTGTGTCTTTGTTTAAATTGTCAAAATTGTCATTTTGAACTTGATTATGACAAATTGCGATATACCTTATTCCATTTCTTAATTTTCCTAATTTATTAAATACACTTTGATACTTTGTTAAATGCATTATTTAATTAATACATTCGTAGCAATTATTTGCTTTTCATTAGAATTCTAAACAATAAAAAATACACACAACTTTTCAAGAAAGTAGATTTGTATACAAGTTACAAATGCAGAAGTTACAAATGATGAATGCAAGAATGCAATAAGTTGACAGTCGCATTATTACATCAGATGGCGCTACGAAAATAATAGTTTATCCCTCACCGGTGTTAGAACACGTTCCTCCCCTGATAAAAACTCTTTTGGCGCTTAATTTTATTTTTTTGAGACAGCCATTTCAAAGATATTTATAAAAGCCTAACACTTTTGTTACTGTTTTTCGCAACGCAGTTATAGGTGAAAATAACCCACTCGACGGTAAGGTTTCGTAAGGGTTGGGGGTAAAAGGCGTACCGTACCATATAGTCTCTCGGCCTATCAAAACCGTATCATGCATATGTCCTACTTGCAGATATCGGTCTGGGCAGATTAGACCAATTAAAGCGCCAATTAGCGATAAGTCGATTTTATTCCCGCATTTTTTCACGCTCATAAAGTTGACGTTTGCATGTCGTCATGTTGTTAATAAACGCACAACGTCAATTGTTAATGCACCTGAAGTCACTTGCTGCTTCTCACAAGTTAAGAGGAAGAAATTAACATTAAAATAAAAAAAAAATAGTTTTTTTGAAAGTCACATAGAATCTCTCAAAGTCTCGCCAAAAGCGCCCCTCACGTCGCCAAAATCGCCCCAACGTGAGGGGCGATTTCAAACTTCCAATATCCCCAGGCTTTGTTTCTGAATCTGCATAGCATAAGCGTAGCGAAGAGATCACAAGCAGGCCTGGTGACAGAGGCTACGTACCGTACCGTACCGTACCGTACCGTACATTCCGAAATATAAAGAAAATAGCAGGTGCGTGTTACGGAGAATACCGAACGTAGTAATGAATAGTTTAGGAACGAATCTAATAGAGATTACCGGTTTAAGTTGGATGTAAAATATATAAGGACACAAGCTGTTCATCAATTTATTTATATCATATATTAGAACAATTAGTATAATAAGTAAACTCCGTGCCGTACTATACATCATTTGTGTAACAGTTAGTATAAATAAAGATGTAATGTAATCAACATTATTGAATACCTAACAGACATGGGGTCAATTACATGGCCAAGAAATTAATTAAAATGGTAAAGTAGAGGTATGAAAAACACTAAGGCAGAATTCAACTGGCATTCACGCGTCTTAACACAGAAGACATACACGACTAATCAGCAGTATTTATACTATATATTAAGTTTAGTTTAAATAACAAAAGAAAACGGGTTGGAAAGCCGTGGTGGAACGATACACTTACACTTTTATGGAACAATGTGTGTGAAAGTAAAACACTTTGGTTAAGATGTAAGGATAAGTCTGTAAAGTCAGACTTAAGTCTTAATACTGTTCTTTTAGAAAACGGGTTGACCGTGAAGTTCAGAGATGTAAGCGTCTCTATTGGTACAAATTGCAAAGAAGTGAATAGTGATCAAATTAGTTTTTGGAAAACTATAGGAAAGATAGGTGTTGGCCAAGTTAAGAAAAGTAGCATTCCAATGGAGGTACGTTTGGATGACGGCAGCGTGTCTAAAGATGTTAATGATGTTTGTTTAAATGGGAACGAGATTATACACATCTTTTAAACAGAGACGTTGAACTTGAAAGTCGTAGGCCAAACCATAATGTAAACAGTAATAACGAGTATGTTTTAAACGCAAATATTTGCATACTAGAAGTTAAAAAAGTAGTTGAAAATTCCAAACGTCACAAGGCTTTCGGGTGGATATGATACCAGTTGATCCTTTTTTATTTTTGCATACTCTGTTTAATATTTGTTTTGATTCAGGTTGTATACCTACATTATGGGGTCAAAGTATTATCAATTCTATTCCAAAGTCGAGCACAGTTGATCCAAGGGACCCTCTTTCTTATAGAGGCATAACACTAGCTTGTTCAATGTATAAGTTGTATAGTTCTATTATAAATAATCGCCTTACTGTATGGTCAGAAAGGCATGATAAACTTGTCGATGAACAAAATGGGTTTGGAAAGAAATGCAGCACCATTGACCATGTTTCATCCTTAAAGGGAATGTAACGACACAGCCAAACAAGCTCTATTATTGAGAGTTCTGAAAAACTTGGAAAAAGGTGAATTAATTATCAAAATCGGATGATAAACAGATTGATGGTAGACAATTATCAATGCTTAATTATACATATTTGATTAAGATAAACTATGTATAAACTATCATTTTCAAGTAATATATAAAACTATATATCTATATATATATATATATATATATAGCATAATTTCAACTAAATGTCAATAATATTTTCACTTATCATAGTCTGTCCATTTTATTCTATTCTGCTTCCTATATAGCTCTATTAGTCACTAAGCTGAACCATTCATTACTACATTCGGTGTTCTCCGTACTACGCACCTGCTATCTCCGTTATGTTTCGGAATGTACGTACCGGTCTTTACCCACAACCTTTCGTAAAGGAGACATTATTATTGTGTCGGTAGTAAATCTCCACGCAGAGTTGTCGTTCCTTAACAGTCCGAACGGTAGGAAAGCATTTAATTGTGTAATTCTAGTCTGATAAGAAATCATAAAATGGTGTACGGTACCATTATTGTGAAGAAGAAAGTATTATTTTAAAACGTTACACTTGGAATAATGAAACCGAGGACAATTGAATGTCAAATGTAACAATGCAAAAATGAAACAATGCAAATATGAAACAATGCAAAAATGCAATATTTGGCAATTTAACAAAGGCACAATTAATGAATTTATCGTTTAAGAAATTATTAAATTACACATCTGGAATTTAGAAATGGAATAAGGCATATTGCAATTTGTCATATTGCAAGTTCAAAAGGACAAAATACAAAGGCGGATATCCCCTCCATAGTTTGGGTCTTTAAATCAACAATTCAACATAAATATATTTTAATAAAGTTGGTTTTTGAATTGGTATGGAGAAATATCATTTGGAAATAATTCTTTTGGCACAGATGACGAGCTTGCGAGTCACCCTACACCAAAGAAATTAGTTCCAAGTAACACCCCTCCATACACATTCCTCACGTTTACACTCCTGTATAAACTGCCCATACCCTTATCAATTTTTACTATTCACCGTGTGAACAGTTTTTACTATCACACGATTGTGACGTCACGGGAAGTATAAAAATAGGTTTTGGGCTTGAAAAATTACGACACGCTTTGCGCAATTGAAAATTGGTGGACGCTTATTAAAATACAGTTAAAGTTATGTCAATCATATGAAGTTATGTCAATCATAACTTTAACTCAGCTTCGTCTCATTTGCTAAAATGATCATATGTTGTTAAATTGTTTATAGTATTAAATGTTTATATTGTTAAAGTGGACTAAACTATTATTTAACTTCAAGATCTGTGATACGGATAAAATAAATGTTGATATTTTTGTAATGGTTTATTATTGTTAAAATGGACTAAACTATTACTTTACTTCAATATCCATGTCTATGATAAATATGTTGTTTATATTGTTAAAATGTTGAAATAATGTCTAAAAAAAAGAGTAACAGATATTAATCTTGTTTTTTGTTACTTTAAATCAAAACTGGTATAAAAACATATTTAAAACACACATTGTTTTATAGGGATTTTTCCCTCATATATATTTTTTTTAATCAAAACATGTTTTGTTCGGTATAACATTACAATCGCCTCGGTTGACATTATTTTCCTCAGGTTGACAATATCCACTGTCACCCTCACTGGGATGCAATATTTATATATTGTTTAATATATCATATACTTTATGAACATCATTACACTATAAATAGGTTATGGTATCCACAACATCACAATGGAAGCGCAGTATAAGCTACCAGTCACACTATGGCGTTCTTCGTCCACAGGAGTACTATACGTCTTCCATTAGCTATGATATATCACAAGATATTCCAACGGACTCATACAGCGTCGTTGTTACCACGAACTATGACAAAAGACTGTTTGAATTTAACGAATTTGAAAACAATGAATTAAATAGAACAGTTAAAATAAGGAGAGCAGTTCCTGATTTGCAAGTGCAAAACTTAACAATAAACACTTTCGCATTGAATACGTCAACGGTAGTTCACGTGCACTGGATTGTTGAAAATGTAGGCAATGGAAGAACTCTTTCCGACAACTGGATAGATAGTCTGTATGCTAGGACAAAAGTAGGCCATTACTCAGATAACGATATTGTTCTGAAACATTCAGCGATCTATATCTTGGGTGGATTAGCCAATGGTGCACTTTACGAGCGAAACGAAACAGTAGTGCTACCAAAACAAATCTATGGACGAATACAGGTTATCGTTAGAGTAGACGATATGTACTTCTCTACTGGAGACACTAACCTGACGAACAATTTTAAAACGTTCCCGGATTTTCACGTTCCATTACAGGCAGCAGACTTTGTTGTTATGCAGAATGTGTCAATAAGCGAAAGCGTAACCGGTGGAGAAGAGATGTCAGTTAAATACATGGTTATAAATACAGGGATACCTGTCGAAATTGGGTCGCAATGGACTGACAACGTTTTTGTTGTTGGAAATCCGCAATGTCGACAATACTTAAATGGATTGACAATGACAAAAATCATCAACGAGTATATTGGGACTAATGACACGTACTCTGTTAATGCGGTTTTTGATATTCCAGATGAAATGTCTGGATCATATTGGTTATGCATTGCGGTCAATAAGAGAAACGATGTTTTTGAAGGTAATAATACTCGAAATAACAAAATTAACAGGCAAATAAACATCAAAAGTGCACCTACAGCTGATTTAAGTGTAGACTATATCAAAGGAACCATATTTGGAAATGTTGGAAAAGACAAACTTTTAGAAGTTCAATGGAAAGTGACGAACATCGGCAATTCAATGAGAAAGACAAGATCGGTATTAGATAGTATTGGCTTTTCTCGCAATCGCAGTATGAATAGTTTTATAACGCTGAATTCATATCTGACAGAGTATATGCTTGAATCTTCAGGTAAATATGAGCAAAAGAAGAGAGTAATTATCCCCGCTTCGATTACTGGTGACATATACGTTTGTGTATTTGCAGACTCTACTTCCAGTTTAAGGGATACGTATAAAAAACAGAACAACTTTGCATGTGAAGATTCAGTTTTAAGCATTAAAAAGCCATCCGCTGCAAAACTGTTGTCGACAATTCAAAATATAGTACCTGTTAAAACAAAAGAGATTGTTCCGGGATCCGATTTAGAAATTTCATTCTCAGTAAACAATATTGGAGAATTACCTACTCTAGAATCTTCCTGGGTAGATTCAATTTATATAACAGATTTTCAACCAACTAGTGGCCGTGAACTATTAGAGAAAGGTTACAATCTTGCAAATATCATCCACGTTGGAGTTTTAGATGCAAAACATGAGTATAAAACTATCAAAACAGTTACATTACCAAATAAACTTGCCGGTGGTGTACAATGCTATATTTTACCTAACAACACAATTATCGGTACGGATGATGACATCCATGATGACAGTCTAATCACTTTACCAGATCTTAACTCAACAATTTCCTCGTTCGGCAAAAACGCATCAGACTTATTTCATTTACACATATCAGATGAATTACCCAATATTCAAATAATAAGTAACACTTTGCTAGATGATTTAAATGGCGGTCAACCATTGTCTATAGATTACGATATTTTAAACGATGGACAAATCGCAACAATGCAATATTGGTATGATGCAATTTTCCTGAGCGAAGACTATTTATTGGATGTTTTTGATATGAAGCTAAAATCAGTTGCTCGGTTGTCCAGTATTGGAGTAAATATGACAGTTAATTATAATATAAGCTTTACACTGCCGCTTGATCTTGAAACCAAAAGCTATTACCTGATCCTAGTTTGCGATTCAAGAAATGAAATTGCCGAAGAGAATGAAGACGACAACCAGCTTAGAATAGTATTTCACATGCAGCTTAGAGCTAGCACAGATATTATGGTTGCTAATGTATTGACTCAAAATACTGCTTTTTACAGCGATCCTCTGAAAGTTGAATGGGATATAATAAATAACGGTTCCATACATGCAACTGGTTATAAGTGTGATACAGCTTATCTTTCCATAGATACACACTGGGACATTGACGATGAACAAATTGGCAAACCGCAATGTTCACAGTTTGATTTGCTTCCTCGTCAGCCGCATTCAATCCAACATTCACTTCCTCGTGAGCCGCATTCTATTCAACATTCATTGATCCAAACACAAACGCCACTGATTACTTCAATGTCATATAACACGCTCGTTAAAACAAGATCAAACCTGATAGACATGTACCCGAAAAACAACGTCGCTGTAGCAAAGAACAAGACCGAAGTTTTAATCAACATTCTTACATTCGCCAAACCTGTTTCAAAACATATTTCTGCAAATGGGTTCCTAGCTTTACACATTAAAGACGTCCCAATTGATAAGACACTAATTGTAAGTGTGATATCGGGTGTTGAAACTTTTAATAGAGTTTTCATTAAAGCCGCACGACCTGCTACCCTTTATGACTTTGATGTTTTGTCAGACACTCCAAATAAAGCCAATCATTCCGTAACAATACCTAGTACAACAAACCAAAACTATTACATTTTAATTGCAAATACTGACTCGGGATTATCGATTAACAACCACGATGTAACAGTTGAGGCGAAAGTGGCACAATTTGAAATTATTGACGTCTTTCCCAAGTCAGTAATCACGGATGCAGATGTAACGTTTAAAATAACCGGTGCTCTCTTCGATAGCGACATTCAAGCTTATCTAAACGGCGACTCGGAAGAAAAAATCTTTGCTAAATCAACATACGTTTTCACAACTACTGAAGCATATGCAACGTTTATAATTCCTAAGTATACTAATAGTACAAAGTTTACACTTAGGCTGGTTTCCATTTCTATAAATAACACTGTATCTTTACATGATGAAATTTACGTCAAGACTGGAACTAAAGGATACCTGACGTCATATATCAGTAAACCTCGAGCTTTGTTTTTTGGCGAAAAGGGTGTTGTTACCATTCATTTGGCAAATGCTGGCGATTCGGATATATTTATTCCACTAGCGCTTATACGGGTCATTGGTGATGGAGAAATTAAGTTGATCGATGACGTCAAAGATCATTTATATTCCCAGGACTATATTGTCTTCGGTTCTTTATCTAATGGCCCAACGGGTATACTTCCGCCAAAGACATACAGTGTGATACAATTTGAGACGAGGGAAGATACACAAGCTTTACTTAGACGTAAACACATGTGTCTAGTTGTATCCTTTATTCATCCAAGTAACGATCCTAACCCATTCATCAAACAAAAAGATATTCTCAAACCATCACACTACGACGAACCTTCGTGGGACCGTATATGGAATAACTTCGTCTTAATGGTAGGCACTGATACACATTCTCTGATAGGTAAAATGTCATCCATCTTAACTCAAATGAGTGTAGCAGGAAGAAGAGTCACTAACGCACACGACATCATACAATATCTTCTTGACGTTGCCGATGCACCTTATGGTGTTAATCATTTGGTTATGGAAGCAGACATTATACTTGAACCAGACGCAACGGTTGGATTGACAATAGTCCGGTATCTTAGTTCCAGAATTGGTTCACGACGACAGCCTGGAATCATGGGAAATGGATGGATTTTGCCGCTTTGGTAATTGTCTATAATCTTAAGGATATGTTTATACTGTTGATTGTCATGTAACTGACATAAAAGGCTGTCTTTGGCATACATTTTAATATTATACATAGATATAAGGATACCAATGTCATATATAATTCTGTAAACAATTGAACACTCCCTTTTAATTCTTTCAGGGTAATAATTATAATAATATGTTATATTCAAATATGGGACCGCTATTAATTGTACTGTTTGTTATAGCACTGTTTTGTTGACAATTCCACATATCTAACAGTACATACCATCCTAGTGTCCTCCATGATTCAGTGAATATAAATATCTAAATAAAGCACTGATAAAATTGACAAAATTATCGGAAATAATACATAAATTAAAATTGTTATTTTCTGATTACAGGGATTCGCGGATAAAAAGCGTAGACAATAATTCACTGACCTTGACCTTAGCCAAGCAGGACTTTAGATTCTTTCGTGTTGACGAAAATACGTATATTCACATGCGAATTGGAATACTTAACCGTGGACAAGGTTAGATTAAAGTAGTTATCCCGCCAACAACAGCCAAATTTTATTAAATATGTACACAATTTCTAAACCTACTGACGACGAGGTATATATATATAACTTACATATTCTGAGAATCCAGACTATATATATATATAGACACAATATAAACGGTTTTAACCAGCCAGGCCAAACCGCACAAAAGGAGCATCGAATTAAGAGTTATCAACTCATAATTCATTTTACGCATATACAATCACGGGTATTTTAAGAACCCGTGCTTAGACCTTTACTTTTAATCGGCACAAATACATCATTATATGACCTGAACACTTGGATAGAGTTTTTATAAACTGTTTTGTAATGTAATTCTGCTGTTATTTGGCATGCGGTTTATTGGATAACAACTGGATATTGATGAAAAATCATTTTCCTTCACTAAATACATATTTTGTAATATGCATTGAACTCATTTACTTAAACATTCGATATTTATGTAAACAAGGAACCATGACATATTGCCAGGCGAGTTTTAAAGAAATGTTCAAATACACTCTGTAAATCTTTTAATAATGATATCATTACCATGTTTTCAGATTTCATACTGAGACGTTTCAAAGATAACAAAGAGTACAACTTTAATTCTGAAACATTTAAATTAAAATCAATAGTCTCGCTTGTGGACGATAGCAGACTCGACATGGAGTATTCGAACAATAACTTGTCTAAGATAAAACACTCCACTGGTCCATATGTTCTGGTGTCATATGACGCATACGGCAGGATTAAGGCAATGGAAGTAAAGAATACGAGTGTTTCTACGGAAACCATCAAAAGGTATACACTGCACTTTATCAGAAACAGGTTCTTGTGGAATGGTGGATCAAGTGAAACTAAAATTAAAGCAATTACTAGTGCTAAAATGTAAATTATTCTGCCACGTACGCACAATGTAAACATATTCTGTTCGGGAAGCAATATTGATATGTGTGTGTGTGTGTGTGTGTGTGTGTGTGTACGTGCGCGTTGTGTGTGTGTGTGTGTACGTGCGCGTGCGTGCGTGTGTGTGTTTGTGGTTGGTTGGGTGGGGGAGGTATGTGGAGGGAACTGGAAACACTATTTAGTATTGGAATTCGAGTGATTATTAAAAAATAAATATGACGTTATCTTGTAATATCTCAAGTGTAAATATGTAATAATTAAATTTTTGCCTATACTAGTAAAACAAAAATAGTGTGCCGTTTTCCTTTTTTTTTTTGGAATAAAATATGCTTTATATAACGTTGTCATTTTTGTTTCAGTTTATACGAGTACGAATTAGAACGAGGCATGCTTGCAAGGACTGTTGTTGCAGGAAGAGAGACACGATACGTTTATAACTACGACTTTTCTGTGAAACATGTCATAAACAATGACCAATCCATGTTTATTTATGAGTATTCTGACATGGGGCATATAACTGCTAGAAGATATGTTGCCAGTCATCAAGAAGTTTCCGGGTTAGAGTTCGTGCATAACCAAGAAGCAATGATGACAGTAACTACTAAACCAAATCAGATCCAATCAAACATTACCTTTGATGAAAACGGTGGCACAATACTTGTTAACAGACCGGCGTATTTACCAGCAAAAACGGTCACGACAAAAACAAGCAAAACAAGTTTTGAAGGAGATTCGGTAAGTTTTAGAAGCATTTTCTATCACTCATGTAAGCTCTGTTTGTTGCTCTTATGCTGATTTAAAAATTATAACACGGTTAATTTTAACGATGCAAGTTTACAGAATTTACATACGTAGATTGTTTTTATTGTGAAACGTCTTGGCATGATTGCTGTTTAAAAGGTATCCATACCCATTGATACTGATATTAATGAGCTGCTTGAAATGTAAACAAACTTGAATGCAATGTAATGGGTTTCTAACTTTCAGATTATTTTACAACGAAGGTACAGTAACGATGGTAAGCATATTCAACTTGACGATGGAAATGGGGATCATGTTGATGTGTATTTCAACGATGTTGGACAGCTGATACAGTTTAACGACGGTGGTGGTAATAAATACCAGGTGTCAGTCAACAAAAACGGTAGTCTTGAACACGTTATTTTCCCGGACGGCACAAATAAGTCGTTTACGTATTCACAAAATGTCCACTTAGTCACCACTCAAAACGGTGTAACAAAGACATTTGAATACAATACAAAACAACAGTTGATTATGAAAGACATAGGTGACAATGCAGTTTCATCTTTTGAATATAACGAAAAAGGTAGCATGACAAAAGCTGTGAATGCACACAGTAGCGTTGCCATTACATATAGTAATTCTCGTCCAGTCAATGTTTCCTTCAATGGATTAAATGTCAGATATACACACAATGCGATTGGTCTTGTAGAAAGCATTTCAACGCACAACGGCTATTTTGTGCGTTATATATATGATGAATTCGGAAATATGCAACAGGTACTTGACGGGAATACCAATGTTCCATTCATTACGGCAGAGTACAACAAGCGGGGTAAGATTACAAAGAAAACGTTAGGGAACAATGCCTCCGTGCAATATGAATATGATATTAACTCTGGTTTACTTACAAACATTACAAACAAGTACCCTAATGGATCAGTGGCCTCATTTTACAAGTACGTATATTCCAAACGCCACAGACGAATGTCCATGGAAACACAAGACAGAACGTGGGTATTTGATTATGACGCTGCGGGGCAACTCGTATCAATGGTGTCCCCAGACAAGAATATGACTAAGTACACGTACGATAACAGGAAAAACAGAAATGCGGTTTCTGTCAATGACGTTGAAGAATTAGCTACTGTTAACAATATGAACCAATATTCTAAGTACCGCGGTACGGAATTTGAGTATGACAAGAATGGCAATTTAATCAAGAAGAAAAATGAAAACATTTTGAAAATGTATAGCTTTAATGAAGATAATCAGCTTATAAGGTTTTCCTCATCAAATGGCCAGAACTGCGTGCTGACATACGATGCCCTTGGAAATTTATACTCGAAAGAATGCAACGTAACTGAAACAAGATACATCGCAGATCCATTTGGAATCTATGGCGCAAATATAATAGAACAGGTATTCTTAACTTACATTTATTTTGAATAGGTATCTATATCTACAAACATCGTTGTTTTATTAACGTTGGTTTCGGTTTTCAGAAAGTGCAATGATAACAGTTGTGCTCTCCAGACAATTAGAGATGCATCGATATAAAACAGTTGTTAATGTGGCTGTTGTGGCCATCTTTGATTTGACGAAACATTGAATTTTAGTATTTAGCAGCTTGTCATTGTGCGGAAGTTCCCTATGGCATTCCATGAGCTTCAGTTTGTCATTGTGTGGAGTTTGTTTCCCTATGACATTTCATGAGCATCCGTGCGGCAGTCTGGAAAATAAGCTTTAACATATGTATTTCACGTATTGGTTTCGTGGCGAATCATTCATTTGTTTTTGAAAAAACAAATCCTTCCGTGTTTGACAGCAAACCTTGTATGTACAATAATGTTGAGACGACATTTGAGGACAGATTCTCATGCATTTAATGGTATCTCTGAAATATTTGAGCATTTTGAAACTAGAAAACCGGCAAGTTGTTTATATATACATAACTCGCTAAACACTTCGACATAATGTTATACGATCTTAAGAAATAAATTTTAATATTTTGCTTTCAAAATTAAATTTGAAGTTATACTTTAAATGACAATGCTAGTGTGATAGTTGAGAATAACTGTGTTTCCGTAGTAATGATTATATTTGTTTTATACTCAAAGACTGAAGAAAGAGGCACACATGAAGAAATAATCCAGTTTTATCACGGAGGAGAGCAGATTGGTCTAATTGCAATGAAAAATGGAAGTGATATGCAGTACTTCCTGTTCGACCCTGTCGGGTAATTCTATTTGTCATACTATTAAAATGATATACAACATTGTTTGACGTGTATTAATGTTTATGTAAAACATACATTTATAATTGTTGTCGTTGTATGTTTTGTTTGACAGAAATTTAAACTTAATCTATATTTTGTTCCATATAAAATATAACATACATGTACAGTGTGCAGTTTCAAATCTTGTTTACGAAATGAAATACAGATTCCACTCTACGTCGTATTTATTGTAAATGTCATAGAGTATGTATCTAATGATTAATGGACATTTCAGTTCGGTTGTTGGTATACTGAGTAGGCAAGGCGAATTACTGAACAAATACCAAAGCGATCCGTTTGGAGAAGTTGTAGCAGTTTCGGAATCCGTACTGTCACCTTTTACGTTCGTGGGTCAGTGGGGTGTGATGCGGTTTCATGAAATACCAGAGATGTTCTATATGCGATCACGTTTCTATGACAGCAGTATCGGCAGGTTTATGAGCATGGACAGTTATGGGCTCAAAGCAAAGAGCAAGAACTTTTATGCATACTGCTTTAATAATCCCGTACATTTTAACGACCCGGATGGAACTTGCCCTATGTGTTATGCTGCAGCGTTTGGTGGACTCTCAGAGGGGATTAACTACTATATGGATCACAGGGATGGCAGTTTCACTTGGGGAGGCAAGCGTTTTATTTTAATTAACGGTTTTCATCGTGTTATCACAAACATCAGTAAAATCGTCATATTGTCCCTTTTCTAACACAATAGCGCAGATCGATATTGACGTAACAAACTTAGACGAACATATCGTGCCAGTGAACAATATAAGCACAATCAAAGTCAATAGATTCCCGATCTGTTTTCTGACAAATTCATACATATGTGTACGAATGAAATATATTTTTAGCAATTTTAAGCAATTTTGATCCGTGCTATTGACCTACTTTAGCATAATTTAATATCATTTACGAACCAACGTAATACACAGTCAATTGGGTCTATTTATACCAGCTGTAATATATTGAAGAGAAAACATTAACAATCTTTTCGTTTTTTTAAAAAGAGAATACTATCTTAATGCCTTATATTATCAATAACTACTGAAAAGAGAATCCATTGGGAAAAAAACACAAATCCACAGGGCTACCGCCTTGGAACGGTTAGTGACAAAGTAGGCCACTGGGGGTTTAAATCGGTTCTAGGGTGCACCAAACCTCACACTTACCCTACTGTCATCCCATTAAAACAGGACAGTGTAAATAAAGAAATCCCCCCATGATCTTATCTCTAACTAACAAGGCAGCATCAATAGGCAATATAAATAAAACACAAATATGCTCGTGTAAATATGATACAAAAAACAATAGCCTAGAAAGCCACAATGAATGTACTCAATGACTTGGCAGAAGCCAGAGCATCAAGAGAATAAACCATTAAGGGCACGACAAGAAAGATCATAGACAAACGTCAAACGCCACCGTCCCAATGGGCTTTAGGTAGGCGTCATCATAGGGTCCACAGCCTGTCCGGTCATCGCACAATTAAAGAGGAAAGCATAGTGGCGAACTGTAAAAGGGTCCACCACCAAGCATGCAGTACGTTGCAAAATGATATGGCCATAACCTCTTTTGATAAACTGTTTAACAAGTTTAACAAAGACAGTATGAAAGTGATCATGACCAAGAATCTTACGAAGTTTATAAATCACATCACCATAGAAGTCAGGTTGTGATAGTCCTTGTCGCAGAAGAGTCCTTAAATTACTTTTATATTTGGAAAGAAGATCAGGGTTACGATAATAAAAAATTGCAAAGGTTTTACAAAGTTTATGGTAACGGTAATCCTGATTGAGTAGCTTTTTAGTTATACAAAGATTACGAATATTAAAGTCCTCAACTCGAGTACAAGCTCTTGAAAAACTAATAAGTTGAGACACATACACACCATAAGAAGTTGCTCGGGGAACTTCCCCATCCAAGTAGGGATAATTAACAATGTCAAAATTAAAATCATCTCTCTTGTCAAACATAATGGGCTTGATGATCATAAAAGACCAGTAAGTAGTAACACTTTTAACACGGTCCCTTATAGACAACACACAGTACTAAACAAACGCTAGTGTGAATGTCAAAACATACTGAAAAGGGTATCCATTCGAAGCAACAAACACAAACAAGAGAGAAAAGTAGCAAACCTGGTTTTATTAGTTTTTATTCTTTCTACTTCTACACCTTATCATCGTCTTCATCGTACTCCTCATTTTCCTCATTCTCTTCCTTCTCCTCCCCCTCTTCCTCATCATCGGAATCATCATCAGAATCATCATCATCATCATTATTATCATCATAATTATTATCATCATCATGATTATTATCATCATCCTCATAATCATCATCATGCCAGCATCCACCTCCACCATCAACAATGTGTAATGCAATTTCATGTGAACTAATTTTTCCCTAATATTACTGTGTATGTTATTATTCTTAATAATATACAGGTGCTGCAGGTGCTCTGGCACACGGTGCAGTTGATGGTGCGCTCAGTTCGGTTACAAAATTAGTGACCCTTTCAAGTGCAATAAAAGGTGGTATGACATACCCCTATGAGCACAGGACTGGCGGTTTCACTTGGGAAGGTTTGTTGAATATTGTTCGCTTCGACATAGTTTATTTTATATTATGTTTACGCTGTATATGCTAAAATGTCGATTCTTACGTATGGTATAAGTATCTATAGAGTACTGGTTCTACCCAGGAATAAGTGGGGTGTCTGCCACAGCCACTAAAACCTGACCATCATACATAGTCTAAAATGTGCTAGAAATGTGCTGGAAAATGTTCATGAATGTCTCAGTACGATTTGTATTTACAGTTCACTTGATATTGTAATAAAACATTAAAATATACGGAAGTGGCTTTCTGTGGTCAGAAAATAGGAGTTATGTTAAGACATTCAGTATTATAACTGTTCAGCTAGCCATCGTTTGAGAGTGAGTCAGTTGAAAGATCGTTTTGTGATTGCTACACTTGTTGTTTGCCTTTTGCATAGTTTTTATTCTGTATGTGTATATTGTGTCACAGGAGATGCATTGACAGTAGGTAGAGGGTCTTGGGATGGCTTCCTTGCTACAACAAAGTTGAGCCCATTCACAAAAGTTATAGTTGGCGGGGGTGCAGATGTTGTACAGTCCTACATCAAACACAGACTTGATCACGATCCGTATGAATATAAGGATGGATTCCAAGACTTTACTAATGGAGTTGTCGATGGGGCAGGACAATTATTACCAGACCATTCATTTGGGGTTAGTAGTTATTCAAACATACATATCACTACAGGACTTGCATATGAACGTCAACCAAACATATATAAATCGTCAACTAATAGTACTATAATAATTTGCATTTTCCCCACGACACCATAGGATAGAAGGAGGGGTATACATTTTCTCTTTACATGTCAGTTTTGCTTGTTCTCGTTATATTTTCCTGCATTTCTGGAGAACCGTCGTTAGACCGACGTCATCGCCCAGTCCAGATTCTTTTGTTTTAAAAACAATGCAATAAAACTACCTGTAAGGAAAGCTCATCTCGAGATGTTATAAAACCAACTGTTTCGTATGTGAGCATCATACGATGATGATGTACAAATACGATCTGAAAATACTTCTCCAGAAGTGGAGAAAACGATCTAGCGTCTATTGATTTTACATGGTGAAAAATATCTTTGTTTACATCAGCAAAACGAAGTTCATTATTCCGAACTCCTGTATAACATAACGAAAACACACTTAGATGTCCGACACGTGGGAAAACGGTATATGCTTCATGCATAACTTATTCTCAAATGTTTCTTAGTTATATTTTCTTGATTGTTTCAATTTTTAATTCTGGAGGCAAGCCCTGTTAACATAGTACTGCGTTATTTAGGTCGACCATCTGATACACGATTTGAAGATTTCAGCAACAATCGAAATTGAAACCTGTGTCGATTGGATCGCATCGCATGATCCGGTAAGTCTATTTTTGTTTTAAACATTGCAAATACAATTATTTTGTATGTGTTTCTTTATTTATGAATGATTTAGATATATCGGCATATTCAATCATATTAACGTCTTAGTTTATTCAAACTATTTGAGTTTGTATGTATTTGTCCTAGACTAAAAGCGATATATTATGTAAAGTGTCAATAAATGTACTGCATATTATTGTACATATCTTTTAGAATGACATAATTGGACCACCAGGTTACGGAGTCGCACGTTTTGTCAGGAAAGATGATGTTCTGACGTATAAAATACGTTTTGAAAACGACGAGAACGCAACAGCCCCAGCTCAAAGGGTGTATATCGAACACAAATACAGCAAATATTTTGATCATCAATCGTTCGTTATTGGTGAATTTGGTTTTGGAAATTTAACAAAAGCCATCCCACTTGGAAGTAAACATTTCCAGGTAAATTATATATGGAAAACGATAAGAATGTATGAAATGCCTATAGTGCTTTGAGGCGAGGTAAGGGCAGTTTTCAAAAATATTCACTGTCTACATGTCTATGTACGTACTTAGATTTGGTTTCTATATTTTGTATTTTGAAATGGCAAAACATAAAAGTAGGTATAAAAGTCGAACAGGAAATGTAGCTTTCACAGAAAACAGCCAACCAAAAGCACGCATTAACGCTGATGGGGTCATTGTCGTATCGGGTACTACAGAAGGGTACCCGAGGTACATTTATGTATACAGAAACGTACCCGCAAATCTAGTGAATTCCCGAACGGCCCCCAAATATACAGAAAGGTACCCGGACAAACAAGATCTCATTGGCGGAATTGAAACTATTTAGAACTTGATAAAACAACTGCTTAAACAATATTGTTTATCATTAACTATTGCGCTATTGTTCTTAAAACATGTTTAGGCTGCCATAGTTAGTAATAAAATAAAGAACATATTGTCGTAAAACCGGAAGTTGTAAATCATCAAAACCCGCGCAAAAAAGCAAACAAATAATTATGCAGCTCGTCATTTAAGAAGAGTTGGTCAAATATTTAGACCAACTGCATTCCTTTATGGCGGAGGCAACTGCTAGCGGCTTTTAAAAAGTGAATCGATTAAACTTTGTAAACAATGAAAGTTTCGTTTCCGTGAAGTAACAGAAAACGTTACGGCTGCGTTTTACGACATTGTGTTTTGTCTCGGGTACATTTATGTATATTTTGGGACCTTTCTGGATTTCGATGATTTTCGGGTACGTTTCTGTATACATAAATGTACCCCGGGTGCCTTTCTGTAGTACCCGGTACGACAATGACCCCATCAGCCGCATTAACACAAACAAGAATTACAATGTTAATAAAAAGCAAGGGATACGACATCACAAACGAAAAAGGGTTGACAATAGGGCTACCGTCAAAGTATTATTTTAACTATGGTAGTCAGATTTGTTATAACCTGTTATTTAGTTTACCTTTTTTTATTTGCAAAACAGGAATCTATAAATATGACTGCTGAATTGGGGTTATACATACGGGTTGTAGCTGGAATTGATCTGGTGAATCGCATGATATTCTGGGAGTTTCAGTCACTGAATCCAGAAACAGGTATTTATGTCTATTTGAGTATACAATTTGGCAGATAGGTTTCTTAATCTATGTAATACTGTCCAAAATAAAAGTATGTAGGTTGTGAACTTAATATACTCCTCGATATAAGTTCTTCAATAAGATTAAAGTTTGCATTATCGCACAAGTTTCAATACACATTTCATTCCGAAAATGGAAAGTGTTTCGTGTTTGTGTATTCTTTAGGAACATTTTACACCAAAAAAAAAAGGAAAAAAAAGAAAAACAGTTACAAATTCAGATTATGAAATTTCAATAAAATGATTTTTTCATCCAAAACTATTGATACCTTAACAAACATCTGGCACAATTTTCTTTAGAATAACTCTATACATAAGCGTGCCAAATATGCAACTAGGCCTTGAACATTTACTTCATATTGGATGGGATAAAAATCAACGTATTCATTTTTTTTTTTTAAAAATTGTTGTTCGGTGCATTTAAACTGTCAAAGGTTAGTCAGTTTCGGAGAAATGTAACATTTCACGTCCATAGTTCAATTGGTAGTGATTAAACGTTATGAACAAAACATATTAACACTTTTTAGTATTGTTGTTTTGGGGCCCATTAATGATTTTTTAGAAAGTATTAATAACGGGACAACCTCTTGGGACTCTATGATTGTACCTACTGAAACCCCGACCGAGGGAGGTAGGTGCATGAGCTTTCGCTCCTCCGGTTTTGTGGTCCTGGATTGGTTTTCTCTATCGCTGCAACTGCTGCCATTGTTCAGTACATTTCTGGATAAATCCTGAGATGTTTCTTAATGTGTATTTTATATAGTTTTACAACAGCATATTAGAGTTTCTTTTGTTAGTTTCTCTGGATGTGGATTTTATTGTTACAAAATTCCATTTGATGGGATGTAGTGAGGATTGTGTACACATAAAATCGATTCAAGCTAACCTGTAGGCCTTATTGCCTACTGACCGTTCCAAGTCGGTAACCCTGTCTTGACCACCCTTTATATGGTATTTTGTCGTTTTCATTGTATAATCAATTAAATATTGCTCCTTGTTTGTAGTGCAGTGCGGACCTACGATGCAATTGCGTTTGGACACTGTGGTTTCTCATTATAGTTTTTATTTTATTAGACATAATATAAGGCAGTACTCTTTTAAACTTCTATAATGTGCATCAACAGCCACAGTTAGATCAGCAGTAACTACAAGTCATGTTGAACATTAACATGTTGAGATCATACGCATAGTTGATATACTTTGTGCATTTTAAGGGGAAGCACCAACACATGCCAGTATTGGATTTCTACCACCGAACAACGGCTCGACTGGACAGGGATTCGTTACTTTCTCAATGAAACCAAAGAGAGACACCACTCATCTCGCCACAATCCACACCAATGCCTCCATATTCTTTGATGAGAATGAACCCATAGATACTCCAGATGTATTTAACACAGTAAGGAATCTTTTCACCGATCATAAGACTTTAATTCACTCAAGTAAGCATACAAGTCAAACGGACATGTAGCATTCAAGGACCACAGTCAACTTGGAATTCGAAATCATTTTTAAATGAAAAGAATACGTTATAAATGACAGTTTCAAATATTTAATTAGATCACGCATTTTTTATGATAGCCACTTAACGTTAATAAAAAAGGAAATCTTAAACAAAAGTGTTACGTTATAAGTTGAACACCTCTTGTAGTTACATGCCACCATGAAGCAAATATTTGTTCCTATATATATTCTTTTAGGCAATACATTCTTTATAATTTCAGTTTAATTTTCCTCTAATAAATATTTGGTTGCACATATGTTTAATATTAATAAATATTACCACACTTATCTTATACCATACATGTATCCCCCATACATAATCTCATATATTTAACACACTTGTCAAAAGACTTTAATTAAATATTGAACTAGGAAAGGTGGGTGCATGAGCTTTCGTCCGTCGGGTTTTCTGGTCGTACCCTAGATTGGTTTTCTCTTTAGCTGCAACTACTATGGTTGTTCAGTACGATTCTGGATACATCCTGAGATGTTTATTATTTTGTATGTGTTTCTTTATTTAGTTTCTCTGGATGTGGACTTTATTGTTAGAGAATTACTTTTGATGGGATGTAGTTTTGTTTACACTGTCTTGTCTATTTGGGCGCTGAAGACAGGATAATAGCGAGGATTGTGCGCATATAAAATCGATAAAAGCTAACCAGTAGGCTTTATTGCCTACTGACCGTTCCAAGTCGGTAACCCTGTCTTCACCACCATTTCTGTTGATTTTTGTCTCTTTCATTGTATTATCAAGACCTTGTTTGCAGTACAGTGCGGACCTACGATGCGTTTGCGTTCGGACACTGTGGTTCCTATATGACCCTATATCTCATTTCTTTTTAATTTAAAGATAGATGACAGTTCACCCAGATCGGTGGTATCGGTAATACAAGAAACACTGACTGAGAGTAGTGCGACGCTTTCACTAAACAATTCCGATTCCGGATCAGGTGTAAAATATGTGGACTTGTTTCTAGAAAACGGTAATGCCCAGTTCATTTACATTGCCTCTCATCTGTTTGGTAATACCCAGTTCACTTACATTGCCTCTCATCTGTATGGTAATGCCTAGTTCACTTACATTGTCTCTCATCTGTATGGTAATGCCTTGTTCACTTAAATTGTCTCTCATCTATATGGTAATGCCCAGTTCACTTACATTGCGTCTCATCTGTATGGTAATGCCCAGTTCACTTACATTGACTCTCATATGTATGGTAATGCCTAGTTCACTTACATTGCCTCTCATCTGTATGGTAATGCCCAATTCACTAACATTGCCTCTCATCTGTATGATAATGCCTAGTTCACTTACATTGCCTATCATCTGTATTGTTATGCCTAGTTCACTTACATTGTCTCTCATCTGTATGGTAATGCCCAGTTCACTTACATTGCCTCTCATCTGTATGGTAATGCCTAGTTCACTTACATTGACTCTCATCTGTGTGGTAATGCCCAGTGCACTTACATTGCCTCTCATCTGTATGGTAATACCCAGTTCACTTACATTGCCTCTCATCTATATGGTAATGCCTTGTTCACTTACATTGCCTCTCATCTGTGTGGTAATGCCTAGTTCACTTACATTGCCTCTCATCTGTGTGGTAATGCCCAGTTCACTTACATTGCCTCTCATCTGTATGGTAATGCCTAGTTGACTTACATTGACTCTCATCTGTATGGTAATGCCCAGTTCACTTACATTGTCTCTCATCTGTATGGTAATGCCCAGTCCACTTACATTGCCTCTCATCTGTATGGTAATGCCTAGTTCACTTACATTGCCTCTCATCTGTATGGTAATGCCTATCTCATTTACATTGCCTCTCATTTGTGTGGTAATGCCCAGTTCACTTACATTGCCTCTCATCTGTATGCTAATGCCCAGTTCACTTACACTGCCTCTCATCTGTATTGTAATGCCTAGTTCACTTACATTGCCTCTCATCTGTGTGGTAATGCCCAGTTCACTTACATTGCCTCTCATCTGTATTGTAATGCCTAGTTCACTTACATTGCCTCTCATCTGTGTGGTAATGCCCAGTTCACTTACATTGCCTCTCACCTGTATGGTAAGTATGGTAATGCGTAATTCACTTACATTGTCTCTCATATATATGGTAATGCCTAGCTCACTTACATTGCCTTTCGTCTGTGTATATTAATTGAACGATATCGCGTTCACATCACTCAGTATTTATATGATTTATCAAGTATGTCTTATAGTGCATACTTCACATTACGTTTCAGCATAAAATGTTGTTAAATAGTAAACATTTTATGTTGGTTGATATATGCATATATTGTAAAAACAATAATGCTTCGATATTTGTGACTAATAAGCATCATATATTGTAAATTCAATAATGCATTCGATATTTGTGACTAATAAGCATCATTAGGCTTGGTATTTATTTGTTTTAAGAAACAAACACATACAACTATCTAAATATTTTCCATGGAATTTGCCTCTCATTAAGAGTGCACATTGACTTTTCAATGGTTTGTTTGAACATACCAAGATGCGACATGCCAGTTGAGACACCAGCTTAATCAGACAAAACAAATAAAAACTTGACTCACTTATGCCAGGTTGAAAAGGAAATACTCAACCGTTGTATGTTTGTTTCTTAGGATATTTATGTCAAATGGGTCTAATAATTCAAAATTATATATTTGTTTTAAATTCGGTCATCTAGCTGTGGTATTTCATGATACCCTCGTTTGTTTTTTACATTTTATTTTCAGAGAGTGATTATACCTTATACCGGACTGGAGTTACAGAAACAGTAGTGGTTATACCGTTGGAGCCCGGAAATACATATGCCATAGTAGCGATAGCTGTAGATAACGTTGGAAACAGAGAATTATTGGAATCAATTGCGCAGGAAAGCATTCTGAAAGTAGAGTATGCTGAAATGCCAGGTACATCCGGCGTTTAACTTTATTTCTAATTGCCATGAGTTCGTAGACGTATTTCAACCAATATGTATATTTTTAAGTCGCATGGTCGACATATTGAGTATTTGTTATCTGGGTTTATATTTAATTTAGATCGTTTCGTTAAACTCAAGTTTTATTTGATAATGGCACTAAAGCTGAGCCGCGACATATACTACTCAAAATTTGCTAAGGATCACTTTTCTGCTGTCTAAATTTCTTGCTGAAATAAATAGCATTAATTCTGTTTGA
This sequence comes from Cyrtodaria siliqua, assembly GCA_037043455.1. NCBI lineage: Eukaryota > Metazoa > Mollusca > Bivalvia > Adapedonta > Hiatellidae > Cyrtodaria > Cyrtodaria siliqua. The sequence continues at coordinate 24,139 of JAWPHD010000488.1, forward strand.
CATGAACTTATTTAGGGCAGTGTATGGTCATGTGATCTCATGACTTGATTCAAATTGTGGAATTGTTGAAGTATCAATGAAATTATTATCGTTATTGTGAATTAATTTGTAATAAAATTATATGGAAGAATAAAAGATCCTTAGCAAACGTTGAGTAGTATATATATTTATACATACACACGTGCAATGAAATTTCATGTGATCTAATGTACAGACAGCTCCGTCCAAAGAAATAGACAAAATAAAGTGACTATAAAATAGTTCAATATCCATGGAAGACGTACATCAATAAACCGCCCAAATATAAATATAGTTGCATGCAATATTGAGAGCATAGAATATTTAAAACGAGGGGCGACTCCGTGTTTAAATAAAATAACATTTTATGCGTATTAGGTGAAGTTTAGGATGAAATATAACTCAACAGCCTGCTTGATACAACCTAAAATAGTTTTCTTAGGACAATGTATTGTTACTCACTGTTCCATTAAGTTCAAGCACGACATTCACTTACTGTCCTCTTCGAATATAGGAACGACAGATCCCCCGATTCCTTCGTTATAAATTGTTAGTGTAAGCCGTGCACCACGCACTGATTTAGTTACATCTGGGCATCTTAAAGAACCAGCTTAAGCATTTTACATTTAGTACTCTCTGTATTTCGAAACTGAAAATAACATAAAACTATTGAGCTTTTAAACAACGATGTTACCACATATGACATGTGGTTGCAAATATCTTGTGACACATGCATAAACTGATGAAAATCATTGCTGGGGTAGGTTAGAAAACAAGTTGAAGGTTATGGTTCCAAAAAGCCACATGGAAAGACGAGCTAAATTCAATGTGATGAAAGCGATTGTGAAGAAATAAATGAAGACAGGATAAATGGGCGAGTATGGGGTTGGAAAAAGGACAATATTTATCCGGAATGTAACTGAGAGACGAACACACCTCAATTATACATCGATGAATGAGGATGCCCAGCAATCATTTTATTTTGTCGGAAAGAGAACGAAGAATACAAAATGAACAACAATAATAATAATCATTAAAGAAAAGTTATAGAACATAAAAAATAAACAGTCTGACAACTGAAAGTGCCGCGACAAAACCCGTGTTTTCAAGGTTTTACTTGTGTCTTACATTTCAGAATGTAGTGAACCTGTAAAGCCCGACAACGGTAATGTGACGTTTGACAATGGCACCGCATATCAGGCAGAGGCACACTACAGTTGTAATCCTGGATATAATCTGGACTGGATCGACATACACACAGTGTCTGGAAAATGGATTTTGGAGTTTACCAGAACCGAACTGCATTATAAGAGGTATATATATATATTTAGAGAGAGATCCGTGGTTCAATCCCCGACTATGGCGAGGCCGATTGTTGAACAGCAACCTTTTCAAATATATCAAATAAAATTGTATCCCAACTGTATCTGCTACTTTATATTATTTTATCGACTCATTTTGTATCAAAAACAATTGCAGTTTTTAGTATCAACAGATGTCTCCCCACTGGGGAAAGGGCCATTAATCTGTCAAACATCATTCAACTGGAACACGACAATGATATGAGCAATTAGATTTGGAAGTGAACATCTCTACTAATCTGGACAAAGTTTGTGTACTAAAACTTTTGAATGGCCTTAACTCCACCACACATCGTTCAACTGGAACGATATGTACAACTAGGCTTTATGCGCAGGCTTCATAACCGCTGCTCCCAACTAAATTCCATTTTGTTTATTTCGCTCTTCGGGGCATATACTTTTATTAGATATTGGGACCATACGCCGCTGGACATGTAATAATGGCAGTAAATATGGCATGTCCACCGCCATATGCATGCCATCTTCGGGATGGTCAACTTGATGTACTATTGATTTTATTGATATCGGGTTCTGCTCAACCAGGGGCTAGGGAGCGTGAACAGTAGCAAGCATATTTCACTACCGTTCATGAACAATCAAACCGAGACTGCAATATTTCGTATTTATCGTGTTCGGCCGTTTCCGAAACACTACGCTGATATGCACAACCAGGCTTTTTACCGATCATTCCTGCAAAGTTTTGATGAAATCCGGACAGGGGTTCAGGAGAACTAGTCTGGACGAAGTGTGTGTATTAAATGTTGTAAACGGCCATAAGTCTGCCAAAAATCATTCAACAGGAACACGGCGACGAAATGCACAACTAGGCTTGGTATTGATCATCCCTGAAACGTTTCGTTGAAATCCGGCCAGGGGTTCAGGAGAACTAGTCCGGATAATGTTTGTGACATACAAACTATAGACAGAATGACAACAGACAGACAGCACAACAACAATATTTCTCCCTTCCACAACGTGGGAGAGACATAAAAATAGTGGAATACATAGGAAATCAGAAGATATTGACACAAAACATTGCTGAGCTTTTTTAATGTAATCATAAAATCGAATACTATTAGCTGATTATTATTGTTTGTCTAGTATTGAGGTATTATAACATCAATATCGAATGCATGTTTTAGATATTTGGGTATTACTTCATAGCTTATATTTTACGGTTTTAACAAAGACGTTCGAATTCATGCTTATCTTTTTTTCTTCTTGCTGTCCGATTCTAGATTGCAGTGCACCTGCAGAGCCCGACAATGGTAATGCGACGGTGGTCAATGGCACAACATATCAGGAAATAGCCCTATATTATTGTGATCTTGGGTATAATCTGACTGGATCGACATTTACAGAGTGTCTGGAAAACGGATCTTGGAGCTTGACGGAACCGAAATGCACTATAAACGGTAACTGGCGTCTATAAATTGAGTTTTCCCAACTGCATATATGTTTTCTTGCATTGTATGTGGGTGTTAAACGTCGTGCATATGTGTGTAATTCTAAGGATTAAAGTCCCTCTACCATTTTCGCCCCGAGAAGAATCACTCGTTGACTCTGCATTATTATGAGTGATGTGTGTAGTGCTATTTGTCTATGTACAGTGTACTTGAAGCAGATATAGTGCAGCCACAATGGAATATCATACCGTAGTACATGATACTCTACCCAGTCACTTTTTCTGGCACTGGGCCAGCCAGACGGAGTACTAGCCATGTACAAGTAACTACCACGTTAAAGTTTTTGGTATGACTTGGCCAGTGGACTCGAACCAATGACCGCTCGATTGCAGGCCAGACGCTCTACACCACTGTACTTCGGTGTGTGTTATACCGTCAAAATAAATGAACATGTTTATAACATCGGGTGTGACTCCATAACTTTCACGTTATGATTTAAATATTGAGAACCACAATCATACTAATCATTTTTGCCACCGACCGTTCCAAGGCGGTAGGCCTGTTGTCAAACCGTTTGTGTTTGTGATGTCACATGCCTTCCTTCTTATTAACATTGCAAGTGGTGTTTGTTTTAATGTTCTGTTTGGTTGACTTTTATACCTGCTTTTGCTGTTCATTTATAGATTGTGGTACACCTGGAGAGCCCGAGAATGGTAATGTAACGGTTGAGCATGGAACTAAATATCAGGCAGAAGCCCTATATGAATGTAATACTGGATATAATTTGACTGGATCGACATTTACACTATGTCTGGAAAATGGACTTTGGAGTTTATCGGGACCGAACTGCGATATTATAGGTAGATGTAAACAATTGGACATTCAGTTATCCAAGCTGTATCTATTTGTTGTATTGATATTCTCATATCGTATATTAAACCCTTTCTGTTTTTGTGAATTAAAATGTAGAGGAATAAATAATGCTTAAGAAGTTATTGAAATAACACTTGATGTGAGGACTGTAAAAAATTGCCCCGTTTACAATTACTGAATTGTCATTTCGGATCATCAAACGTAACACTTGTGGCTTTAAAATGAAATACCGCTTAATCCGGTACTATGGCCGTGAGAGGCACCTTATATAACCCATCACGAACTGACTCATTAACAACGAGTCTCTCTTGTTTGTGTTTGTAGCTTCCAAGGGATCCCATTTTCATTTTAGCTCAGCTGAGCCAAGGGCTAAATGTGAGCTTTTGTGATCGCCTGGTGTCCGTCGGCCGTCGTAAACTGTTCGATTCAAACGACATATCCTTCTAAACGTCTGTGCCAATTTTGAGGAAATATCACAGGAAGCGTCCTTGGATGGTTCTTTACCAAAATAGCTAATAGCGTGCTAATCCAACAGAAAACCTGGTTGCTATGGCAACAAAAAAGATTTATTTGAAAAACTTTAAAAATCATCGGTCCTATGAAAGTACTGGTCAGAATTTAAAACAATTTAAAAAAAATGTAATTAGGTGATTCTCTATAAAGGTTGCTAAAGCCGACCTGATTCGTTGTAAAACATGGCTGCCAGTGGGTGGGACCATTTTCCTATATAGTTATATAGAAAATTTCAAACGACATCTCCTTCTGAATGACTTGGACCATTTTGATGAAACCTTGGGTAGCCCTTTATCAAATTAGCTTAAATCTGACAGGTCCACCCAAAAACCTGGTTTGCTATGGCATCCAAAAGGAAAATTAATTATTAAACACATTTAAAAGCTAAAGCCGACCTGATTTCCTGAAAACATGGCTGCCAGCAGAATGGGCCATTTTTCCTATATACTATATAGAAAACGTCAAACGACATTTTCTTGGTGGCTCTTTATCAAAATAGCTAAATTCGGGCTTGATCAACCAAAAACCGGGTTGCTATGGCAACAAGAAAGATTTTTTTGAAAAACATAAACACATCTAATCCTTTGAAACTACTGATCAGAATTCAAAATAATTTCACAGAAATGATAACTAGGCGACTCTCTATCAAAATTGCTAAAGCCCACCTGATTCGTTGATAAACATGACTGCCACGGGATAGGTGCAATTTTTATATCTATATTCGCTATATACAGCTATATAGAAAACTTCAAACGATATCTCCTTCTTAACGACTTTGCCAATATAACTGAAACTTCATAGGAAGCATCATTGAGTAGCCCTTTATCAAAATAGTTAAAATAGGATCGGTTCACCCAAAAACCTGGTTTCTATTGCAAGGAGAAGGGAAATAATTGAAAAACTCTAAAAGTCTGCTCCTTTGAAACTACTTGACAGAATTTAAAATAATTTCACGAAATGATAATTACATGATTTCCTATCAAGATTTCTAAAACGACATCTCCTCCTAAACGACTTTGCCAATGTGTATGAAATTAAATTTCATAGCACACTTCAGTGGCCAAAATAGATAAAATCAGACCAGTCCACCAAAAAAACCTGGTTGATATGGCAATGAGAAGGACAAATTTGGAAAGACTTAATACATTTATTCTTCTGAAATTACTGATCAGAATTTATAATAATTTCACAGAAATGATAGTTAGATAATCTTCTATTGATTGCTAAAACCGACCTGATTCATTGAATAACACGGCTGACAGGGTGCGGCCATTTTCCCTATATATCTATATTGAAATCTTCACACAACATAGCCCACTAAATGACTTGTCCAATTTTGATGAAACTTCAAAGGAAGCATCCATGGGAGGCACTTCATCAAAGTAGCTGAAATCGGGCTCAAAAATCTCATTGCTGTGGCAACGAAAATAGCAATTAACATCTTTTTCTCTGAAACCCTGGTCAAAAGTTCAAAATTATTCCACAGAAATTATACTTATGATGATTGTCGTAAAAGGCTGGCAAATAACAAATACATTTATTTAACAATACATGTTAAGATTACCATTGTATTTCATACTAGATCACCCTAAAATATCTACACTTGATATATTAATCATGAATACAAATTAATCATGATAGAAATATGCTGTTCTTATTGTATAATGTTGTTATCTTTTGTAGCTTCTGTCAGTCATTATTGGCTGTAGCCACAATTCTACAACTTACCTGTACAACAATTGTTAGTGTGAATGTGTACACATTAAAGTTGTATTTTGCTACATAAACTTTAAATATCAAGACTGATTGATAACATTGAAATGCAATAACGCCAGACCTACTGCACTGACACTTAAAACACTGATTATTTGAATCTACCTCGGATGAGCGATTAAGGGCCAACTTGGTCCTATTGTTATTTATACTGAGCATATGCCGAATATTTCAATCAGATAATTAGTGGGTCACAAGTATGTTTTCTAAGCCTTGTTATGCGTGAATGGAAATATGTACCATTTAGGAAGCCTATTTAAAATGTTCGGCATTATTGGAAACACCTATATAAGCAGTACAATTCAGGAATATTCCGTACTCAAAATAGAAATTTGTGCAAACTAGATATAGTTTCGTGTGTAATATATGCTGGTGTTGAGTTTAACGTTTTTCTTAACTAAACGGACATCGCTCATTCCAAAAGTGCAGACAATGGTAGTCACCATAATATTAGGATATGACACTCTCCCAAATAAGTTGCCTAAAGAAGTAAAATCGCTATTAAATCCAAACAAATCACGTTAATGTTGACGTATGAAATTTCTTCATTATTTTAATGCAATATAATATTCATCTATGTCATTTACTGATATCGCCTGATAATGCTGTCTGCGTCGTAGATGATACTGTGCCTGATGGGACTTTTTTATTTACCCTTTCTCGTTTTGAAATATGGTGAGAGTCAGGTTGGTGCAACCGATTGCAAACCCCTCAGAGGTCCAATTTTTTGCTAACCCTTTCAAGGTACCTCTATTGTCAAGCCTTCGCCAAACTTCCTGTTCAGTTTATGTTAACAATGCAATTACTTTGAAATATGTTCCCATTGATTATATATAAATATGTATCCATTTATTGTTTATCGAGCAGCGTGTCTTCGTGTTACCTATCTATACTTCCATTATCAGACTCTTTTATACATTTCTCTGCGTGATTCCAGATTGCAGCGCGCCAATTACACCTAGCGATGGTACTTTGACGATTGATAATGGCACCAAATATCAGGCAGTAGCTGAATACATGTGTAATGCTGGGTATACGTTGACTGGATTAACATACACACAGTGCTTGGAAAATGGAAGTTGGAGTTCACCGGGACCAAACTGCACTATCAAAGGTATTGTGGCGAAGCTTTCGATAATGATTATTGTGTATACTGTACAATATATTTTATAGCTTTCACAAGTTATGAATACGTATTATTTTCTGAAAAACATGTTGAAAAAACAAATCAATTACTGGCTACATTTTAACAAGCGTTTAACAACTCATGAACGTTTTACAAGTGACGTGTTACTCACGAACGTTACACGTGTACTGCCTGCTCTTATGCAATTTAAACTTTTTTAAAATTACACAATGTAATTGAAAATAATAATCAACTACAGGCTACATTTTTTTGCAATTTTTTAAAATTGTTTTCGAAGAATAAGAAGATATTTGTTAAAAGAACGTCTTACCTATTATCTATAAAGGGGAAATGATAACCTCCATATGCATATTATGTAAACAATATGCTTAAATTAAAATATGTTTCTATTAATAATATATAAATATGCATCCATTTGTTGTTTATCGAGCAGCGTGTCTCCGAGTTGCCATATATATACTAATACATTTTTCTGCGTGATTCTAGATTGTAGCATGCCGATCACACCTAAAAATGGTAACGTGACTGTTGTCAATGGCACCATATATCAGGCAGTAGCAGAATACAGTTGTGATCCTGGATATAATCTGACTAGATCGAAATACACAACGTGTCTGAAAAATGGGTCTTGGAGTTTACCGGGATCAGAATGCACTATCAAAGGTATGTGGTCATACTGTCGCTGTTTTATGCTTTCTTATCTTCACAATATTTGGTACATGAATCAACTACAGGCTACATTTAAACACGTGACATGTTACTCTCGAAGGTTGCACATTTGCACTTTAATTTTTGTCTTTAATGAATTAAAATAACGTCTTACCAATTATTTATAACGGGGAAATTATTACCTCTTTATGTACAAACATATTTAACAGTATGTAAACATTGCAATAAAATATACATCTGTTTCAAGCATGTATTTGATGTTTATCGAGCAGAGTCTTTTCGTGTTACCATCTCTATACTAATACATGTGCCTGCTTGATTCCAGATTGCAGCACGCCACAAAGACCATACAATGGTAACGTGACGATTGCCAACGGAACCATATATCAGGCAGTAGCAGAATACAGTTGTGATCCTGGATATAATCTGACTGGATCGACATACACACAATGTCTGGAAAATGGATCTTGGAGTTTACCGGAACCGAACTGCACTATCAAAGGTATTGTGGTGAACCTGTCGCTGTTTGTAATTTTTATCATGTTGATCTATTTAAAACAGAGTGCCTGAGATAACATCTTATATCGGCAGTGACTTTCCTATCCGGACAGGTGCATCTCTTTTATGACGCCAGTGTATTTTTTATGACGTCATGGTATTTTTGGACATAAAGCGATTGGAAAAAATTATATTAAATGATTTTAAACGATCAAAATGATGAATAGAATAGTGTTAGTTCCTGATCAAATCCAATTTATCAGGTTCGGCGTGAAAGAAATAAAGCCCTCGGCATAGTCTCCAGCTTCATTTTTTCTCAGCTTCATTTGATAAACTGGATATGATCAGGCACTTACATGATATTCTCTATGATTACAAATCTACTGAAAATATTGTATAGCTTTAACAGGTTATATAACGATATAATTTGCTAAATCTGTTTTAATAACATTTATTGTTTTATATTGATTATCGTTTGTTTTTTTAAACAAATCACCTACAGGCTACATTTTAACAAGTGACGTGTTACTCACGAATTGCATTTTAAATTTTGTTTTTAATTGATTTTGAAGACATTGTCTCTGAGTAAACCAGTTAAAACAACGTTTAACCTAATATCTACAAAAGAGAAAATGATTACCTCCTTATGTATAAACATATTTAATATTATGTAAACAATAAAATTATATTAAAAATATGTTTCCATTGATCATATATAAATATGTATCCATTGATTGTTTTTCGAGCAGCTTGTCTGCGAGTTATCAAATATACACTAATTCATTTCTCTGCGTGATTCCAGATTGTAGAACGCCACCTAGACCTAACAATGGTAATGTGACGGTTGTCAATGGCACCAAATATCAGGCAGTAGCAGAATACACGTGTAATGTTGGATATACGTTGACTGGATCGACATATAGGCATTGTCTTGAAAATGAAACTTGGAGTTTACCTGTGTCTGAATGTTTCATTAAAGGTGTTGCATTACTTAATTGTATTTCCCGATTAGTTTTATTTCCTTAGTTTAGTTCAGACTTATTTAATGTACATCGATTGTAATGCAAGCTCTCTGAACATACTTTAATAACTCTCGATGTCGTCTTGAGTAGATACGGTAATATGAAAATGCAAATAAATTGTCTTGCTGAGGCAGACAACACATATGGTCATGGTGGGAATCGAACCCACGACCCTTCGCTCCTGAGTCCAATGCTCTTCCACTAGACCACAGTGATCCACGATTTCCTTACAACGCTTGTTTTATTTCCATCAATTATTATATTAAGCAAAATAAAGTATCTTTATCCAAAGCGTTTAGTTGAAATTATATGAGCATGTATGTACATCATCGACATTGCTAAGGCCGACCTGATTCGTTGAAAAACATTGCTGCCAGTGGGTGGGAACATTTTTCCTATATAGTTATATAGAAAAATTCAAACGACATATCCTTTTAAATAACTTGGCCAATTTTGATGAAACCTTGTGTAGCCCTTTATCAGATTAGGTTAAATCTGATCGGTCCAACCAAAAACCTTGTTGCTATGGCATCCAGAAGGAAAAATAATTATTAAAAAACTTTAAAAGCTAAAGCCGACCTGATTTCTTAAAAACATGGCTGCCAGCAGGATGGGCCATTTCCCCTATATATTATATAGAAAACGTCAAACGACATTTGCTTGGGTGTCCCTTCATCAAAATAGCTAAATTCGGGCTGGATCAACCAAAAACCGGGTTGCAATGGCAACAAGAAAGATTTTTTTGAAAAACTTAAACAAACCTAATCCTCTGAAACTACTAATCAGATTCTACAATAATTTCATAGAAATGATAAATAGGCGACTCTCTATCAAGATTTCTAAAGCCCACCTGATTCGTTGAAAAACATGGCTGCCAAGGGATGGGGGCAATTTTTATATCTATATTCTCTATATATCTCCTTCTAAACGACTTTGCCAATATAAATGAAACTTCATAGGAAGCATCATTGAGTAGCCCTTTATCAAAATAGTCAAAATAGGACCGGTTCACCCAAAAACCTGGTTGCTATTGCAACGAGAAGGAAAATAATTGACAACTTTAAACGTCTGCTCGTTTGAAACTACTTGACAGAATTTAAAATAGTTTCACCGAAATGATAATTCGATGATTTCCTATCAAGATTGCTAAAAGGACATCTCCTCCTAAACGACTTTGCCAATTTGTATGAAATTTCATAGCACACTTGAATGGACCTTTATCAAAATAGATCGAATCGGACCAGTCCACCAAAAAACCTGGTTGATATGGCAATAAGAAGGAAAACATTTGAAAGACTTAATAAATCTATTCCACTGAAATTACTGATCAGAATTTATAATAATTTCACAGAAATGATAATTAGATAATCGTCTATTGATTGCTAAAACCGACCTGATTCGTTTAATAACACGGCTGCCAGGGTATGTGGCCATTTTCCATATATATCTATATTGATATCTTTACACAATATAGCCCACAAAATGACTTGTCCAATTTTGATTAAACTTCGATGGAAGCATCAGTGGGAGGCACTTCATCAAAGTAGCTGAAATTGGGCTTGTCCACCCAAAAATCTCATTGCTGTGGCAATGAAAATATCAATTAACATATTTTTCTCTGAAACCACTGGTCAAAAGTTCAAAATAATTCCGGCTGGCAAATAACAAATACATTTATGTAACAATACATGTTAAGATTACCATTGTATTTCATACTAGATCACCCTAACACATCTCCACTTGATATATTAATCATGAATACAAATTAAATCTGATAGAAATATGCTGTTCTTATTGTATGAAGAAATATAAAATGATCGGACAGGGAAAGTAGCATTCAAGGAGCACAGTCAACTACAAAACACAGAAACAAAAACGCAAACAGACACACAAGAAGGCAAAAGTAATATTAAGTGCAAACGACATCACAAACACAAAAGGGTTGACAAAAGGGCTACCGCCTTGGAACGGTCAGTGGCAAAGTAGGCCACTGGGGGTGTAAACCGGTTCTAGGGTGCACCAAACCTCACACTTACCCTACTGTCATCCCATTAAAACAGGACAGTGTAAATAAAGAAATCCCCGCCATGATCTAACTCTAACCAACAAGGCAGCATCAATAGGCAAGATAAGTAAAACACAAATATGCTCGTGTAAATATAATACAAAATAACAATAGCATAGAAAGCCACAATGAAAGTACTCATTGACTTGGCAGAAGCCAGAGCAACACGAGAATAAACCATTAAGGGCACGTCAAGAAAGATCATAGACAAACATCAAACTCCACCTGTATGTTGATCCATTTTTTGTAGTTTCTGTCAATTATTATTTGCTGTAGCCACTATTCTGCAACTTACCTGTACAACAATTGTTAGTGTGAATGTGTAGACATTAAAGTTGTATTTTGCTAAATAAACTTGATTGATAACATTGAAATGCAATTACGCCAGACCTAGTGCACTGACACTTAAAAAATGATTATTTGAATCTACCTCGGATGAGCGATGGTCCTATTGTTATTTATACTGAGCATATGCCGAATATTTCAATCAGATAAGTAGTGGGTCACAATTAGTTTTCTAAGCATTGTTATGCGTAAATGGAAATATGTACCTTTTAGGAAGCCTATTTAAAATGTTCGGCATTATCGGGAACTCCTGTATACGCAGTACAATTCAGGAATATTCCGTACGCAAAATAGTAATTTTTGCAAACTACACATAGTTGCGTGTGTAATATATGATGGTGTACAGTTTAACGTTTTTTTACTAAATGGCCATCGCTCATTCCAAAAGTGCAGACAATGGTAGTCACCATAATATTGGGATATGACACTCTCCCAAATAAGTTGCTTATAGTCACCGTGATATTAGGATATGACACTCTCCCAAAAAAGTTGCTTATAGTCACCATAATATTGGGATATGACACTGACCCAAATAAGTTGCTTAAAGAAGTAAAATCGCTATTAAATCCAAACAAATCACGTTGATTTATACGTATGGCATTTCTTCATTATTTTAATGCAATATAATATTCATCTATGTCATTTACTGATATCGCCTGATAATGCTGTCTGCGTCGTAGATGATACTGTGTCTGATGGGACTTTTTTATTTACACTTTCTCGTTTTGAGATAGGGTGAGAGTCAGGTTGATGCAACCGATTGAAAACCCTTCAGAGGTCCACTTTTATACTATCGTTTCAAGGTACCTCTATTGTCAAGCCTTCGCCAAACTTCCTGTTCAGTTGTTAAGTCTTTTTGTTACCTTCCTGTTTAAGATTGTGATATACCTCATAAGCCCGACAATGGTAAAGTGACAGTTGCCAATGTCACCACATATCAGGCAGTGGCAAACTACAGTTGTAATCCTGGATATAATCTGACTGGATCGACATACACACAGTGTCTGGGAAATGGATCTTGGAGTTTATCGGGACCAGAATGCACTATCAAAGGTATTTTATTGGTGGAAGTTTTTGTTATTTATAATTGTGCTTACTGCACAAAGTATTGTATAGCTTTTATAAGTTAAACATTTTTGTCTAAAGAAAAGCCCAAGAGGACGAGTAGCACTCACAGAATACAGTCATTCCAACAAATCTTTTTTAACATAAATTATATGTTTTACATTGATTTACAATATTTTTAGTTTTGAAAAATGAATCAACAACTGGCTACTTTTTAAAAAGTGACGTGTTACTCACTAAGTTATACGTGTACTGACTTTTAATTTAGTTTTTAATTGTGTTTCGAGACAATTCCTAAGAGGAAATCAGTTAAAAAAAGCGTCTAACCTATTATCTATGAAGAGGAAAATGATTACCTACGTACAAACTTACGTAAAGAAGGATAAAAATATCGGACAGGTAAAGCAGCATTCAAGGACGACAGTCAACCACAAAACACAAAAACAAACACGCAAACAGACAAACGAAAAGGCAAAAGTAATAAAAAATGCAAACGACATCACAAACACAAAAGGGTTGACAATAGGGCTACCGCCTTGGAACGGTCAGTGGCAAAGTAGGCCACTGGGGGTTTAAACCGGTTCTAGGGTGCACCAAACCTCACACTTACCCTACTGTCATCCCATTAAAACAGGACAGTGTAAATAAAGAAATCCCCGCCATGATCTAACTCTAACCAACAAGGCAGCATCAATAGGCAAGATAAGTAAAACACAAATATGCTCGTGTAAATATAATACAAAATAACAATAGCATAGAAAGCCACAATGAAAGTACTCATTGACTTGGCAGAAGCCAGAGCAACACGAGAATAAACCATTAAGGGCACGTCAAGAAAGATCATAGACAAACATCAAACTCCACCTGTATGTTGATTCATTTTTTGTAGTTTCTGTCAATTATTATTTGCTGTAGCCACTATTCTGCAACTTACCTGTACAACAATTGTTAGTGTGAATGTGTAGACATTAAAGTTGTATTTTGCTAAATAAACTTGATTGATAACATTGAAATGCAATAACGCCAGACCTAGTGCACTGACACTTAAAAAATGATTATTTGAATCTACCTCGGATGAGCGATGGTCCTATTGTTATTTATACTGAGCATATGCCGAATATTTCAATCAGATAAGTAGTGGGTCACAATTAGTTTTCTAAGCATTGTTATGCGTAAATGGAAATATGTACCTTTTAGGAAGCCTATTTAAAATGTTCGGCATTATCGGGAACTCCTGTATACGCAGTACAATTCAGGAATATTCCGTACGCAAAATAGTAATTTTTGCAAACTAGACATAGTTGCGTGTGTAATATATGATGGTGTACAGTTTAACGTTTTTTTACTAAATGGCCATCGCTCATTCCAAAAGTGCAGACAATGGTAGTCACCATAATATTGGGATATGACACTCTCCCAAATAAGTTGCTTATAGTCACCGTGATATTAGGATATGACACTCTCCCAAATAAGTTGCTTATAGTCACCATAATATTGGGATATGACACTGACCCAAATAAGTTGCTTAAAGAAGTAAAATCGCTATTAAATCCAAACAAATCACGTTGATTTATACGTATGGCATTTCTTCATTATTTTAATGCAATATAATATTCATCTATGTCATTTACTGATATCGCCTGATAATGCTGTCTGCGTCGTAGATGATACTGTGTCTGATGGGACTTTTTTATTTACACTTTCTCGTTTTGAGATATGGTGAGAGTCAGGTTGATGCAACCGATTGAAAACCCTTCAGAGGTCCACTTTTATACTAATCGTTTCAAGGTACCTCTATTGTCAAGCCTTCGCCAAACTTCCTGTTCAGTTGTTAAGTCTTTTTGTTACCTTCCTGTTTAAGATTGTGATATACCTCATAAGCCCGACAATGGTAAAGTGACAGTTGCCAATGTCACCACATATCAGGCAGTGGCAAACTACAGTTGTAATCCTGGATATAATCTGACTGGATCGACATACACACAGTGTCTGGGAAATGGATCTTGGAGTTTATCGGGACCAGAATGCACTATCAAAGGTATTTTATTGGTGGAAGTTTTTGTTATTTATAATTGTGCTTACTGCACAAAGTATTGTATAGCTTTTATAAGTTAAACATTTTTGTCTAAAGAAAAGCCCAAGAGGACGAGTAGCACTCACAGAATACAGTCATTCCAACAAATCTTTTTTAACATAAATTATATGTTTTACATTGATTTACAATATTTTTAGTTTTGAAAAATGAATCAACAACTGGCTACTTTTTAAAAAGTGACGTGTTACTCACTAAGTTATACGTGTACTGACTTTTAATTTAGTTTTTAATTGTGTTTCGAGACAATTCCTAAGAGGAAATCAGTTAAAAAAAGCGTCTAACCTATTATCTATGAAGAGGAAAATGATTACCTACGTACAAACTTACGTAAAGAAGGATAAAAATATCGGACAGGTAAAGCAGCATTCAAGGACGACAGTCAACCACAAAACACAAAAACAAACACGCAAACAGACAAACGAAAAGGCAAAAGTAATAAAAAATGCAAACGACATCACAAACACAAAAGGGTTGACAATAGGGCTACCGCCTTGAAACGGTCAGTGGCAAAGTAGGCCACTGGGGGTTTAAACCGGTTCTAGGGTGCACCAAACATCACACTTACCCTACTGTCATCCCATTAAAACAGGACAGTGTAAATAAAGAAATCCCCGCCATGATCTAAACTCTAACCAACAAGGCAGCATCAATAGGCAATATAAGTAAAACACAAAAATGCTCGTGTAAATATAATACAAAAAAACAATAGCGTAGAAAGCCACAATGAAGGTACTCAATGACTTGGCAGAAGCCAGAGCAGTAAGAGAATACACTATTAAGGGCACGACAAGAAAGAACATGGACAAACATCAAACGTCACCGCCCCAATGGGCTTTAGGTAGGCGTCATCATAGGGTCCACAGCCTGTCCGGTCATCGTACAATTAAAGAGGAAAGCATAGTGGCGAACTGTAAAAGGGTCCACTACCAAGCATGCAGTACGTTGCAAAATGATAAACTTTTAACAAGTTTAACAAAGATAGTATGAAAGTGATCATGACCAAGAAAATTACGAAGTTTATAAATCACATCACCATAGAAGTCAGGTTGTGATAGTCCTTGTCGCAGAAGAGTCCTTAAATTACATTTATATTTGGAAAGAAGATCAGGGATACGATAATTAAATTTTGCAAAGGTTTTACGAAGTTTATGGTAACGGTAACCCTGATTGAGTAACTTTTAATGTTATACAAAGATTACGAATATTAAAGTCCTCAACTGGAGTACAAGCTCTAGAAAAACGAATAAGTTGAGACAGATACACCCCATAAGAAGTTGCTCGGGGAACATCCCAATCCAAGTGGAGATAATTAACAATGTCATAATTAAAATCATCTCTCTTGTCATAGATTTTGCTAATAGTTAACAATGCAATTAATTTGAAATATGTCCCCATTGATAATATATAAATATGTATCGATTTATTCTGTATCGAGCAGAGTGTCTCCGAGTTACCATATATATACTTATACATTTCTCTGCGTGTTTCCAGATTGCAGCACGCCAATTACACCTAGCAATGGTACTGTGACGATTGTCAATGGCACCAAATATCAGGCAGTAGCTGAATACATGTGTAATGCTGGGTATACGTTGACTGGATTAACATACACACAGTGCTTGGAAAATGGAAGTTGGAGTTTACCGGGACCAAACTGCACTATCAAAGGTATTGTGGCGAAACTTTCGATAATGATTATTGTGTATACATTACAATATATTTTATAGCTTTCACAAGTTATGTTTACATACTATTTTCTAAAAAACATGTTTTTAAAAATATTCATCGTTTTATACTGATTTTCGATGTTTTCATTGTTTTGATAAAACAAATCAATTACTGACTACATTTTAACAAGCGTTTAACAACTCATGAACGTTTTAACAAGTGACGTGTTACTCACGAACGTTACACGTGTACTGCCTGCTCATTTGCAATTTAAACTTTTTTAAAATTACACAATGTAATTGAAAATAATAATCAACTACAGGCTACATTTTTTTGCAATTTTTTAAAATTGTTTTCGAAGAATAAGAAGATATTTGTTAAAACAACGTCTTACCTACTATCTATAAAGGGGAAATGATTATGTAAACAATATGCTTAAATTAAAATATGTTTCTATTAATAATATATAAATATGCATCCATTTGTTGTTTATCGAGCAGCGTGTCTCCGAGTTGCCTTATATATACTAATACATTTTTCTGCGTGATCCTAGATTGTAGCATGCCGATCACACCTAAAAATGGTAATGTGACTGTTGTCAATGGCACCATATATCAGGCAATAGCAGAATACAGTTGTGATCCTGGATATAATCTGACTAGATCGAAATACACAACGTGTCTGAAAAATGGGTCTTGGAGTTTACCGGGATCAGAATGCACTATCAAAGGTATGTGGTCATACTGTCGCTGTTTTATGCTTTCTTATCTTCACAATATTTGGTATATGAATCAACTACAGGCTACATTTAAACACGTGACATTTTACTCTCGAAGGTTGCACATTTGCACTTTAATTTTTGTCTTTAATGAATTAAAATAACGTCTTACCAATTATTTATAATGGGGAAATTATTACCTCTTTATGTACAAACATATTAAATAGTATGTAAACATTGCAATTAAATATACATCTGTTTCGAGCATGTATTTAATGTTTATCGAGCAGGGTCTTTTCGTGTTACCATCTCTATACTAATATATTTGCCTGCTTGATTCCAGATTGCAGCACGCCACAAAGACCATACAATGGTAACGTGACGATTGCCAACGGAACCATATATCAGGCAGTAGCAGAATACAGTTGTGATCCTGGATATAATATGACTGGATCGACATACACACAATGTCTGGAAAATGGATCTTGGAGTTTACCGGAACCGAACTGCACTATCAAAGGTATTGTGGTGAACCTGTCGATGTTTGTAATTTTTTATCATGTCGATCTATATAAAACAGAGTGCCTGAGATAACATCTTATAACGGCAGTGACTTTCCTATCCGGACAGGTGCATCTTTTTGATGACGCCAGTGTATTTTGTATGACGTCATGGTATTTTTGGACATAAAGCGAGTGGAAAAGATTATATTAAATGATTTTAAACGATCAAAATAATAAATAGAATAATTTTAGTTCCTGATCAAATCCAGTTTATCAGGTTCGGCGTGAAAGAAATAAAGCCCTCGGCACAGTCTCCAGCTTCATTTTTTCTCAGCTTCATTTGATAAACTGGATATGATCAGGCACTTACATGATATTCTCTATGTATACAAATCTACTGAAAAAATTGTATAGCTTTAACAGGATATATAACGATATAATTTGCTAAATCTGTTTTAATAACATTTATTGTTTTATATTGATAATCGTTTTTTTTTAAACAAATCACCTACAGGCTACATTTTAACAAGTGACGTGTTACTCACGAATTGCATTTTAAATTTTGTTTTTAATTGATTTCGAAGACATTGTCTCTGAGGAAACCAGTTAAAACAACGTCTAACCTAATATCTACAAAAGAGAAAATGATTACCTCCTTATGTATAAACATATTTAATATTATGTAAACAATAAAATTATATTAAAAATATGTTTCCATTGATCATATATAAATATGTATCCATTAATTGTTTTTCGAGCAGCTTGTCTGCGAGTTATCATATATACACTAATACATTTCTCTGCGTGATTCCAGATTGTAGAACGCCACCTAGACCTAACAATGGTAATGTGACGGTTGTCAATGGCACCAAATATCAGGCAGTAGCAGAATACACGTGTAATGTTGGATATACGTTGACTGGATCGACATATAGGCATTGTCTTGAAAATGAAACTTGGAGTTTACCTGTGTCTGAATGTTTCATTAAAGGTGTTGCATTACATAATTGTATTTCCCGATTAGTTTTATTTCCTTAGTTTAGTTTAGACTTATTTAATGTACATCGATTGTAACGCAAGCTCTCTGAACATACTTTAATAACTCTCGATGTCGTCTTGAGTAGATACAGTAATATGAAAATGCAAATAAATTGTCTTGCTGAGGCAGACAACACATATGGTCATGGTGGGAATCGAACCCACGACCCTTCGCTCCTGAGTCCAATGCTCTTCCACTAGACCACAGTGATCCACGATTTCCTTACAACGCTTGTTTTATTTCCATCAATTATTATATTAAGCAAAATAAAGTATCGTTATCCAAAGCGTTTAGTTGAAATTATATGAGCATGTATGTACATCATCGATACATATAAATTATAAATGAATTCTACATTTCCAGTTCGATTGTTTATATCTCTATTGTCCATTCATAGGCTTCATGTAACGTACATATATTTGTATCGAGAATCAGTTTCACGCTAATCAGCTTCGTTTTTGTCTTCCACACTCCAGATTGTAATGCACCTGCAGAACCCCACAATGGTAATGTAACTGTTGTCAATAACACCACATACCAGGCAGTGGCAAACTACAGTTGTAATACTGGATATGATCTGACTGGATCGACATACACACAGTGTCTGGAAAACGGATCTTGGAGTTTACCGGGACCGACCTGCACTATCAAAGGTATTGTAGACGTCGATAGTCGTCACTTGTATCGTATAGCTTGTGAAAGTTCCTGATCTTTTGATAAAATGAAAGTGATATA
Source organism: Cyrtodaria siliqua (assembly GCA_037043455.1). Lineage (NCBI taxonomy): Eukaryota > Metazoa > Mollusca > Bivalvia > Adapedonta > Hiatellidae > Cyrtodaria > Cyrtodaria siliqua. The sequence continues at coordinate 43,652 of JAWPHD010000488.1, forward strand.
ATAAATTTTGATATGCAATTTTAGTCGTCATTGTATGTTTTAAACACGCATTTAAACTAATAGTCACTCCTTTCTCTCTAGAATTGTCCCATACAAATAAGTTTTGAGTCATATTTCAGTCTTAATGAGGCTTATAACCATATAAAAATAAAATACGATACAGTAAATTGTGATACTTATGTTCGTCATTATATATTTTAAAGCGTATTAAACCTAATAGTCATTCAGTTCTCTCTAAAGAAAAGGTTCTTCGGCTTAATAAAGAAAATATATCTGATAATAACGCTTCTTTTCTGATTTAGATTTCTCGATTGAAAATGGTAAAATAATTAGCAAAATCTATGACAAGAGAGATGATTTTAATTTTGACATTGTTAATTATCCCCACTTGGATGGGGATGTTCCCCGAGCAACTTCTTATGGGGTGTATCTGTCTCAACTTATTCGTTTTTCTAGAGCTTGTACTCGAGTTGAGGACTTTAATATTCGTAATCTTTGTATAACTAAAAAGTTACTCAATAAGGGTTACCGTTACCATAAACTTCGTAAAACCTTTGCAAAATTTTATTATCGTAACCCTGATCTTCTTTCCAAATATAAATGTAATTTAAGGACTCTTCTGCGACAAGGACTATCACAACCTGACTTCTATGGTGATGTGATTTATAAACTTCGTAAGATTCTTGGTCATGATCACTTTCATACTATCTTTGTTAAACTTGTTAAAAAGTTTATAAAAAGAGGTTATGACCCTTTCATTTTGCAACGTACTGCATGCTTGGTGGTGGACCCTTTTATAGTTCGCCACTATGCTTTCCTCTTTAATTGTACGATGACCGGACAGGCTGTGGACCCTATGATGACGCCTACCTAAAGCCCATTGGGACGGTGGCGTTTGATGTTTGTCCATGATCTTTCTTGTCGTGCCCTTAATGGTGTATTCTCTTACTGCTCTGGCTTCTGCCAAGTCATTGAGTACCTTCATTGTGGCTTTCTAGGCTATTGTTTTTTTGTATTATATTTACACGAGCATATTTGTGTTTTACTTATATTGCCTATTGATGCTGCCTTGTTGGTTAAAGATTAGATCATGGCGGGGATTTCTTTATTTACACTGTCCTGTTTTAATGGGATGACAGTAGGGTAAGTGTGAGGCTCGGTGCACCCTAGAACCGGTTTAAACCCCCAGTGGCCTACTTTGCCACTGACCGTTCCAAGGCGGTAGCCCTATTGTCAACCCTTTTGTGTTTGGGATGTCGTTTGCATTATTTATTACTTTTGCCTTTTCGTTTGTCTGTTTGCGTGTTTGTTTTTGTGTTTTGTGGTTGACTGTCGTCCTTGAATGCTGCTTTCCCTGTCCGATATTTTTATCCTTCTTCAATCAAAATATATTTCAGTCATATATTGGTCTTAATGAGGACTATAACAACATTTGGTGTCTGTTAATTTTAACACATTATTACATATGCTAAATATTGTACAGCATGGCTTTATCTGCTACTTTGTTTCTCCCAGTTACGCCTAGAAAAAACCTAACCCATCACATGAATATTTAATATAGAAAGTGTCTTATTATTTTACTAACGTTTAAGAATATTCAACAATGTAATGTTTACGTCCTGTATGTGTTGAGAATATCTCCTTAAACTGAATAGCCTAGATTGTTGAAACACATACTTTAGAGTATCAAAACACAATATCTAAACAAATTGAATGTATTTTCATACACAAGTAACGCATGCACGTAAAAACGTTAAGCCACGCTGCAAACACGGTTTGTTAGATGATAATATCCTCATGTAAATATATTTCATATTTATGTGTTTATTATTTCAGATTGCAATTTACCCGCTAATATTATCCACGCAACCTTTGCACTTGATGCTAACAATAACAAAAGAACTACATTTAATCACTCTGCCGTGTACACCTGCGATACTGGATATCAAACACAGAACAACACGATTCTAACGTGTGATGCTACTGGTAATTGGGACAAAAAACCACCAGAATGCCTTGGTAATAACATATAACCCGTTTTTTCAATATTTATTGGTGATATTATCTTACACACTAGAATATTATACTATTCTGTTTATAATATTATAATAGTCTATACATTTACAAAGCGTTGATTAAAGGGAATGAAAGTTTGATATTTAGAGTAAGAATTTACTGATTTGAATACGAAATTAAAACACCATCCAATGCTTTGAACTGTATAGTTCCTGCAATTTGGTTTGAAGAGCGTGAAAGAAGAATTTAAATCATGGTTAATTATATAGTTATAAACGTCAATACATATGTATATTATTCAGCTAAGAAGTGACATAAATAAATTAGAAAACAAAATATTAGCAGCTATAAATAATATAATGTTAGTTTTTTTCTTTTAGAAACCGGATTACAACATACATTTATTTTCTCCATTTACAGGTCATGCTATTTTATGTAATTCTAGTAATCCATAGTTTGCAAGTATAAACCATAACTGCGTTTTTGTTAATAATAACACTTGTTATGTGTAAAATAGTATGTAATATGAAATAGATACCGACGAATGCATTACTGGAAATAACTTATGTCACAAAAGAGCAACTTGCACAAACAACCAGGGTAGCTACAGCTGCGAGTGCCGGAACGGATTTTACGATCCCCTAGGAACTGACGGACATCAGTGTGAAGGTAATGTTTTAATGTATTATATATTTAGATGAAAACATGTACCCTTGCATTTGTTTTTGTAAGAATCATTTAATTTCCCTTAGAGGTTTTCCAAACCTTTGTTTGCAAAACTCTTACAGATGATCGGGTCAATGAGGTTTTGCAAATATAAACGACTCAATTTACAGAAGTTTGTATTGTACATTTTTTAATGGTTTTCAGTTATATATGCTTGTTTTGCAATATGAACATTACTAGCGTAAACATGGTGGGTCGGGGTGACCATGTGTGTGGGGCGGGAGGTGTATACTTTCCTTTTTGATTTGTGTTATCATAGTGATTTGTAGTCTTGCTATTTAGAAATATTTATAATAACAGAGTAATCATATGAAATGATAGTCAAACAATTACTATACTCTCATTAGTTAATTCTTTAGCAAAGTATCACATGTTTTGAAATTTCTTATCATGCACATTAAACTGCTAACATGTAACAGGTGCTAAACCAAACGCATTCCTTACTGCTACTGAAAACGATAAGTTCATCCAAAGTAGGTTTACACATCAAACAGAAAATCTAGCTTTCACAGAACACAGCCAACCAACAGCACGCATTGTTAATAAAAGGCAAGTTTACAATCACGAACAGCCAGCTGCAAAAAGTCCGCTGGAGGTGCACCTAATCTTACTCTGACCCTAGTGTCCCAGTAAAACGGGACAGAGTAAGTGAAGAAATCCACACCAGGTTATATTCTCTAACACACAAGGCAGCATTAATAGGCAATATATGTGCAACACACAGATGAGCATGTGCCTATCAATATAAACAGCAAAAGTCCAGAAACTCACACAGCAAGATCTCCGTGACTTTGCAGAAGTCAAGCCAACATTAATTCACACTATTAAGGGTATTATAAGACATGCTTTAACATAAACATAAAATGCTACAGTCCTTTGATTTAGGTAGACGTCATTTTAAGGTTCACAATCTATCCAATCATCGCACAAAGCGGATAGCCTAGTGTCGAACTGTAAATGGGTCAACCATTAAACATGATGTGCGTTGCATCTTGTTTGAGTCATAACCTATTTTGATAAACTTATTAACAAGTTTAATAAAGATATGAAAGTGATTATGACCAAGGATCTCGCGCAGTTTGTAATTCACGTTACCATAGAAGTAAGGTTGTGATAATCCTTGTCGCAGAAGTGTTTATAAATTACTTTCATATTTTAAAAGTATATCGGGGTTACGATAATACAAAGAAATATAAAAAGATCGGACAGGGAAAGTAGCATTCAAGGAGGACAGTCAACCACAAAACACAGAAACAAACATGCAAACAGACAAACAAGAAGGCAAAAGTAATAATAAAAGTAAACGACATCACAAACACAAAAGAGAAGACAATAGGGCTACCGCCTTGGAACGGTCAATGGCAAAGTAGGCCACTGGGGGTTTAAACCGTTTCTAGGGTGCACCAAACCTCACACTTACCCTACTGTCATCCCATTAAAACAGGACAGTGTAAATAAAGAAATCCCCGCCATGATCCAATCTCTAACCAACAAGGCATCATCAATAGGCAATATAAGTAAAACACAAAAATGCTCGTGTAAATATAATACTTGGCAGAAGCCAGAGCAACAAGAGAATAAACCATTACGGGCACGACAAGAAAGATCATAGACAAACATCAAACGCCACCGTCCCAATGGGCTTTAGGTAGGCGTCATAATAGGGTCCACAGCCTGTCCGGTCATAGTTAGCAAAGGTTTTTCGAAGCTTGTGGTAACGTAGTCCTGAAGGAGCAGCTTTTAAGTTATACAAAAAATGTTATAAAAGGATATTTGGAAATCGTCGAACACCTTAAATACACAAACTATTGAACAGTCTCAATATTAATCATGTCAATAGTACAGAAAGTTAATCTATCCGAAGACGCTATGCAAATGGCGGTGACCACGGAACCTTCAATGCGATTGCAAGCACGTGGAGACGTTTTACCGCCGCCACGCTGCACATGCAACGCTACTGTGATATATAAACAAGACCTCGGTCTGAGAGTGTCTCGCCCACCGTGGCAAACCGCATATGAAATATTTTATTAAACTTGTGTTTCAATGATGTCCACCAAAGACAACACTTCATATGACCAAGTATCAAAAAATAAAAGCGAAGTAATCATAAGAAGTTAAGTTACTGAGGTTAAGTGGTTTAACCACGGTGTAGGTTTGGGAAAACAATGCAAAGTATGACCATGACCTTGGTATTTTTTGTCGTTCAGCGATGTCCACCAATGTCAACAATACATATGACCAAGTACATGTATCAAAGACAATAAAGACAGGCAATAATAAAGCTAACTGAGTGTAAGTTACCTAACCAAGATTGTTACCTAACTAAGGTTAAGTTTGGGGGAAATAACGCAAAATATGATCTTCACCTTGGTATTTTTTTGTCATCCAGCGATGTCCACCAATGCCAACTAGAGCTGTCACATTTTAAGGGCGACAAATATACCCTCACTACCAGTCCCCTCATTCCCCACCCTACTGTTTGAGTAAAGATTGAGTGGAATGGAATTTTCATGATCAGGTAATGGTGGCTTGACCTTTAACCTACTGATCTCAAAACCAATAGGGGCCATCTTTTCATCACAGGCAGTCCACCTATTAAGTTTCAAGATATTTGCTTCAGGGAGAGAGGAGTTATGGAGCGGACAAGAGTTTTCATTATCCGGTCTCGGTAACCTTGACCTTTGATCTACTGACCTCAAAATCAATAGAGGACATCCTCTTATCACAGGCAGTACACGCATGAAGTTTTATGAGATTTGCTTAGGGGGAGAGGGGTTATGGAGAGGACAATTTTGCGTCTACAGGCAGACAGTCGGACAGACGGACAGGGTGAAACCAGTATACAATATATATGACCAAGTATCAAAGACATATGTATAAGTTACCTAACCAAGGTTAGGTGTGCGGAAAATAACGCAAAATATGACCTCGACCTTGGTAACTTTTGTCATTCAGTGATGTCCGCCAATGCCAACAATACATATGATCAAGTATCAAACAAAGAAATTAAAGTTATCAGAAAAACTTTACTGAGGTTAACTTACCTAACCAAACTGATGTGACCTGGACCTTGGTATTTTTTGTCGTTCAGCGATGTCCACCAATGCCAACCATACATATGACTAAGTATCAAAGACATAACGTTAGGCAATCACATAAAGTTAACTGAGGTTAAGTTACTTAACCAAGGTTAAGTTACCTAACCAAGGTTAAGTTTTGGAAAATAACGCATATATGACCTTCACCTTAGTGATTTTGGCATTACGAGATGTCCCTTAACCCAACAAAGCATCTGACAAAGTTTCAGAACAATTCGAGCAGCGGTCGTTGAGATATAGTAGATTTAAAATGCCGGAAAAGTGACTGCTATGTCTCGCTACACACTATATGGGCTAGACAAAAAGTATGAAAGGAGAAATTTGGAAATCTTCCAACACGTTAAATACAAAACATATTGCAGTTTCGACTTGACTAAGACTGTTCATGAACGGTAGTGAAAAGTGCGTGCTACCGTTCACGCCTTCTAGCCCCGGGTTGAACAGAGCTCAATATTAATCATGTCAATAATACAGGAACTTTCTGATGAATATTAAGTCCTTAAGTCGACTACAAACTCTAGAAAAACGAAACATAGACCCCATACGATGTTGCTCGGCTTCTAAAGGTGGATAACTAAAAAAATTAAAAAGATCAAAATAAAAGTATCTCTTTTGTCATTGATTTTGGTAATTCATTGCACTTTGAACAAACCATATTCTTGTTGGCTAATGCTCTAATCTTATAATTGAAAAAAACTTATTAATACATTAATATACTTTTAAATAATTTATAAAACTTATTAATACATTAATATACTTTTAAATAGTATGTACATGTATGTAATATATTGCTCTATGATTCACATTTTGGGAGCGTGATAGGTTATGCACATGTTATTACCTCTCATGAACCGACTTAATAAAACGGTGCCTGCTGCTTTTCTCTCTCGTTTGTGTTTGCTGCTTCCAAAGGATTCCATTTGAAGTATATATTTACATTGACACTAGTGTTTGTTCCGTGCTGTGTGGCGGCTGTAAAAATTAGCCCGACTAAAAACAAGTAGCATTGCTATTACTTTCTGGTCCTTTTGGATCACCAAACCCAATTTATGTGACTTTAAATTAGAATACCGCTTAAACCGGTGCTAGTGGGCATGATAGGTGTTTCTCCTGTTATGAACAGACTCAATAAAATAAGTCTGCTACTTTTCTCTCTTGTTTGTCTTTGTTGTTTACAAGGGATCCCCTTTTCAGTATTTACTTAGTATAGCAGCCAAACAAAATTTGAATGATGTCTTCGAGAGTATTAAAACTTAATGAATTAATAATTTTATGATACCCGTAAAACCAATTTGCTGCCCATGATTATGCGTAACAATAAAACTGACACACTTAATGCTGCTATTTATGCAGCTGCGTGTTAAATTCGTGTTATATTTGTTTAACAGATGTAAATGAATGCAAACCTCGCGATCCATGTACTCCAAAAAATACGTACTTATGCATCAATACGTATGGTAGCTTTGTGTGTATGTGCAACGATGGATGGACAGGAACATATTGCGAAACTGGTGAGTTGATACATTCATTTTAAAATAATATGATGGTCGCATAATACAATGAAACATGCAAAAACAAGCTAGAGCTATAATCAAAAAGAGTATAAAAGTGGTTATTTGAAATGGACGGACAAGAAACACATACATACATATGTATGCAATTGTGATCTGGTATTGTAAACAAAACAAGGTTGCACAAGATAAAAACTAAAGAAATTTGATAGATATATATTTGCATTGGACATTTTAATACGTTTAACGAGTGCTGAATATTCTCTGCATCCGATGTATTTAGAGTCAACATTAGTACTACTACCACAGGAAACGACATGTTCGTTAATCAGACAGCATCTTACCAGAAGGCTCAGAGGCGGAAGTCATCATTTTATCGACGCATTTTGTCTAGTAACGGAATTGTTGGAGGTTTATTGCATAGTGATATACCATTAAAAAGCCATTACACATGCAGAATAATATAAAATTGAAGGATCCATAAATATATCTACTTTAGCTATGATACATTATAATTTATTTGTTTATTTATAAGTGTACATTTCAGTGCGATTACTGTTTAGATGAACACTTAGTAATGCTTTGATTTTGGTATTTGTACACAATCGGAATAACGAAGTCAATACGTAACGTTCCAGATATAAATGAATGTTCTTACAACGGGACTTGTGGGGTCAATGCAGATTGCCAAAATACCAATGGTAGTTATGATTGCACTTGTCAGAAACAATACCCTGAAGGTGATCCCAACGTGTATTGTTATGGTATGTACTTTTTGTTTAATCTCTGTTTCAAGATAGTGTCAAACTTTCTGAATTGGTATAATTATATGTTAAATGTAATTACTACTATCACATTAACCAAGGATAAATACTTTTATGATGCATTTTAACAAACATACATTAACGTACTTCATAAAACGAAGTTTAAAGGGAATGTAGCAGTGATTGTCTTTGCTTTAAATGATATTGATCAATATGACATACATGGGAATTTGGAACTATGACGTCATAGTTCTCAAAATGGGGGCTCCTATAATCATTTATGAACAACTTTCAAATGGTCATATCTTTTTTCTTTATCATTTTGCTATTTCTTTCAACTTTTCCCATGTGTTTTAGAACTCAATAATAGAGATTGTTTGGCTGTGTGGCTATAACCCCTTTAAAGAAACTGTGCTAATGTGTGTGTATTATTATAAGTTGAGTCACTGCATTTTGTTTGATCTTGCAGAACGAGTGATATTGGACTTCCAAACACCAGTAGTGCCTCTGAAGAATGACAATGACCTGGTTAACCCGGAAGCAATACCGTTCAGGTTCCCGTATTTTGGTAGACAGTATCAGGCTTACAGGGTATGTATGATCTGTTTCAGACTTAAGCTTTGAATATAGACAACACACGATGTTCATTACATGTGATAACGATTAAACTATTTTAAAATATGCAGTATAGTTAACCATAGTTAATTTGAAAAATCAGTTTGCTTGAATTTTTTCAGCTAATCATGTGTGTCCACTGGTTAGCTTTTAACACATTATATACATTCTTAATACCCTTGTCGGAACGGGATTTTGGTGCTATCATGTTAACATTGAGCTCATGGGTAATATGTTTGTTCTAGGTCAGTATGAATGGTTTCATGTCACTGGGTATGGAGAGAATATATGACCGGTACCCACCAACGAACTCTACCGGTTGGACGAAGTACTGGAATACGCCGATTATTGCCGCCTTGTGGACCAACATCGATACCACCAATGTCACATATGGCGGGATGTACATACACAAGCTTGTTCTACCGAAATTTGGTGGCACTCGTGACAATGAACTGGACCTTAACAAGATCGCGGACGTTCTGAAGAATCATACAGACAAATTGGACTTCAAACCAAGAGTTGCAATAGTTGTGACGTGGAAAAATGCGACAGTGAAGTCTAGTCTACCGGTAAACCGGATGTTGAAATATGAGGTAATAAACAGAATGTTGAAATATGGAATATTAAATCGAATGTTAAAATATTCGGTTATAAACCTGATGTTGTCATATGAGGTAAATTGGCTGCATATAATGAGTATACTTTTTGGCTGTCGATAGACGTTATGAATCCACACCACAGTGCTTCTCACTTGATCTTCTTAGGAATAATACCAGTCAAATTCACAGTGAATAATTCTGCTTTTGTCGATATTTTATTTTAAAGTGATAATTTTTTTTTACATTTTCACACATAAAGCCGAACACATATATCAGATTATTTTCCAAATCAATAAGACGAAATTTGATTTTCTGTTTACAAATCTTTTGTGTTTTTTAAAATCTTCTTAATATGTCAATATTTAAGCGTAAATTAAGAATAACACGTGTACAGTTTACATACTTCTGAGTTTGAATAGAGTTATTTCTTTTTACTAAAACATCGATGAAATATGTTTTTCAAACATTTCTCCAAGTAAAACTAAACTAAAGCAGGATTGCCAATCCAATACATATATATGCGATGAGAGACCACACGTGATATAATTTATCGCGTTATGAATAGTTTTTGTATATATTCACTATTGTTACATTATCTTATTCTAGAATGCTTCAATGCAAGTAATCTTAGCAACAGATGGCGTTAACTCCTTCATCCTGTTTAACTATGACCAAGGACAGTGGACGTTGAAACCAGGACCATACAGATACATGGCCGCTGGATTCAGTAACAGTGACTTTACAGGACACATCATTGCAGACAGTACCAACTTCACTGAATTACATAATCACACCAATACAGGTATGATTGTAGGTGTAAACATGTTCGATTCTAAGTTATCATATTACTCTAGTCGTACAATTGAAATATTTTTTTAAAACACTTATAACATTTTAGATCATGATTGGCATTTCTTCCAGATACTAGTAATCAATTTTAACAGAACGTTTCGTTCTAGATGAGTGTTAACATAAGACAATATAATAACAACATTCAAACAATAATTTAAAGGTCATTGTATCTTATATGTGCCATAACCTAGTCCATTAACTGACCTCGGTATCGGTTTCAAAGTGTTTTGAATGTCAGCAGGACCAAGAAATCTTGTACGTGGTACACGAACTCTTGATTGAAGGTGTTTTTTTTATAACCCTGCAAATTACCGCTCATTTTCAGATTACCAGATGTTGAAGTATGGTTTCATATATTTGTCTGATTATAATACTGTATTTCATTTGTTGGTTTATTCAGATTTGAATGGTAGATGGCTGTTCGATGTAACCACCATTACCGCGTCTTTGATAAACCAGTCTTTCTGCATGGAATATCGAGAGAATAAAATAATCAAAGATTGGATTCAGAAGCAGCTTAGCTATGCCTACGCTTGTCCGTGCAGTGAAGTAATCATGAAGCTCGACTATAGCTACCGTACTGTTCCACCGTTGATAGTGGACAACAACTACCCCGTACAATGCTACGAGGCATGGTTCTATAGCAATTACGGCGTAAAGCAACGATGTTGCTATAGGTAATATAAAAAGGGAAACCTAACCATGTCCTAATATTCTTAAAAGAAAATTACCTTTAGTTTGATATTAAGGATTGACCATTTTTAAAAGTTTTATATGACAAAGTGTTATGTCTGTTTTCTCGAACCATGATTCTAATAAAGTAACATTAAACTTTCTTTAAATATCACATAATGTTCAGTGTAAATCACAATACACACACTTTTTTACATTAAATCCTACATTATCATGCAAACAAATTAAACAATTCTGTTAAAAACAACATTCAAAGAAAACATATTTTAGACTTGAACATTTTAACACTTGCTCAGCCAACATCCTTAAAGTATACGATCACAAATATTACGATTGACTATGTCGTGAAATGACACTATGAAATTGACATAACACAAGTTCCGTGAGTAAAACAATTGTCTAATGGTTTAATATTACATATCATTTATATAAAGTGCTGGTTGCATATTTATGGATAAATATCATATAAACATATATATTTTCATAAACAGAGGCTTGTTTCGTGAATACCATACTAATGTGATATGGAATGATGTGTTCTCCTATTCCACTTCTATATCTACTTTTAGATATGGTGCCCTTATGAAAGGATCACCAAACGGCGGCTTTCCCACGTTTGAAGACGACCCATATAATGCTACAGATGCCTACTACAAATGTTGCGGAGGGGATAAACATTTGTGTTATATGTATTATGAGGTAAATCCATCGGATGACTGCTCCACGTGGACACCAGATGATGAAGTCCCAGAAGATAGAATTAAACGATCGATAACTAAACATGGACATTTTTATCTGGGTAAGTTTCATATGAAACTCGTATTCTGTTATAATAATTCTTTAAACAGAAAGCATTTATAAACTTTACAACCTCGATATGCTCCGTTTAATTAAGTATAAATGTAAATTAACTGAAATATAATTAATAAATATAAGATATATAACAATATATTATATGCGAAACATATACACACGTATAATGGCTATAATGGTTGGTATTTTAGCGATACGGATTTCGAAAAATATTAAAAAATATGGATTATTATAAATATTATTATTTTGTTGCTTAAAAATTGATATTTTGTAAATCAATGTAAACAACGTGTAAAATATGATAAATATTATGGCAACAAAACGGAATTTTTATTTTTTTTATAAACTGTATCATGTCGACATCGCAAATCATCATGATCGAGCCGTTTATCGTAGTTCATGTTACATTATTATACCTCACGTTTACAGCCCTGTATAAAAGGAAGCCCATTTTTAGCTAGGTTTTTGATGGATGCTGTAGGACTAAGTTGAGGCTTACGGGTGCATCAACATAAGTGCTTTTTTATATTTAATATTTGAAGTATTATAAGTGTACTCTAACAACCAATAACAACATATGAAAACAACAACAACAACAACAACAACAACAACAACACTGAAAACAGCAACATCAACAGCAGCAGCAGCAACAACAACAACAACAACACGAGGAGCTAAGCCGATTGCTAATATATTTTAGAGATCGCTGAGCCTGATATTTAGTGATCGTTGGTACAATTTTAATTTCTTTTGTTTTCTTACTTAATTTTCGATTCGGTGGTTCCACTACTCCGGCCGATAAAAGGCTCTGGGTATTGTTTAACCACTCATAGGATATGTTGTCTGCTTTTTAATTTAGTCTTTTGGTTGTTACTTGTGATACGAAGTCTTCATAACCGCTGCTCCCAACTAAATTCCTTTTTGTTTATTTCGCTCTTTGGGGCATACATAACCATATATAAGCATACTTTTATTTTGGACCATACGCCGCTGGATATAGGAGATGTAATAAAGATACAAATATCGCTATATCCATCGCCTTATGCTTTCCATCTTCGGGATGGTTAAAATTCTGTGCTGTTGATTTTTATGAATATTGATTTCTGCTCAACCCGGGGCTAGAGGGTGTGAGCGGTAGCTACGAGGGTGCTTCAAAAAGTTCTGTCACTAGGCATATATCCCTTGAACTGGATATTACACTGAGATAAAGTAGTGTATTTATAGTACTATTGGGTTCGCTCTCTTAAATTCCACAACAAAAATGAAAAATTTCCGGTTATTTATACCCCTGAATTACCTCCCCCTACCACATCTTTTGGATACTGGCATCTCTGAAAATATCCTTGTTACAAAACGTTGTAAAAAATGTTTGAATAATTCTATGCTTTTAAATTTTCTTGTACGCCATCTGTTGTTATTCGCCCATAATCCATGAAAATGATTGTCGAGAATTCGGAAAGGTCTTGCTGCAAACCAGATATTAGTGAATGCATATCCCTTAATTTTAGCAGAAATAACACTGCTTTTCTTCATTTTGTTTACGGAAATGTTATAATATCTTTTAAATGTCGTAATTATTCTCATAGTATTAATATGTTTTCATATGTTTTCACAAATCCTAGTCCTTCAGTGTTTAAATTTCATATTCAACACATTATTGTAGAATTTTGTACAATGTTTCGTGAAAATATTGATCATCCAAAAACGCTATTTCAGAAGACTGCCCTTCCGTTGAATGTCCATTTATCATTAAATTAATTTTACACGTTAGCTTAAAATGTTAATTTCTAAGACAATGCCTTTTCATCTACCAAGCTTAAATTCTGAATCTTGTAATGCACAGATATAACTGGTAATGTAATGAGAAATTTCAAAGGTCTTGGACAAGTACTTAAAGAGAAACAGGCATTTAAAAAATTAACAATTAACATACCTGAAAAAACTCAGGACGAACATGCCTCAGTATGTATAAGTGATGTGTATTAAATGTTCCATAACTTTCGTAACACAAAAGATACAGCATTTATTTTACCATCAATGGAATGGTATTGAAACTCTCTTTCATTTGGTACCAAACACCAATACTCACAACGAGCACATAATTGTTAAAACGCGTTAGTGACAGAACTTATTGAATGACCCTCGTAGCATATTTCACTATCGCTCATGAACAGTCTCAATCAAACTGAGACTGCAATATTTCGTATGTGTCGTGTTCGGCCGTTTCCAAAGGTCCATTATCATACTCTTTAATAAAGCACGTTAATTTACAACTTTTATATAAATTATCGTATTGCAATATTTTCAATGAGACACTTGAAATGTTCCCAACATGTTCTTAAAGTTATACTTTATGGAATTAGAACACTTACATAAAATGCACAGATTGTAGGATTTCAAAAGCAATACGTCAGCATGACAAGGTGATGGACCCAAATGTTTAATTATGTAGAAGCTAGAACACTACAGTAAGGTTATAACAGTTTTTGCAGTGCCAATCACGTAAAATGAAGCGAAAATATGATAGAAATGGATAAGACACTAGGCATTGTAAATAATATCCCTCGTGCTATTAATACTTTTTTGATCAATCAATCAATCAATCAATCAATCAATCAATCAATCAATCAATCAATCAATCAATCAATCAATCAATCAATCAATCAATCAATCAATCAATCAATCAAATCAATCAATCATCAATCAATACATCAATACATCAATACAACAATACAACAATACAACAATCAATCAGTCAATCAAGGAAGCAAGCAATCAAGCAGGGACTAATCCAGAAGAATGGAGTGAAACGTTGTATTTACATCGACTAGAATATGGATTTAAAAACCCACAGTGATAATGTATATATATGAAGTAATGAGGGTTAGTTAATGAAAGCGTGTTATTAATTAAACTGTGATTTTTAAGGCACATCGTCAATACAGTCGATTATGCTGCTTCAATATGTTTGTTGGGTTCAACATTGTAATTTTTATGCTTTCAGGAATGAAGGAGCCTACTACTGAACACCTCCAAGAATCTTTCAACATATCGGTGTCTGATACCAAGTCCATACAGATAAACTTTTCTAAACATATCCCTGATGGTGTTAGGTCAAACGTTATGATCAGTGTATACACGAACATCAGTCGCGAGGATTACACTTGGGGTATGATATCCGTTTGTTTATATATATGGTTGTGGGTATATTGAGATAATAATGAAAACAGCTTTTAAGACATTACATTAAATACAAACATACCATATTATAGATGCTTCTTTATATTGAATTGAGTTATGCCCAACGAGGGGCTAGAGGGCGTGAACGATAGCAAGCACTTTTCACTACTGTTCATGAACAGTCTCGATCAAACCGAGACTGCAATATTGTTTGTATTTATAGTGTTTCCAAATGTCTCATTTCATACTATTTTAAGGATGGACACTTTCTTTTTGAATTAAACATATTATGGATATTCCTGTACTGTGCACACAGTAAATAATACTAATATATTTTAAAGAATTATGATCTATCCGTCACATTGATATTTATTAAAAGTATTACAAAAAACAAAGTGGTTTGACTGTAAATAAAAAAACACAACACAATATTTAGATTGTGTTCAATGCTGCTTGTTTTCTTTATTTCTGTAGACGATGCGTCACACGTGTTCAACTGGATGGTCAGTACAAGATATATTTCAAACCCCGTGCATCTTGACTTCGTCATCACTTCACCCTGGAATACATCTACAGTATACTCGCCAACTCTTCAGTTGTGTGGATGCCAGCGAACGGGCCAGTGCGGTTTTGGTTTCGGGCAGTCATTTTCTAAAAATGGTATGACGCTGATACATATATGCTACACATCTGGCTCTTTTAACAGATGATGATTAGAATAAATTAGACAATTATGATTGTGATTAGACAACATTAACACTATCGTATGTAAGCGATAAATAAACGTGGTGTATCTTCATGGAATTAATTCATAAAGATTATATGATGAGATACATATTATCTATTTTCTGTGAAAATGTTTCCTATACTCTTTGAAATGTTAATTTTATGACAGGTTTGATGCTACGAAACAAGAAATCCGTTGGCAACATTTTTTTCATTCATCACAATGGCGGCTATCTTGAAATTCAAAATGGCCGCCCTTTCGTACATGTTTTGTCTAGTTGTGCATTCAATAAACGAGTATGAGAGTGGACCTTTGGAAACGGCCGAACACGATAAATACTAAATATTGCAGTCTCGGCTTGAATGAGACCGTTCACGCCTTCTTCCCCGGGTTACGCAGAACTCAATATTCATAAAGTCAATAGTACAGAATTTAAACCATCCCGAAGATGGCGGTGGACATGCTACTTTTAATGTCATAATTCCATGTCCAGCGGCGTATGGTACCTGTATCTAACACAATTCTATGCCCCGAAGAGCGAAATAAACAAAATGGAATTTAGTTGGGAGCAGCGGTTATGAAGCCTGCGCATCACAAGTAACGGTCAAAATACTAAATTAAAAAACAGACAACATATCCTATGGGTTGTTAAACAATAGCCAGAGCCTTTATCGGCTGGAGTAGTGGAACCACCGAATAGAAATTTATGTTAGAAAATGTACAACCGATATCTAAATAAGTATCGCGCTCAGCGATCTCTAAAGATCGATGAATAACAGTCCCGACTGCATGCGCGGGGAGACGTTTTACTGCCGCCACACTGCACAAGCAACGCCACTGTGCTATATAAGCACTCAAAGAGTATGAGAGCGGACCTTTGGAAACGGCCGAACGCGATAAATCCGAAATATTGCAGTCTCGGCTTGAACGGCAGTGAAATATGCTTGCTACCGTTCACGCCCCTAGCCCCGGGTTGAGCAGAACTCAATATTCATAAAGTCAATAGTATACTAACTTAAATACTGAGACAGCAATGAAAAATTAAGCTATATTTTATTTAAAATAAATAATGTTTAAAGATGTTAAAATAGTTTTGTACTATATTTGTTTTGTTTTGACTAAAACGTTTATTATTTAACCAATTCTATGTATCTTTTTAAAGCTGAAAGCTGGGTACAGTTTATTAATAGTCAAGACATTATACATTCTTGCGTAAAGTTGATTCTGTTTCACTTTGCACTCTTTCTTTACATATTCTATCTAACCCCAGCCCCTTTTTAATTACATTAATAGTTTACAGGAACTTTGAGGGTACTGCTGTTGATGTGTTTTCGTAGAGGGAGCAGGTTTGTCTAGATATATACATTAACGCCCAGTTGTAGTTTGTTTCTTTCAAAAGCATTGCTATATGGAATATTATCTAAGTATAGTTATGTAGTACTTTACATGGAAAAAAAATCACAAAACGAGTAAATAATTAATCCAAACTCATTTTTGAGAGTTCTTTATTGTTTCAGACCAACAACAAGACCAAACCACAAATAATGAAGAACCTGTTTCTTTGTTTAAATATGTTTATTGCAAACAACATATTTATTGGACGTTCCTCAACATCCCACGTAAAGTTAAATAACACCATTTTATCATGTAAATGTATGTCTAACTGTGAATAACAGTTATCAATACAAATGCTGTTCCCCAACCCCTGGCTAAGTTGTATTTGCTTTCTTTTTCATAAATATAAGTCTCACAACGCCATTTATATGATCTGCTGTGTCAAATCTAGTTAGTGCATGTAACATAGATGGAGGTTTCGACTTCTCCTGTCCCATGGCATAATATGTTGGTAATAAGTTGACCCTTCGTCTCAATTCACTTGTACCAGTTAATAGTCCATATCTTTGTCCCATTTGTTAACAACGCCTGGGGATCAACAAAAACCCTTCAGGGTCTTGTGTGAAAAAATCAGCAGAAGCTCCACTACTAGTTATTTCCAAGGCATATAGTACCATTAGTATGACAGCTATCACTGCTGTATTTTTTAAGGTTTTTGGTACGAACACTATGATTTGCAACTGTAGTCTTGTGATATGATTGTTGGATACGATTATCCGCGAGATACAATGTGAGTCGATCCTTGGTATTGTTAGACTAAATAAAAAAATATGAAGGAGAAATTTGGAAATCGTCGAACACGTTAAATACTAAATATAAATTTTATCATAAATAAAACAGATTGTGATTGGTCAGCGACTGGCCAACAACAAATCTAGAGATTCTGAGACTAATTTTTACCAAAGTGATAAAATAATCTAATTTATTATAATGATTGAAATATAAAAACTTGAACATTTTAAAAGTATGTCTGATATTGGGTAGGTACACTAAACTGATGTGAGGCGGTGTGTGAGGGTGGGGGTGGGGGATTTTCGGAGTCCAAAATGACAAAGTTGTAATAAAATTAGCTATGAAATGAAAAGTTCCTCATTAAATATGGCACTTGGATGGAAGCATGCCATATATGGTTACACGATATAGAGAAATCCGGGTAGTTTAAAAGGCTATAATGTAGGTCTATTGGCTGTGACTTAAAGATCAATACCCTGGTACTGTAACAGTTGTAAAATCTAATATATTTACTATCACTGCATTATGTGTTTTAAAATCTTCAAATTATAACTCTCTTTAAACAAAAGCATTCTTCTCTTGGACAGATAAATGCATATAAATAAAGCATTGCATACTATATTATATAGTATGCAATGTGATAAGTACTAAATAATCACACAAAACCTAATCAATATGGATGGAAAAGAAGATGAAATGAATATTATACTGACAAACAAGATTGGCGGTCATTTTAAATTCAAAATGACCACCAAAGCAATGGAGATAAAACATGTTGCCAATGGATTTCTTGCAGTTCTATGTTTAAGTAAGATACAAACACATTTCTGAAGAGTATAGGAACAATTGCCACATCTGCTTTTTTCACATTTGGCCGCAAACTATAGTATCTTGGCCCATTCCAAGGGAAATCACTTGACACGGGAAAAAAGTATGAATACACTCGTTGTGGTTAACGATGATTTTAATATGTACTCTCCTCGATCTTGTTAAATATTTACAAAGATGATAAAACTAGTTTTTGACTCGGACACTAGCAGGAAGAGCGTAGGGAGAGAGTAGAGAGAGCGTTGAGTTTTCTTTAAAGTGTGTATACATCTTGGTTAACAACTAACACGGGTATGTGTTACAACACTACAGTTGTGTTATTTCAGAACTCTCCTTAAATGTACCATGCATATGCGACGAGACATCCAGTGGTTGGTACTGTGAAATATTGCGTGAGGGTTGCCTTGACTTGACGTGTTTTCCTGGAGTGACGTGCAACAATAGTACAAGTGGTCACACATGTGGTGAATGTCCTATGGGATTACTTGGCGACGGACAGTCTTGCTATGGTATATTGTAAATTATTTCAAATAAATACTTAGTCGTAGTCAGGCTATTTAATTTCTGATTAGACTATTGTAATAGCGATAGCACAGCAAATATAAAATAGCATGTTGTCTAATTTGTTTAGATGTACAAGAAACACACCAAAGTGTTCTGTAACTTAAAAGAGATCGAGTGGTGTTAAGGTTAAACAAGCACCTTGGTATATTAGCTTAAATATGTAAAACAAAGACATTATTATTGCAATTGGTATTTATATTATGATCTGGATATATTGCTCGATACCCGGAGTGTAAATGTCTCATTTGCTAAAATCCCTCCGTTGAACATGGCTGCACAAAGTATTTTGTTTATTAATATCGTGTTAAATACATTAATGTTAGACAGATATGTTGATTTATCATAAACGTTTACATTATATAAAGGTTTATTTTTGAAAACAGTGTTTTGCTTTACATATATTACAGAATAGCCAAGCAATAGTCGACGACATAGCCAACTACAAGCTCTAGCAGTCGTTATTATTATCGATGCATCTGTCTGAACCTGATAAAATGAAGGTTCATTTTAGAATTTATGTTTTTAACTTATTTCCGTTTTGACTTTAAACAATTAACCAAGAAATATGTACACCAATATACACGTTATTTGTTTCATATAACTGATATTGTATAAATTTCACTTAAACATATTATACTATTTTGCATTTAATTATATCCCAGGAACACTACACACATATATATAGAGGGTCCCAAAGAGGGAAAATTTGGCGTTTTCGTTAGTGGTCCTATTTCAAACTCACATATACTGAAATCCCATAATGATAATTTCAATTCTAAAAGGCCAAAACATAACAGATGAGCTTTAAGGGATTCCTTATGTACAAGGAAATTCACGCGGCACATGTAATACGTGCTGTCCTAAGTTATAAACCAGGGTTAATGTAAGCATTTCACGCTCGACTGCATTCAAAAGCTACGGTGAATTCACGTTTTTGACGTGAGCAACTCAATGCTAAACCATTTTAAAATCTTCTTCTAGAAGCCTGATGTTCTCCCTTTAAATCAGTTTATATTTTTGCTTAAAATAATAAAACCTGTAAAGTGATTAAACATCTGAATTTAGCGTCGTTTGATTAATTTAACAAACACATTTGATAACATTAAAATTAAATAGTGTTCGGCTTTATGTTTTGTTTTCTGTGAATGCTACATTTCTTGTTCGATTTTATACCTAATTTTTTAGTAATAAATGTAAACAAACTAAAGCATCCTATTGACAATTAGATTTATAAACTGTAGCTTTATGCCATTACATTACAATAAGTAAACACGAATTTCGGATAATTACAGCAACTAGTACATGTCCAGCTATAAATTGGATGGACACAGCATAAACCTTACCTATGGACATCATAGTTGCCACTGATAGTAATTATTGATTTGATCTATGACTATTCATGAATATTTTAATATTCCTTAGAATGTCTTTGAATAGGTCTTGTAGATTGCTTGCTAGGCTCTATTTTACGATGTTGCTCTCCAGTAAGCATTAACATACTGCTGTCACTTCTTGTGTAAGTTGTGAAAACATTAACAGGGATGGGTTCAACTGATTCATATATTGTAAACTTTAGGATGACAATAGGGTAAGAGTGAGGTTTGGTACACCATAGAACCTGGTTTAAACACCCAGCGGCCTTTTTTACCACTGATCGTTCCAAGGCAGTAGCTATTGTCAACCTCTTTGTGTTTGTAATGTCACACGCCTTGCTATTTATTGAAATTGTAATTGTTGTTTGTTTTAATGTGTGTTTTTTGTTTACTGTGTTCTGTGAAAGCTACATTTTCGAAATGTATACCTACGTTTGATGCTTCAAACTCGCCTCCTGAAAACTTAAATACATAGGTATAGCTTAGTTAAAACAATAATCTGTATGAACAACATTAATTTTTATACATATTTTACATCAGGAATATAGATATAAAAATCGAACAGGAAAAGTAGCATTCAAAGACGACAGTCAACCACAAACACACACGGAAACAACTATATATAAAAAAGAATAAAAGGCAAAAAAAGGAAGTTGAAAATACCTTATAATTGTATAATGCATGCATTTTTACAAATTACAAATAGCTGCAAGTGTATGACTATTGTTTTGGCTACTAGGTGGTCCTATACGGTATACTAGCTGAGTGATTAGATAGTCAATCGATGTGTTAATTGCTTCGAACATCCATTATCATATTTAAACTTTTCTAAAATGAGTCAAGGTAAACATCAGTCCATAAAATTGACAATAATTTAAAATCTATATAGCATTGTCTCTTAATATAGCATTTGATGTCGGGTAACACGTGTTTGTTTTCTTGTAAATTATGTTAATATTTTATAATCACAATTATGTACTGTGATAATATCTTAATAAAAATATAAATATAAACAATGAGTGTTATTAATTAATTATATGTATTATTAGAACATGTAAAAGTAAGATAACTATTCCTCGTTGCATATGATGGACTTTTGTTTGAATGCCCGCAAAATAAATGTCAGCGAATTTCTGTTTTAATTAGGCATACACATGGTTTTAAAGATGTTCAGAGGCCTAGCAATACCTATATACATATTAGAGGTGGACGGGGTCATGCTTCGTTGGGGATCATCGAGAGTATGAGATCATTTGTTGCCATGTCATGATTATGTCACAATATGCCAAATATTTCGTTAGAATACTGTTTTTAAGTCCTCTATATATCTCTGTAAACAAAAATATGATGACTGGAGCATGGTTTCTACATTATTGCAAATAAGCGGGTGTGTGAACACCAACTTTGCTTTACAGACATGCGTTATCGTCAATTTTCGGAGGTTTCGTTTTAAGTTTTCCTATCTCGAATGGATTGATCAGGTAATGTATAACATCTCCAGCCATGAAAGCCTCGAACAATAACCGTTATATCGTTTTACATATCGAATCAGTCCTTTGGGAACATCGAACCCATTGTAGGTGGTTTTGAAGACGAACATCGCTTAAGTAGGTGCTAGGGGACGTGCAATGTGTTGCTGTTGCTCCTTATATTACGTCCCATGATCGGACTAAAAAAAACGACTCTGCTACTTTATTCTGTATTTTGTGTTTGTTGATTCTAAAGAATCTCACTTTCAGTATCTATTGCAGTTGCTTTCGAAACAGGAAGCTAAGAACACATCAAGCAAACAAATCATCATACTCTACCATCGTAAACATATTTCACAGTTGTTTGATTATCCAGCAAATTTAAAGGAGATAACTAAATTGTCTTGCATGTATCATTGCATACAATTATCTTTATTAGCAGTGCCTTTACATATTGATATATGCAAATGGTACTATTACAATGCTTTCGGCTATTTTAAGGGCTATCCTAATTTTATCGATGGGTCTAGTAAAGTTTTATTATAATAAAATCAATATCAACAAACAATGCAAGCAGCTGGTGTTGCCAATGACTGTGTTTTTTTACGATGTTTGATGTAGTTTTAAAAACAATAACATGTTTATTTCTACCGTTGAATGTTGACGTTTATGTATGGGACAGAAACTTACAGAAATCTATACTGCAGTATATAAACAAGGCTTTTTGAGATTGATGCTGGTTTAGTATATTGTTAAAGTAAAAGAGACATTGTGAAATCATGTTTGATTGAAATATATAGTGTGAAAGGATTTACATAAAATATTATTGTGCTCATCTATCCTTAAGGTGACATTGGAGTATTTAGACTATTGTGGATAACTAAACCAGGAAATACTTGAAATTAAATTTGTTTAAAGAGGCAGCTGACAATTTGGATTAATGGAACACGTGTAATTTTGATTAAAGGGACACCTGGCAATAGTATTTGAACTTTATACTCTAATTGATTTTTAAAGAAATACTGGATCTAATTTATGTTTATTATAGAAGTGAATACTTTTTCATTGTACTGTTTGAATAAATGCGTTGATTATATTTTTAAAATTTGTGTTGTTTCTTTTGCACTAGATTCAGAATCATGACAAAATATATGTGTGCTGTTCCTGTTAAATATAAATAAATACTGAAAGGGAATCCATTGCAAGCAACTAAAACAAGAATATGGAAAAACACAAATTAAGCCCCCTAGAAATCCATACTGCTTGGGCTCGACTATCCCGAAGGACCAGTAAATAATAACCATACTGAATTGCAGAAGGATCAGTAAATAATAAAACTACTGAATCGTAGTCAAGGCGACCTTTCGCAACCGCCAAGCAACACTCAATGAATGATAGTGGAAATGTAAAAAATACTGATTGAAAAACAGACACAAGAAAGAAAATTAGCAGACTCGATCTTGTTGAGTAATTTCATGAGACGTACTATAAGGTATAACACATCTCATGCTTAATAGCACTGACTTAGCGGTATTCTAATTTAAAGTCACATTTACTGGGTTCGAGATTCCGCAAGACCAATAAGTAGTAACACTACTGATTTGTAGTGTACACATATTTCCAAACAGTACTAACCGAACGCTAGTGTAACAGTCAACAAATGCTGAAAGAAATACTGAAAGGGATCCTTTGGAGCAACCAACACAATAGAGAAAAGTAGCAGACTCGCATCAGCGGTAGTATAAAGTACAACACGTCACAAGCCCCCTTGCGGTATTTCACTTTCACACATAACCAAACAAACGCTTATATGAACGCATTAAGTCATGAAATGGCAGCTCCCTTAAATGCAATGAACACAGACAAAAGTGAAAAGTAGCAGGCTCGTTTGTATTGAATATGTTCCTTGTATTTCATTGTATATTGTGTTTTAAATGGTGGCCGAGAGGAATTACACACTAATCATATATATTGTATATAACATTTATTTATAGCTCACGTCTCCAATTAGGTACAGAGCCTAGTGTCTGACAGAGGTGAGTAGCAAACGCACACGGCATATCCTTGCTCCGTTATACGGATGGAAATCATGGATGAAGTGTGCGGTTATAGTTCTGGAAGTATGCGAAGGCCGAATCATACACGCATATACCATATTTGCATGAACAATCTGAAGGCAAAGTCGAACAGGAACAACTCAATAAACCATAAAAATGCATTCAAACAACATTTACATTGTTAACTAATTATCTAGACTCACAGTACGCGACACCGGAAACATTAAAGGGTTAACAACATAGATACTGCTTTGGAACGGCCATCGGTGTAACAAACGTCACTCAGTTGTTATCCAAATGAAACGGTAATCCCCCTTGGTTATATTCCTTAACAAACTAGGCATTAATATGCCGTATAAGTAACCGCAATAATGATCATGTATATCTGAATATAAAAATAAAAGCTTAGAAAGCCACATATTAAGTAGTCAATGACTTTGCATAAGCCAGAGAAACACGAACATAAACTCTTAGGGGATAACACATTGACCGTTATCGTCCTTTTCATGATTTAGGTCTCCAAAATATGGTCTACAATATTTAGGGTCATAACATAATCAAAGAGGAAAGCATAGTGGCGAACTATAAATATTCAACCACTTAATATACAGTGCGTGCTAGCTAATTAATTTCCAAACACGTTTGATGCAAAAGATGTCATTACCAAGGATCATACGAAGCACAATCTGAAGACATGATAATAAACTATAAAATAAATAAAATGTTTAAAATATAATTTTGAACAAAAATAAAAGTCAATATAAAAGTCGAACAGGAGATGTTGCATTAAATGACCACAGCCAGCCATAAACACACATAGAAACATACAATAGTTTCAAGCTGAATAAATGGCCCGATTTATTATATACTTTCCAGTGTAATAGTGGATTTTATGATTAACAAACAAATAAAACCATTTATTTTATGATAAGCAATAAAAATACTGTGTTTTATCAGTGAAATAAAAGTGTTATTTCACACTGTGGAATACAGAGTTTTATTTCCACGGTAGCTGCCGGAACTACTTCTTTAATGTGCACAAATTCATGCACATTAACACGGCTCACAAGATATATTCCTACTGTTATACTGTTAAGTCCACTGTTTATTTTCTTTCTGTGACGTTAATGGTTTCAAAATAAGGTGACGTGTGTAACGTTTCGTTACGTCATCATGACTAGGAAATAAACAGGGTGCGTAGCCAGGTGTATAAAACGGTTTAATTACTTAAATAATTGTTTTTTAAAATCATAAAATAAAAAGAAAATTTCTTGTTTTGTCGTGAATAACATATTTTATTTCATCTCGAAGTGAATTTTTTTTTATATTTACACTCATGCTTCGCATTCGTGAAAATATAAAGTTTTCTCACTTCTCGATGAAATGAAATATGTTATTTACACCAAAACAACAAATATCCTCTATATATTTTCATTGTTTATATTTCACATGTGAAAATATAATATATTTATATATATATAATATATTTTCACTCAACATGACGCCATGCAACTGTTGACATTGTTTATGCTGTTGAAGAAGTTATTGACGTCATCGTTTTGGCGTATTATATATTTTTCTGCATACATTTTCAGGTTGTGAGCATATAATAAATAGAATATGTGTTGGTCTGTCGTGAATATAGGATTTATTTTCATCTCGAAGTAAGAAAACTCAGATATTTTCATTCTCTCTAAAGCACTCGTGAAAATATAAGTTTTCTCACATCTCGATGAAAATAAATCCTATATTCACTCAAAACAAGCAAATATCCTCTATATATTAACACAAACAAAGGTATGACAATAGGGCTAAAGCAAAATTGCCGCGTGATCTTTTAAAATGAAAACACTAAAAGAGTATGAGAGTGGACCTTTGGAAACGGCCGAACACGATAAATACGAAATAGTGCAATCTCGGTATTATTGAGACCGTTCATGAACTGTAGTGAAATATGCTTGCTACCGTTCACGTTCCCTAGCCCCGGGTTGAGCAAAGTAGATTAAAGAAAGTACTTTTAAACACGTTCATTTTTTTATTAAACTAGTAACAAACGTAAGCAAAATAATGTAAAGCTGATGGACAGTATCAGAATCGGCCAACACATATACTGCTACAAGATGTATGTATAGAACGATTGGAAAACAACGCACGTATTAATCAGTTTATTTGCCTTTTCGCTAAAATCCTTGGTATGCTACAGCATATATTACATCAATTAATATGGACATATATACCAAGTTATGTCATTTGGGATTGATTTCATCTCACCAAAAACTAGAACCAGATTCGACGCCACTAATACCGCGTTAAACCGATCTGAATTGTTGATAATTGTTTCCTTTGTACGCTGCTTTACAGTATTACAATGGATACTGATTGCAACTAAAATATAATGTATTCGTGCCTAGTTGAGAAGTCCAAACGCACACTTACGTTCATTATTTTCTCGACTGTGTATCGTCTAATTATTATAAAACTGAGAAAAGGATTCTATAGAAACCACAGCACTAAACCGCAATGGCACCGAAGGTCTGCACACTGTACCACAAGCAAAAAGCATATTAAATATACATTGTAAAGGACAATACGCAACACAAAGAGTGGTGAAGACAGGGTTACCAACTTGGAACCGTCAGTAGGCAATATTGTAAGCAATTTTACGTGTACACAAAACTCGCTATTATCCTGTCTTCAGCGCCCAAATTGACAAGACCTGGAAATAAAAGAACATCCCATCAAAAGGAAATCGCTATCAATAAAGTCCCCATCCAGAGAAATTATCAAGCAATTTATATGTCTGTCGTTATATATACATAATTAAAAACATCCCAGGATGTATCCAGAGGTGTGCTGAACCACCACAGCAGTTGCAGCCAAAGAAAAAACCAATCTAGGATGCGACCAGAAATCCTGAGGGATTAATATGCATGCACCAACCTCCTCGTTCAGGGTTTCAGAATGTTACACAAACTGGACATGATATACTAGTTTCGTATAATGATATCGAAGGTAGTATAATTACTAGGAGTTCTCAAATGTTCTTCGTTATTCTGCATTAGCTTTAGATGTATTATTGGTAAAATGTTATCAGCAATTAATTATATGAAAAGAAATTTGCTTTGAATTATGCAAATAATTACCATTAATGTAAAGCATGCTTTGAAAAGACTATGTGTTATATTTTGTTTATTTAAGATTACACTGAACCTTACCCGTATTAAGTCAGAATAATATCTATAACGACTGGCAGTGTATATTTTGGTTAGCATTTAGTAAAGTTTGAACATGTTCCAAACTGGATAAATAATACAATACGTATTAATAAGTATTAATACTCACCTTATGTCATTATTAGGGCAATTGGGCGTATTGATTATTTCACATATTTACCAATAAAATATATCAGTTTTTATATTTATTAATGTAACCTGAGCGATATACCGCAAGCTTGCACAATAACCGATTACTGGAATAGCGTTTGCCGTGCAGCAATAACTCGGGAAAACGTCACGTTTCTTTTGGAACGTATATGACGTCATGGATAGGATTGACGTCAGAGAAAGAGTTGGTTTAACCTGCGGTTAGACGTAAACAAAATGGCTGGTAGGAGAGCGCTAGAATCGTTAGCCAATCGTTTATTACACCTAGACAGTGATATACAAGGCAGAAATATCGATGTATCCGAAGAAGATACAGTAGAATTCATCCGGCATATGAGAAACCCAGCAACTGTATCAAAAACTAAAAATGATGTTAAAAGGGCCAAGGAATGGTTGTCGTCTGTCGGTGAAGAACGAGAAATGTATGGACTACCACCTCAAGAACTCAATATTTTACTGGCAAAAATGTTTCTGGGTGTAAGAAAACTCTATAACCAGCAGTACGAGCCAGATTCCCTGAAAGCATTTCAGTCAATACATACTGAAAATTGGATCCCTTGGAAGCAAGTGCAACCCCTCTCACGCCTCCTAGCACCGGCTTAAGCGATATTTACTTTAAAGCCACACAGATTGGGCTTGATGATCCAAGACATCTGACTAAAAACAACTACAGCCACAGCATCACCAAATATGACATGTTCAAATATTGTAGGGATGTACTGTTCAGCAAAAAGAAAGCACTAAAGAAGGATGGTATGGGCAACAGGAAGATTCGAACAGAACCATTTACTGACGACGAAATCAATGATCTTAAAAGAAAAGTCATTACTCGGAGATGGTATGTTAACACTTATTAATTATAATATAGGTGTCTTTGAAGTAGAACACCGCTTAAGCCGGTGCCAGGGGGCGTGAGAGGTGTTGCTTCTTTCATTACTTCTCATGAACAGACTCAATATAACCGAGTCTGCTGCTTTATTCTCTTAATTGTGTTTGCTGCTCCCAAAGGATCACCTTTATCAGTATTTATTAACATTCACATTAGCGTTCGTTTAGTGCAGTGTGGCGGCTGTAAAATGTATTCCCGTGCTACGAATCAGTAGTGTTATTTTTACTGGTCCTTTGGGACCAGCGAGCCCAATATAGGTGGCTTTGAAGTATAATACCGCTTAAGCCGGTGCTAGGGGGCGTGAGAGGTGTTGCTTCCTTCATTACTTTTCATGAACAGACTCAATATAACCGAGTTTGCTGCTTTATTCTCTTAAATGTGTTTGTTGCTCGCAAAGGATCACCTTTATCAGTATTTATTAACATTCACACTAGCATTCGTTTAGTGCAGTGTGGCGGCTGTAAAATGTCTTCCCGTGCTACGAATCAGTAGTGTTATTTTTACTGGTCCTTTGGGACCAGCGAGCCCAATATAGTTGGCTTTGAAGTAGAATACCGCTTAAGCCGGTGCTATTGGGCGTGAGCGGTGTTGCTTCTTTCATTACTTTTCATGAACAGACTCAATATAACCGAGTTTGCTGCTTTATTCTCTTTATTGTGTTTGTTGCTCCCAAAGGATCACCTTTATCAGTATTTATTAACAATCACACTAGCGTTCGTTTAGTGCAGTGTGGCGGCTGTAAAACGTCTCCCCGTGCTACGAATCAGTAGTGTTATTTTTACTGGTCCTTTGGGAACAGCGAGCCCAATATAGGTGGCTTTGAAGTAGAATACAGCTTAAGCCGGTGCTAGGGTTGTGAGAGGTGTTGCTTTTTTCATTACTTTTCATGAACAGACTCAATATAACCGAGTCTGCTGCTTTATTCTCATAACAGTGTTTGTTGCTCCCAAAGGATCACCTTTATCAGTATTTATTACTGTACCCGTCAACTAATTATTGGATTGTAATGGTATGCTGTGCGTAAAAGCAAAGTTCAGTCTGAATTTGTACACAAAATGAAATATTAAACTGGATCTGATCATTCACTTTCATGACTTGACAATAATTGAATTTTACATTATGTAGATGCATATGTACTTCATAAATGATCTTGAAATACCAAACATTGTCTTACCTATTAATTATCAGGCGCGTAGCCAGAGATTTAAGCCCGATGTAAGAAAATGCTCCTTTGAAGGAAATAATAGACTAACACAATAATAAAACAAATATGTGGACGCTCCGGCGTCCGTCTGGCTACGCACCTGAGTATCTTCTTTATTTGCGAAGATAATGAACTTTAAAATCAAATAAAACTCATTGTGTCCTAGAAAATGACCTGGTTGTATTTTAAATAACAAGTGTACGTCATCAGTATTACGACAGCAATATAAATTAATGACGTCACAACAATCGAGCAAGTTTTCAGTGGCGTAGCTCAGAACTTTAAAGTACATTAAGAAGAATCTTAAATGAAAAATAGTTGAAACATGTAAAGAAATCTTTCATATTCACAGGCACCGACACGATGATTAAAGCCACAAATGTGTTTAATAGTTTTCAAATTAATATCAGGAATAATAGGTTTAAATAAATTGCATACAGATTTCTGGTAACCCGGAGGCGTTGCTCAACCCAATGTGGTATAACAATACTTCATTTTGGGTTACGAGGGAGACAAGAATACCGTCAATGATGTGGGGTGGTGTAGAACTTGAAAATACATCCACTGGCGGAGAATAGTTAGTTTTCACAGAGAGAGCTAGAAATGGTGCTGAAATTGACCCAAGAGGGTTTCGCCCAAAGATGTCCTCTCAACCAGGTGATTATAAAAATGATATACATTGACAACAATAGTAATAACAGCAACCATTTTTTCTTTCTGTTGAAAACTTGACCTTCACTAGTGTTTACCAGGCAAAATCGTAATGGATTGTTGTTTGAAGCAGATGCAGTACATTTCTACTTAAACACATTACACAGTAAGATTAATACTATTTAGGGAAATTTCCATTGATTAACAGTTTTCTGCATAAATGTTGAAGTTATTTTCAGTTCTTCTTAAAACTAAATTTGTTTTTGATTTCAGGTGACTATTGCTATTCACATGCAACGACACGACGATTAAAGCCACAAATGTGTTTAATAGTTTTCAAATTAATATCAGGAATAATAGGTTTAAATAAATTTCATACTGTTTTCAGGTAACCCAATGTGGTATAACAATACTTCATTTCGGGTTACGAAGGAGACAAGAAAACCAGTCTATGTTGTGGGGTGATGTAGAACTTGAAAAGACATCCACTGGAAGAGAATAGTTAGTTTTCACAGAGAGAGCTACAAAGATTAGAAATGGTGCTGAATGTGACCCAAGAGGGTTTCGCCCAAAGATGTCCTCTCAACAAGGTGATTATAAAATGATATACATTGACAACAATAGTAATAACAGCAACCATTTTTTCTTTCTGTTGAAAACTTGACCTTTACTAGTGTTTACCAGGCAAATTCGTAATGGATTGTTGTTTGAAGCAGATGCAGTACATTTCTACTTAAACACATTACACAGTAAGATTAATACTATTTAGGGAAATACTTAACTGATCTAAATTTCCATTGATTAACAGTTGTTTGCATAAATGTTGAAGTTATTTTCAGTTCTTCTTAAAACTAAATTTGTTCTTGATTTCAGTTGACCCTTACTGTCCAGTTAAGGTGTGTAAATCCTACGCCGATAAACGCCCTGAATCAATGAAGAAGCCAGAAGCAAATTTCTACCTCGGCAAAAAATGATACACATGGAAGAACTCCAAGCAGTTTATGGTTCATAAACTCTCTCTCTGGGATCAATCGCTCGAGAAGGCAGGACGTTTTGGGAGACATACAAACCACTCGGGAAGAAAACCTCAATTACTAAACTTTTGAATGCTAACGTTCCTCCAACAGAAGTCGCACAGTTGTCTGGACATAAACATTTAATTAGTCTAAACAATTATAATATTATTAGTATTAAAAAGCAAATGAAAATGTCCACTGTTCTTTATACTGTAAATTATAGTGGTGATGGCCATGGTAATACTTTCAATGGTGATGATCCAGATGAATTTAACAAGCAAACAAGCAATTCTAAGTTTATCGGTGTCGCACAGGAAGTTACTTCCTCACAGAAGTTACTTTCGCAAAGGTAGTTGATAGTACATTGGAAGTGATATATAATTATAAAGAACGTGAATCTTTTGTTAATCAAGTAGTAGATCTGCCCGTTATGCAAATGCCCGATGGCTCTCTTAAGGTCTGTAATATAGTAAACAGCAGACGAAATGCGGAATCTCTGTTTAAAAACTGTACATTTAACAATGTCGTAAATATTGTTTTAAGTAGGGATCTGTGTATTGAAATTATAAAATTATATCTGCACGTCACGCAATCGTCTGGTGGCTTTCTCGTGGTAGCTAACGCAATAAAAGAGACTAAATCCAAAATCTCTGTCATTAAATTGTGCATTTGACTATGTCGTAGATATTGATTTTAGGTAATCGTAGATTTGAAATTTGAAAATTGAATTTTTAATCGTTAATTTGAAACTTGAAAATGTAATGAAGTTAAATATGTCAGTAAAATTGTTACAGGTATCTTGTATTGAGTTTTATTTCTAAAGATATATAATAAAAAAGCTATTAAACGACAATGTTATGCCTTAAGTGAAATTGTATATTTGACAATGTCGTAGATATTTGTTTTACGTAATCGTAAATCTGAAATTTGAAAATGAAATATTTAACATGTTTAATCGTTAATTTGAAATTTGAAAATGTAACGAATTTAAATATATCAGTAAAATTGTTACAGATATCTTTATTTTATCTCTAACGAGTATATAATAAAAGAGTGATAAAACGGCTAAAGCCCTCTTACAATATATTATGAGCCGCTTAATAACTTCTTAATATTATTCAAGGGTAGCTCTGTCTATATTAAAGTTAAAACATATTAAACAGGCTGTTGCGTGTACATATATTCAGGATGGTTTTAAAAGCAATTTTATCTTCCTTTATTAGATTGAAACGTTTCAACATCGCAGGTATATGATTTGATTGTTGTTAATTATATTCCATTAAATAAAAATATAATATATTTTACTATGAACTTGATGAAATACGATCGAACATATAACTGATATTACATTCATAAGCAATGAACAATTAATAGATAAAAAGTTTACTTGTGATATATTAGCTAGTACCGACAGTCCGAGTGCTAGCTAGCATCAAGGGATATGTTTTGAAGAATCATGTAAGGAAAAAAAAGTATGAAATGAGAAATCTGGAAACTCGTCTAACACGATAATACAAAATATATTGCAGTCTCGGTTTGATTGAGACTGTTCATGAACGGTAGTGAAAAGTGCTTGATACCGTTTACGCCCTCTGGTATGGTATTCATATGACGATGAACATGAACCTTTAATGAGGTGTTTTCGCACCATTACATGGCCAGCGGTGTGTGATCCCAGTTTATAACAAAACGCTTTGCCCTAAACGAGAAAGCAATAGGCGAAATAAACAAAATGGAATTTAGCTGGGAGCACAGGTTATGAAGCCTGCATATCACAGGTAAGAGGCAAACTACTAAATTAAAAAGCAGGCAACATATCCTAAGGGTGATTAAACAATACTCAGAACCTATAAAGGCTGGAGTAATGGAACCACCTATTCGAAATTCAAGCAAGAAACCAAATGTTTTTGAGAATGTACAATCGATATCTGTATATATCGGGCTCAGCGATCTCCAAAAAAACAGTTCTGATTGCAAGCACGGGGAGACGTTTTACCGCCACCATACTGCACAGGCAACATTACTGTGATATATAAAGAAGTATGAAAGGAGAAATCTGGAAATCGTCGAACACGATAAATACAAAATATATTGCAGTCTCGGTTTGATTGAGACTGTTCCTGAACAGTAGTGAAAAGAACTTGCTACCGTTCACGCCCTCTAACCCCGGGTTGAGCAGAACTCAATATTTAAAATGGAATTCTCTTATCAGACTGAGTATTCATACAGGAAATAAAAACAGAAGACTGCATTGTTTGTTCTGTTAAAAATAAAATTATTGATAACAAGGATTTTAAGCAGAGTGTATGAGAATAAAGGAATCTCTGCAACTGATGCGCATTTTAAAATGATATAGACTTACAAAGTCTGCTACTTTATTCTCTTGGTTATGTTTGTTGCTTCCAAAGGATTTATCTTATCAGTATGTATTAAAGAATCGACAACAACGAAAACACTTTGAACTATTGGTACTTGCTTCCCTATATGTAAACATGATGGAAAATATGTAGTGGGACTATTTATATTTTTTATCTGATAAAGACTGAGTCGAATGGGTACGTTTTCCAGCTATTCGCTATTACCCATCATAAATGAATGAAAACGGGGTATGATTAAATACTGGTTCACCGTCATATGCATACCATCTTCGGAATGGCTTAAATTTCTGTACTATTGACTTTTTAAATATTGAGTTAACTGCAATAGTTTTTGCATTTATCGTGTTCGTAGATTTCCAAATTTCTTTTTTCATACTTTTGTTTGGATATAATACAATGGGATTTCAAAGATATATATTATTCTTGACGAATAAGGTCAAATTACTATTTCCCAAAAGCATCGTATTTCGAAAGAACACATGCATCTTACTAGCATGGTTCCAGTCATCCGATGTTAAATAATATGATGACAATTTACGATTGTTTGAGTACGTGACACTATACTAGACAACAGTGAAGATATGATTTTTTTCGACTAAACTCTACAATACACTTAATGTTGAGAAAATAAACATATGGCGATAAAAGGGCTTATCAACAGTCATGACTTATGTGTAAAGGCCAAATAAACTTATAACAAATTCCGTCTTCGTGGTCATCATGGTTTCACAACATACTATATCTAATCAAACTGTGTCATGTTTGCGTGATTATTTGATAAATGAAAAATTGTAACGCTAATAGCTAAACTGGCTAAACAACTTTTTCAAAATTTAATATTCAATACTAATGTATCCTTTACATCGGTGTTATTTTTAAATGTGGTCATTTCTTTTTGATGTCAACATTTGTAAAGAGCTTACAATGAAAGTGTCTTCAATATGGTTAGTTACGTGCGTCAGTTTAACCATCCTGACCTTAAGCTCAACCACTGAAGGTAAGTTCGTATTAAGTTCACGGACTGGTGTTCAAGTTTTCATGTAACTCATTTCGTTTTGTGATTTAATAAACTATATGTTTTCCATCCATTTTTACATAAAATAATCATCAAATAGGTCGTAATTTGTAAAATACAAAACATGTATGAATCTTATAAGCAGATATACAGATATTTATATATCCATTTCTTTATACTTCTTTAGACAAATATGGTTTTCATTATATATATATTAGCAGAAGTTATAAGTATATATATTAAGTTTATAAATCCAAAATTAAATAACGGATCAATTGGTAACATTCAGTTCTCTTTTTTACACTTTAACCCAACGTTTCAGAGGGATTCACCCATCTTTTTCAAGGTTACACAATAATTAACAAAAGTAAGTTACATCCATCTTGCTCTATTGACAATCCTAACACAAATGTTTCACGACGTCGTTATTACGTCGTGACCCCACGACGTCATTTAATTATTATGCTGAAATGCCATTACCAGAATAGCGCCAAAACTCAATTATGAAAGTTAAGATACTGAAAAGTTGAAAGGTTTTTGTTTTGTTTGTTTGTATGGTGTTACCATACTTTCGTATAAAGGTATTTAAAATACACAAAATATATATTTCTCTATATATCCTACTTTCTATATTAAATTAATTTTATCTTACTTAGACATGGAACTTTAAAATATTATCTTTATAATACGCCTATATTTAAATACTTAGATAGTAACCAACTCAAGCAATAGCATAGTTATGACTAAATAGTTACTTTAAGTATATCATTATACATTCCATTTTTGGGTAGCTATGTAATTATCTATTTTGTTTTCTTATTTAGTCCTTAAGGTGTGACTGTCATCACTTTCTCAATCCAGAATTCTTCTCGTGTCATTCTGTACGTAGTGATTTTGTCATTATACAGACAGACACGCAAGTCATCTATCGAATGCCCATTCTGGGTAAACTGGTTAGCAACTGGTTTATCTCTTGCAGCATTGATATCCCACATGTGCTCTCGAATCCGTATCCGTAGCGATCATTCCGTCTCCCCCAATACTTCCCATGATTGCATTTTCCGCATAAAATTAATTATATTAAATTGCTAGTGTCACATGTTCTATCTTTTTCAATATTGAATGTTGTGCTGACTGTCGATTGAAATTAACAACCAATAGACAGAGACCCAAGCCTGAAAAAAAACGAAAACGTTTACCCGGAAAGATATACTCCTGATGTTTTAATTATTAACAGATGGGGTTCTTGTACATATGAAACCACTGTACGAACTTCTGGCATACTTTGCATTTCGTAACAGCATCGCGATTTCTACGGTAACCCATTCGTACCAAACCATTATATGAAAATCGCTGAACAAACAGTCAAAGGAAAATAAATAAATTTGGAGACGTCCTATTAGGCAAATACAGTTCCAGTGCTTGAAACCTATATGTGTATATGAAATATCAAACTACAGAATCAAGACCTGATTACGTTACACTTTACTAATTTTAACAAGAGTTATGGACATTTTATGCATTTTGTTCTGTCCTGATCCAGAGATAATGCGAATTTCTTGTGTTCACAATAACTTCAGTAAACGGTTTCCGATTTCCACTAAATGTTGTATGGTGTTAAGCCTTATACCTCTTGACAAATTCAATACTGAGCAAAAATGACACTTGCCTTAAAGAGTTATTACCCTTGATTATTTAAAGAATATGCACATTTTAGCTTGAGTACACACATTACTTTAGTAAACGGATTCCTATCTTCACATTATTTAGTATGAGACTTTATATGAATATGAACTTTGACAAGATGACAATGAGCAAAACTGACACATGCCTTACTGAGTTATTGCCCTTGATTATTTGAGAAAAAGCAAATTTCGGCTTTCGTACACAATTCATTAAGTAAATTGGTTTTGATTTTCACACATTTTGGCGTGTAACTTTATATCAGGGCAGCAAGCGAATAAACCATTAAGGGTACGACAAGACAATATTGAAGACAAACATCAAACGTTACCGGCCTTTCGGGATATAGGTAGACGTCATCATAGGTCCACAATCTTTCTGGCGATCGCACAATCAAGTGGAAAGCAAAGTGGTAAATGGGTCACTAAAACCACTAAACATGCAGTGCGTTGCAAAATAATAAGGTGACAACCTCCTTTGATAAGCCTTTTAACAAATTTAGTAAAGATTGTATGAAAGTGATCATCACCATGTGACTCTGTCAACTTCTTAGAAAATAGTTTGCGATTACGTCATAATTTGACACATGACCATAGCTAAAATATCAAAATGGTGATCAGAAATGAACTCCGCGACCTGACACCACTAATGCTATGGGGCCTGATGAGTGGTAAACACTGGAACGGAACTCCGCTTCCTTTGGTCATTTTTGATGAATGTAGGTTAATATTTTAATTTTAGATAGGCTGTTAAGAGCTACGAGATTTTACGAAAGTGATAGTAATAACAAACGCTATAATGTAACCCTATTGGAAACGCATTGGTGGAGTCCATTTCGATAATTTAACGGCGGAGTGATATGCCAAAAAATAGCTTTGCTGAGCAAGAATTACTGTTTTTTCACTAAAATAAATACTGAATAAGAGCAATAAGCTTGTTTTCTTTCAAAGGTTTGTTTGACGCTTATTGCATTCTTTTTCAAGGAAATAATAACGACCGAAATATATTAATCCAAGAGTTGTCATACTCTTTAGCACAATATTGTGTTACGTGATCTACAATGGCCAGTAAGACAGGACGTTAAATCTTTGGAGATGTTTGTAGTGATGCAGACACTAGAAATAGGAATGAAGTGTGCTTATTAGGCTGTTTTTCTAAATAATGAATCCAGTACATAGTTGGAAGTTTGTTTTGCGTTTCATCTACTCCAGCTTTAAAAGTGCTTCATTGAGTTGTAAGATCATTGGTCATTATCACATTCATACAATCTGTGTTAAACTTGTTAACAAACATTACAAAAGAGGTTATGACCCTATCATTTTGCAACGCACTGCACGTTTACTTGTTGACCCATTTACAGTTTGCCACAATTAAATGCTTTACAATTAATGTTGCGATGACCCGACATATTGTGAACTCTATGATGACTTCTACTCACAGGCAGTGATTACTTTAAATATTATAGAAGGATAGAGAGAATATAGTTATAGTATATGTATATGGCAAATGGCCTCTTCTTCCCTCTATCTCTTTCCTTCTATACTATATATCGTAATGAATGTATGTGCTTCTACCTAAATCCGGCAAGGGATGGTAACGCCTAATGTTTGACTTTAATATTGTCTTATCGTCCTCTTAATGGTTCATTATTTTTTTGTCCTGGCTTCTGACAAGTATTTCGTTTGTGGCTTTCTAGGCATTTTATATTCATAAATATATATATATATGATCAGTTTGTGTTATAATTATATTGCCTACTAATTGCTATTAATATTGCCTAGTTTGTAAGGGGATATAGCTTGGCTGGTCCCATTTTATTGGAATGAAAATAGGGTGAGAGTGAGTTATGGAGCACTCTAGAACCTGGTTTAACCCCAGCCCTTTATGTCACTGACCATTCCAAGGAGGTACCCGTATTGTCACTGACCATTCCATGGAGATACACATATTTCCAACCAGTTTGAGTTTGCTATTTCATTTCGCATACTTGCTCTTTTCTATTCGTGTGATTGGTGTTTGTTTCAAATACGTGTGTTTGGTTGACTGAATGTGTTCTGTGAATGTTACATTTCCTTCTCGACTTTTTACCATAATTTCTCGAAAATACTCGAAATAGGATATGGATTACATTTAATGATAATTCTAGTTTTAAACTGTAAACATGACTCTATTACACTATCTAATATATTGGGTCTCATGGATCAAGGCGACACAATCCGTAGGACAGTATTCACAATTATGACCTAGAATTGAAGCTCAATGTCACAGAAACACCAATATTGTTTAACAGTTACTGATCATATGTAACAAAAGTGCAAATTTCAAAGCAGTCATTTATATAGTATTCAAGATGTTTTAGTCAAACGTCATACCCAAACATTGATGTCGCTCACTCGCCTTCCAAAGAAACTCGTCAATAAAAAACCCGTTATTTTTCTGAAAAATATAATCATCTAACTGTGACAAAAAATGAACCAATTTGGAAATTTACAATTTGACAAAACAGTAATTGCAGTAACTACTATTCTGTTTTCAAGGTATATTAAAGGTCCATAAATTATTAAGAAATCCAAAAGCTACCATTATCGAACGGATTCTAAATATCCGCCAGTATCCAAAAGCAACCTATATGTAAATGTTAATAAGACTTCACACTAAAAGATATGGTTTAAAACATACACAATTAAAGATAGTTGATGCAATAATCATATTTTCTAAGTAAATTAAGGGCCATACCTCTATTCCAAATGGCAAAACAATTTGATGTATCATCAACATTATTAAAATGTACTGGTATCGTATTTGTATATAACATTTCCACCCAAAATGTGGTTTAATTTTCAACAAAACGTGATTAATCAACATAAACTCAACACAAACATGTATTTTCGTAGATAATTAGGGGCCATAACTCTATTTAGAAAAGGCAAAAGTCCACGTTGATCGTAAGGACGTGATGTCTGTTTGACATAAAGCTTCACAGCAATTTTAGTTAAAATCCAAAATAAGTCAAAGAAGTTATCAAAACCTTGCACCTAAGCTTTACCAGAAATGTGCATCTGTGTTAAGTAACTCAGGGGTCATAACTCTATTCTGAAAAGGAGAAAATCGACTTTGATCGTCAGAAAGTGGTATCTTTAATGATATAACGTTTCACAGTAAAGTTGGTTTTAACCGAAAACAATTTACAGAAGCTATTAAGGTTCCTCTTAACTGCCCAAAATGAAAAAAAAAGTAAATTTAGTTGTATATGTGATTTTGTTGGAGTTTGTGCATGTTTTACATATCATTTTAAGCGTCTTCGAACCAAGATTTTGAAAATAATAATGTTTTTGCACAATTTATTTTATTATTATTAATATTTTGTAAAATTGTAACCGTAATTTAGGCAGCATACGACGAAATCTCAAGTTCTTTTTATTTTACGGCTTTGGAAAAAATAATTATGAAGAAGTCAAAATGTCTACCTCAGGCAGTGCCATTTGAATTTTGTCAAAATTTAATGTCACGATACCCATAATTTATAAAAATAAAACACCTATATTTTCAAATATATTTACAATTAGGACCTATTTTTACCATTGTCATTTATATCTTCACGTGCATGCTTGCACGGGATATTATGGAGGTTTGACAGCTGGATATGAGTACGTTTTTATGAATGTTTCATACTGATCGGGAGGCGATCGCATAAGCATCCAACTTTAGCTAGGTGAAACAATCATATAGCTACATTGTTTTGTCAAATGCTGTATAAAAATCGTCCATATCCAGAAGAAAATTGCAATATTATCATCTTTTTCGCGATTTCGCAAGTGCCAAATAACATACACCGGACATTATAACCGAAAAAGTAGGTCCTACGTTGCAGGTGCACGTCGTACATGTGAAAACATTAAAGGATGTAGTAACTGTGTAATATTTATATACGTTATTAAATTTGAAAGAAACTCCCCATCTTACTCGATGAGTTTGAGAAGACTATTTCTGGCGTAAGAATACAATTTCGCCAAAACAGAGTGAAGCCAGAAAATTATTGTTAACAAACGTCGGCGAACCTCTAAATAAAGCAACATATTATGTCCGATCAAAGAACAGTATTGACGGTATGGTTAAATATAACAAGGATGATATATTGCATGTTAATCTTTTACTAGAAACTTCACTAAAACGCGTGTATTTGGTTAATATGCATCACCTCTGTCTAGGGCTAAAAATGGCGACATGCAGTTCAACACGAGGTCACTTTCGAGGTCAAAATACGTAACGTTATATTAGTTGGCATGGGATTTTCGGCTTGGCACAGCCTTCAGTACATCAAAACAGAATTATTTTCATTATGAATTTTCATTTAGTTCTCATTTTGAAGTAACTTGAGATTCCGTCGTATGATGCCCAAATTACGGTTATATTTTTGCAAAATATTAATAATAATAAAACAAATTATGCAAAAATATTATTATTTTCAACATCTTGGTTCGAAGACGCTTAAAATGGTATGCAAAACATGCACAAACTCCAACAAAATCACACATAAAACTAAATTTACTTTTTTTTCATTTTGGGCAGTTGAGAGGAACCTTAACAACGTGCATTTAAGCTTTAGCCAAAATGTGGATGCCCGTCCCTCCCTCCATCCATCTGCCCGCCATCTTCAATCCTTAAACCGCTTTTAATAAAAACAAATGTTGAAAATTGCAATCTGCATAAACAGAATATAATCAGGCGTGCTTATGTCTTCTTTATGTGTAAAACGAAATCAAATCGCTAAAATATAAACTTGTACACATTTTTTTTTTGAATATCAATATGTTCTTATCGAATACGGGCTTCCGTAGAAAATGCGTTGGTGTTACGAAATGTTACGAGTATATTTTTCTGGGTAATCCAAAAGTGGTTTTTTGCACGATACGAGAAGTTGTGTCCCTGCCTACAAGGGAACTCTGCCTTTTTTTCTTGTGTGTATCTTTTGTTTTATTTAATGCTGTATACCTGTTGATCCTGTCTACTTTACGTAATTCCTTCTAAATTAATGCCTTTTTATATCCTCTATTCATCAGGTTATTCGTCAATTCTTGCTCTCGTCCCATTTTGGCATATATGTAAAGGCACTCTTTTCCCCCAGCCTTGATCCAATCGCGGTCCCATCAATTTGGATAAAATTATTGCCGCCATTAAACGCAAAGTTATTGTTTTCTAATACCAACTTAATTATCTCAAGTACTTGTTCATTTGGAATAAGTTTTGTTGTTCTGCTACTCAGTGCTTCGCGACACGCATCAATACCTTCCATTTTTGGAATAAACGGATATAGCTTGCATACATCAAAGCAGAACAATATTGTGTCTTTCGGTAACTCTTTAATATTCTTGATCTGGTTCAGAAAGTACGTTGTATCCCTTATGTAACTCGGACTGTTAGCAACAAATTCTTCCAGTTCTTTTTCTGCGAGCTCTGCTATTCTCTCTGTAGGCGTATTGATGTCACTTACAATGGTACGAAATGGATTGACCTCTTTGTGAATGTTTGGATTCCCTTTACCCTTTCCAGCGCTCACTTCCTCCAAAATTAAATATTGTTTAATTTGCTTTGATATTGTTCCTTCTCTGTACATTGTACGAGAAACTTCTTCACTTTTGCCTGTATTTCATTTGTCAGGTTCACTCTAATATTAGCATAAAAGTCACTATCCTATCCTTTAACTCATTCGCAATGCTTTCTTACTTTCTACAAACGTACATGTGTCCAATACCACAATATCTGACCCCTTGCCTGCTGGTCTAATTACCATACAGTCATCATCCAAATGTTCCTGTAATGCCTTTAAAGTTACTTTCATCTTTGGTTATATTCCAATCAATCTTCTTCTTTAGACATTTTAATATGTCTTCTCTCACAATTTCAATATACGTATCTAACCATTTATCTCTTCCTGCCTGTGGCGTAAAATTGCTAGCTTGTTTAATTTATCACACCCTATATATGTTTTCATCTTCCTCTTCCACATCGCTACCTTCCATCTTCTTGTCTTGTAGAAACATTCTTTAAGTCGCATTCTTTTTTGCCATTCTTTTATATCACTTGGGATCTTGGCAAAATTCATGTTGTTGTTGTTAGGAATAAATTTGTTTCCTCTAGACAATAATTCCAGGTGACCCCGAGTCAGTGGTTTCGATGATAAATTCAACACAGTGTCAGACCGTTTATCACTCGAAGTCGAATCAGCAACTTGTTCATCTATCGATTTCATCAACAATTGCTGCTTTTTTTTCTTTTTCTTTTTTTCTTACATTCTTTTTTCTCACCTTTCTTGTCTCTTTTTTTTTTCTTTTATACTATCGGCTTGATTAGATTTGGCTAAATCATAAGGCTCATTGGAACTCATACATTCCATATCAAACCAGCAAAATGTTTGACTCTTCTTTATATTCTTGGTGTCAGAATGTTTAACCATTGTTTCTTTACTAGATTGTTTGAATTCATTAACAGTATGCGAGTTAATACCAAAGATGACGTTGAAATGGTCTGGTCTAAATTGTAGATTAATGTAGTGATGTTCATCATTTACAATACCTATCACTGGCGAGTAACAACAATTTCCATTGGGAGTGTCAACATTTATATTACAGTTCGTAATAGAGGCCGTCGCCTATATCTGAGCCTCCGTGACCCACGATTGTAGTGACCCATCAGTCTTGTATTGGTCATTAATATGGTCATTATAATCCCCATCAACATACGAGAATTACGTATCTTTATGCAGTCTCATATGGTTAAC
Source organism: Cyrtodaria siliqua (assembly GCA_037043455.1). Lineage (NCBI taxonomy): Eukaryota > Metazoa > Mollusca > Bivalvia > Adapedonta > Hiatellidae > Cyrtodaria > Cyrtodaria siliqua. The sequence continues at coordinate 86,664 of JAWPHD010000488.1, forward strand.
CACGGTTTTTCGGATTTTGCCATAATAAGTTTCACTTCCTGTTAGATAATTACAACGCCGTAGCGACGTCGTGAAACATTTGTATTAGGATTGTCAATACAGCAAGATGGATGTTACTTAAATTTTGTTAATTATTGTGCAGCCTTGAAAAAGGTGGGTGAATCCCACTGAAAAGTTTGATTAAAGTGTATAAGTATATAGTTATGACAGACGTTACCAACTTGTTCCGACAGTTACACCTTCAAAAGTAGGTATAAACAGAACAGGAAACTTAGCATTCAGAGGACACAGTCAACCAAAGCATGCATTAAAAACAAATATTACAAGGATAATAAAAGCAAAGTATACGACGCCACAACATAAAACTTGTGGTACCGCCTTTATACGGTCAGTGACCGGTGTGGTTAAAACCAGGTTCTAGGGTGCACCAAACCCCACTCATATCATATTGTCATCCCAATAAAACGGGACAGTGTAAATAAAACAAATATCCTACAGGCTTGATCCTGTAACAAACTAGCCAGCACTAATATGCAATATAAGTGATCATGTCGATATAAATTTATATAAAAAAACACATTTAAAAAGCCACAAAGCAAGATCTCAATGACTTACCAGAAGCCATTAAGGGCACGTTAAGACAATACTTGAGACAAACAATAAACGCTACTATTCCTTTCAAGATTTAGGTAGACGTCAAAATAGGAATACAGAATACGTTTAGTGTAATGTATATGTGGTGCAGTTGTAAATCACATGTATTTAACACTGACAGTTATTGCCTAATATTAGGTAATAAAAGTACTTTGTCTTTTTGCGTGTTTTTGGGTTTACTGTGTTCTGTGAAAGCTGCATTTCCTGTTCGATTTTTATACTTACTTTTATACTAATATATAATAATGAGGGTGTAATAAACATATATTATTTTTTTTGTATATTATTAACATAGTTTGCGCAATCTTTTGTGGTTTGTTTATATTCAATCTCAAATTGCATTCAAATACCCATGAATCAAGATGTGTATATTTGCATATATGTATTTAAATATCGGTCCTACAGTAGGCTGATAATGAATACTGAAAAGGGGATCCCTTGGAAGCTACAAACACAAACAAGAGATAAAAGTAGCAGACTCGGTCTTATTGAGTCTGTTCATGAGAGGTAATGTCGAGTGCAACACCTCTCACGCCTCCTAGCACCGGCTTAAGCGATATTCTACTTTAATGCAACAAAGATCGGGCTTGATGATCCCAAAGGGCCAGTAAGTAATAACACTACTGATCTGCAGTCGGGGCGAACTTTTACGGCCGCCACAAAGTGAATTAAGTGGTACCGCCACATACATTACACATAAACTATTGAATACTATCCGGGCGAAATTAATCGCTTGTCATGCCTTTAAACTCAGGTATGCCAACAACACCCGATTCGACAGAATGCCATGTAGCTGCAGGGCAGGATAGCCAACAGAATACCGGAAGTTGTGAATTCCGCTCTAACATCTGTGGATATACATTAAGTGGACTTTGGTTTCCAATAAATGGTGGTATCAATCCGGTTCCCAACATTTCATCAAGTCATGGTAAGTATGCTATATTCCAAGTGTTTTTAAATGTATAACCCTAACCTGTATGCTTTACTTGCATGTTGTCAATTATGCGTTTGTGTTAGGTATGTCGGTTTAAAAACCTTGCATACTTGAGTCTTTGGAAATAAACAATGAAAAGGGCATACACAGCACAAAGATTATTGACGATGGGATTACCGACTTGGGGCGGTCAGTAGGCAATATGGTCTACAGGTCAGCTTAAATCGATTGTATATGTACACAGCCTCGCTATTATCCTGTATTCAGTGCTTTATTTTTTTTTCAAGACAGTGTACTAAAAAGGACAACCCATCAAATGGAAATATCTAACAATAAAGTCCACATCTAGAGAAATAAGGGTAAAATTGGTGAAAATTAAGTTGCCGAGCAGTCCTTTACGACGTCATTTGAAACTGAATACAAATTGTGAAAAGAAACGTCATTAAATACGTTCTGATATAGTTTCAACATTAACAAAAAACATACTATGATCGGATTATAAAAATATCCAAGAAATGGACACTAACATATACGAGTTAATTTAAAAATACTTAATTTACTTCGAAAGCGTGTCGGTTTTAATTCTAAGGCTTTCAACGTGGTGTATGTTTAAAATAATATATGTGTTTAGCCAATGTAGAGGTTACCTACGTACTTCATAAAACGTTCTTAATCGGTATTAATATTAAGTAATATCATTGTCAATACCAACAAATACATACACGATCTCACACAGAGTAACACTATTACAAAAGTTCAGTGTATATGATTTAGAATATCACAGTGTTCAAATCTCAAATTTTAAAATATGTGAAATTCTTCTTTGTTAACTATTCCATTTATATCTCCTTAAACGCTAGCTGTTGCTATCTATAAATTGCCAATACAATAAGCATATAATTAACTAGAATGAATATTACGATATAAATAAGTTTCCTTATCGATGTAGGAAATACAAACAACCATTCCCCTGGCTCTGATGGATTTGGGGCTGATTTTTTAAAACATATTTTGGACATCACTGGGGCATTTTGCAGTGAAGGAAATCAGTAATTTCAAAAGGTCAAATATATCGTCTCTCAACAAGGTCAAACTTTGATCCTAAGAAACTGACCCCTTCAAAAATAAACTACTCTCAGATAGAAAAGATGTTCACTATTATCGTTGGTTGCAGAAGGCTTCACCAATTTGTTTATGGCCAGCAATTTGGAATGCTCCATACTGACGATTTGTCATTAATTCCCACTTCGTGTCGCCATTACACGTCTTCAGCACATGCAGCCAGTACTAAGTGTCCGTCCAAGATTTTGGCTCACTTGAATTATAGAGATGTATTAACTATTGTTGATAGGTTATTCATAAAATGGCGATAAATAGTAGACGTAAATAATGCTAGAGTTAGTTCATTCAGGGTTTAGATTCATGCATTAGGAGATCAGGTTATGTTAGGTATTGGCCTGGAATATCGACATTACACGAATTGTGTTAAACGGTAACATCTGTCTAACACACATAACTCAAGGTGTCATTAATTCCCACAGATGTCGCACATATGTCTCTAATAATACTTTCATAACAAATTACAGATACTGATCTATTCATTTGCGATGAAGTACTCGATAGTTATGGATTATTACAGCCGCTACTATGAGGTTAAGGAACTCCAAAACATGAAACGCACCTCTGTAATTAACAGAATTAAAAAGTATTATGACCAGATGGAGTATACATGAGCAAATCATTTCAGATAATAGGTACTTTTACAGTTCACAGGAACGTACAGACTTTGCAATGGGATGTTCAGTATAACACATGTAGCCCATATCCACAAAATATATCCACTAATTTAGAATAGATGATTATCCCACTAGAACCAAGCTCTTCAGTCACGAAAAAATCAAACTTAGCACACAGAAGCGAAAAAGTTACTATAACTTTTTCGCTTCTGTGTGCTTTGAATTTTCCGTGACTGAAGAGCGGGATGATCATCTATTCTAAATACGTGGATATATTTTGTATCATATGCAGATTGGTCTACATTGAGGGGATCTATGAAGTTTGACTACCTATCATAGATCCCCTCAATGTAGACCAATCTGCATATGATACAACAGGCATATACGAATTGGAAATCAGCAATTGTGGTTGGCAAGCAAAATGAAAGGTCTGTTTGCACTCCTGATGGTGTTATGTAAAGCCGCAATAGGCGGGTTTTGCTGAAAATAAATCCAGATGACACAGATCCAAAATACCGACATTATTGAATGAAGATCAAACGTCTTTAGAGCCTGAATTAAAAACAATCCTTCACCATGCCTCTGAACGTAAATTGTATGTTACGAGATCCAGGAGGTATGTAACAACTAAAGTGATTAAATATATATTACAGTACGGTCAATCAAATCTGTATCACTGAAGTAAAACTAATACATAAACGTGCTTTAAGACATCTCGAACTACATAAGTACACTGCGTGATAATAAGTATAATGCTTATAGATGGGCGATTAGATTTTTCCGGAAAGTTTTGATCAACAGAACAGAACATGACGGTGATAGTTCTATAGATTGCGTTTGTTTATTTTAGAAATAGTATGACATGCTTTTATATTAATAAGTTGTTTTCTAAGGAGGTAAATGTTACACTATGGCTATTTGAAGAGTTGTCTACGTTTAAGCCCATGCCAGATCACCGAGTCTGTCAGTTTGGTACTATCAAAACACTTGTGCATACATATTTCATTTATTTAGAGCACAATGACATGCATTGTCGTTTTATATTCTCCTGTCTGTAACATGACATAACGCATGGTACACTGACAGTTAAATCGACTGTGCATTTCTCTCTTATTGTTTATGAAGAAAGTCAACATTGATTTATCTGCAAGAACTATGTTGTTTATGGCACATTTTCGTGACTTGACTTGTATTTTACATAGAAAATGCATAGAAAAGATGATCTCCAAAGATCTGCTTTAAAAAAGAAAGTCACATACAAAGTTTTAATATTTAACGTACATTTTACACACATACTTATAAAAACAATTTAAAGCAAATTGTTTCATTTATCTAAATATAATGCTTTACGTTAAAAACACATAGTTTGAATAATTTAATTAGGGTGTTCGACATACTGATTTTTTTACAAATTTTAATAGATGCATCAAACACATATTTGGTAAACATCTTGCCGCTAGCGAAAGTCACGATTACAACGCCGGAACTAGGCCCCGGGACATATTGCCTATCCTTCTGGCATTTCATGTCAGGATCGGCAATCAGCCTATCCGTCTCAACTTCGACCGGACAGGTTCTTATATCAAACCTAACAGATCCCGAGAGAGACCACAACTGGAAACGAAATGTAATACATTTTACAGAATCGGCACATTTCCAGGTATATTTTGTAATATGATACTATATATTGATCTCCTAAGTAAAATAACTAAGTGCGTGTTAGCTACTTGACTTAAATAATACTCATTTTCAATCGTATAGATTATTTTAACAATAGCATTATGCCCTCAGGAACTCCTAATGTTTGTTCAAAACCATATGTGTTTATTTTATTTTATTAAAATAACACATAACATTGTTACAAAATTTTATATATGCAAAACAATTCAAATTAATATAGGCAATGTTAAGTAAACAAATGAACACCCGGCCTAATGAGGTTTATTAGTCACTAAAGAAATATCAAATGCATTATTGATTTTACTCATTTAATAGGGATAATAAAAAAGTACATTAAACAACGGAAAAGATAGAATAATTGAAATAACCAAATATGTAAATACGAACTGTTCTCTAGGATACACAACTTAAGGCATCATAGCTAATAATAACAGTTGGTATATAACAGCCGATTAAACAGGCAGACATTGCTATTGTTTATTGACAAATAAAAATTAAACTAAATAGCAAATATAATCTAAATTAGGTTAAGAAATATTTAAGGCATCTATAATAAAATGTCCCGTTTCGAATACAATTGTTTCATTAGTTAAACTCAATTTAATTTGTTCTGCCTCGGCAGCTGTGTCTGGACTCAATCATTTAATTTATGAAATACCTCATTTCGAGATGCACTATGCCTCTCGCAGTATTATGGACAGTGATTGTCGGTTTCTATACACTGAGCAAGACATTGTTTATATATTCTATCTTCTAGTGGAATTCTTTACTGTATCTGCCTAATTCAATTTCTATTGGCAATGCCTCTGCTCTAAACTGAGTAATGGCAGAGAGAACGTTTTACTTTAGATTTAACTGAATATAATTTTAGCATTCATAATTCTCTATACATAGTTTTAATTGCTCAGTTTGGTTATCGAATTAACATCATTGAGCCATTTTTCCTCATAAATTGCATCCACTTTAGATTTAACTTCCTGTACGTATTGTTAATATCTTGCAATGACAACTTATCAAAGGCTAATACACAATTTATTTCTTTTCGTTTTAAAATTTTGAATAATCCCGAAGATTTGTTTTAGTAAGTCTATTATTATTCATAGATCACAAACACAGTCATTTTTAATTTAGATTCAACTATGCATAAAATATCAAAATGAGTTTCACTAAAATATCTTCCCTAAAAAACCTGTTATTTGCCGTCCACTCATCGCCATTCCACAGTCCTACAGTTAAAATACCTTTGCAATCAGACTGAATATTTTCCTATCCATGTTAAACTTTATAAATCTGTTCATCGATCAACAATTTACCGTTACGGATTTTCATCGTTTTTTTCTCTTGTTTGGCTTGATCTATGACCTCCTTTAATGATTTCAGTGTCTGCAAGTCCTTGTAAGTTAAATCGTCAATGAGAATAAATAGTACATTGGAAAGTTAATTTATAATCATATAATGTTTATTGGAGTGACGAAATCACTTAACATAATATTGTTTTACCGTCGATGACAACGTGTTCTGTGGTCCTTCATAATTTCCGCATTTGGTAAACTGATCTTGCCGCAACGCGTCGCGCAATATCTACGGAATTCTCATTTGATGAGTCATTAAAATTCACCAGGCGTAAGCTCTTATCCCGTTAGAATCTCTCAGGTCTGTCACAATGATCTTTGGCCTATTCACGGTGGCTGTTCAAGCTGCCTGCTAGCGAATGAGAGATATTCTTCTAACTGTTGGCTTCGTTTATAAAAAGATGTTCCATTTCTCCTTCAAGCGCCGTCAGTGTTGTTTTGGTTGGACAATAGTGTACTTTAAATGGAGGTGACCTTATTTTCCATTTTGCTTAGTTCTTTTGTTAGCTTGATGAATTAGTGGCTTTATTTATAAAATATTCGCCTTTTGTGATTCTTGTGTTTATATGGCATGTTCACTTTATTCTTATTTTGCTATGGTTTAATGTCTGTTACTTCCGTGTTTAATATTTCTGCCGATGACCCAGTAGTCGAGACTCTTCTAGAAAGATTTGAAACGTTTTCCTCAGTGTATTAAATGCATATTTGTGATTGAGTTATTTTGTCAACTGATGATTGCTGATTTTTTTTAAAAGTTGTTTTGCATGCTCCCGAGCGTTTTATGTACAGATTACTCAAAGTGGTTTCTGGCACTCCAGGCCTCCATGGTGCTTGGTGCTTGTGTAGACATATTCTTCATTATCATTGTAGTTTTCACCTAGAGTTGAATTTACAAATGATTTGTCCTTACCACCAGAACTCTGATTAGACTTTTAAAGATTAACAGCTCTGCCTTAACCATTTTCACCGCGGACCATTTTGTTCATGAATGAATTATACATATGGCGCGTTTTCACGTCTCACAAATCACACAAAGATGATTTATGACATCTTTTTGACATGATGTATACCCATTTAACACAATTTACATATCAAAATGTCGATACTCGGTAGTGATATGTTTACTCAATAGGTTCATCACTACAAAGCGTCACATTTTACAATTTTGATAATCTTTGAGACTATAGTAAAAACAAACATTTGCATAAATTACACTCTATACTGGAGTCCGACTACTTTTCGGCACGTTTATAGACTTTAAATAAAATAATATTTAAAACAGATTTAGTTATTTCATTTACTATCACCATACAAAGGCTTAGCCTTTTGTATGCAATATACGACGACTTTAAAGTTAAATTGTTGAAACCCCACTAGATAAATAAGCACTGTGTAAACCGCGGATTTTTGTCACCAAATCGAACAGTTTTCGAAAATCGACACTTTCTCACTTGCAAATCGAGCTGTCAGTGGGTTGTCCCTTAAACAAATCAATATGCGCAAAACGGTTTTATATCTCTCCCGTTGTTTATTTCCGAAATGAATAGTATCTCAAAATAGCAGGCGTTTTAAATAAATATCACGGAGACTATTCTTGTAAAATTAGTATGAAGAGGATATATTTTCGTAGATATAAAGTGTTAGTTTACTTTTAATCTTGATATTATTAACGCATCAAAAGTGAACGTTTTTTTTTTGAGTATTTTGTCGTTAATGACACAACTGTGATACTTTCTGAATCTTCCGATCTTTACAGGCTCATGATCTGGCAATTTTGTTCAATTTTAATCTCGTGAGTCTTATATTTACATGAACACATTTGCAGTCGTTAATTTCAAAAATGTGACTCATATGTTTAAGTATCATTGCATAAAATTGGAATGCCACTTAAAGATACACAGTCTCTATATCAACCGATTTCTTCTTTGTAAGCGTGTCCTTATTTGTAACTTCATGTTCACCAGCTTGATGAGTTTATGTGTGCTCGCTGGTTATTACGTAATGCCTATTTTATTATGTTAATAATGCTACAACATACATATACCAATAAATAGCAGTGGTCTTGTGATTGAGCACACATCCTTCAAAACTTGAAGGTTCAAATCCCGTTCCGGGCAACTATTTTGTTTTATCACATATATTCTGAAGCAGAATATTTATCGATGTTACCTGTACCGGGGCTAAATAAAATGTGAAATTTTACGTGTCGATTTCTGCCTTATATACCGACTATTTGGGTGTTCGTCGATTTGAAACTACTTCACATGTGACTCATTCATATTCATGAGTTATTACCAGTTAAAATAGGGACTGTGTAGCTTTAAACATTTTTTCTGCGTTAATATTTCCATGTTGGTGCATTTATTATTTATGTCTGTGTGTATTTGAATTTATTTCTTTTTATTAATATTATCAGAGTCAATAACTGGATCATTTGCATTAGAAGGCAAGTTTGAGGAATGAAGATTTACCCTTTACCATTTTGTACATCTAGACTCTATGGTTTACAACATTTTTCAGATCGTATTTAAGGCAATAAGATCTGTGTTTTTTGAAACTACTCAAGCAGTAGGTGTAGACGACATTATACTTGGTGAGTATATTTAAATGTAGGATCAGTCGTTTGTAGAAAGTCATTCGTTTGTTGAGCTTGCACATATATATACATACAGGTTTTATTTTCAACTTATTTTCAACTTATACCAAAAGTGAAATTAATGATACTACAGGACTTTGATGAAAATTACTTATATATATCATTACACTATACTATTGATGAGCTTACCTAAGTCATAAAAAATATGGTAACGTTAAATGTGTGTTTTCATATTGACTTCCAAAGTATTAATAGAGCACTTTTCAGAAACTAACGCTTCGGAAAAAAAACTATTTCGTTGATAAAAATGTAATAGCTTTGGAACATTTCTGATATATATCTCGTAGTATCAGATCATAAGACTTACTACTTTTCTCAGAATGGTTTGCTATTAAATAATAATTCGTTTTTGTTTTGATGACCCCGAATGGAGGTATATAGTATTCAAAACGTCCTCCCTTCCGTTCGTCCGTTCGTCCTTCCGTCCTAAACAATCATGTCTGAGCCATAACTTTGAAAGAACTGAAGGGATTTCCATGAAACTTCACACACATGTTAACCAAAATGAGATGGTGCTTCGTGTGTAATAATCAGGTCCGTACTTCAAACGTCCGGATCACATTTGGAGGTCAAAGATCAAGTTAGTAAAACATTTTAGGGTATTTGGCACTTATTATTGACCTTTCTTGTTAAATCTAGTTCGATGCATTGAACACAAAACACATTTAAGTGATTCATTGTAAACGGAAACACATGTCCAAGATGTCCTATATTAATGAGCTGCTATATTTGTACAGAGTAGCAATAGTGAGGATGATGATGACGAGTTCGTACCTCAAAGGTCAGGGTCACACTTGGAGGTCAAATGTCAAATGTCAAATTTCGTGCGTTTATCCGTTCGTCTTTCCCTTCTAAACAATCATGTCTGAGCCATAATTTTGAAATGCCTAAAGGGATGTCCATGAACCCTTACACAAATGCTAACCACACTGAGAAGGTGTGTTGTGTGCAATACTCAGTTTAGGTCAAGGTCATACTTGGAAGTCAAAGGTCAAATGAGCAAACAATTTCGGGGACATTTGCACACTTATTAGTGACATTTATTGTTGATTCTATATTCTTGGGGGAGTATTATTTATGAATATTTAACTACAGTTAGCAGTACTGCAGCACCAACTACATCAACCAGTACCAAACTACCAACTACAACAACCTCTTTGCCAGAGTTAACTACAACAACTAGTACCGAAACAACACCTACAGCAACCAGTACCGAAATATCACCTACAGCAACCAGTACCGAAGCACCAACTATAGCACCCAGTACAAAAACACCAACTACAACAACCAGTACCGAAATATCAACAACTTCAACCTCTGTGCCAGAATTAACTGCAGCAAACAGTACCGAAACACCACCTATAGCAACCCGTACCGAAACAACAACTACAGCAACCAGTAAAGAAATACAAACTACAAAAGCCAGTACTGAAATACCATCTTCAAACACCAGTGCCAAAATTCAAACTACAACAACCAGTACCGAAACACCAACTACAACATCCAGGACCGAAATACAAACCACTACAACCTGTATGCCAGAATTAACTACATCAACCAGTACCGAAACACCAACTACATCAACAAGTATGTCAGAACCAACTACAACAACCACTATACCAGAACCGACTACAACAACCAGTATGTCCGAAACAACACCTACAGCAACCAGTACCGAAATACCACTAACGGTAACCAGTACCGAAACACAAACTACAGCAACCAGTACCAAATCATCAACTACAACAACCAGTACCGAAATACCAACTACAACATTTGGGAACGAAATACAAACCACTACAACTTGTATGCCAGAATTAACTAAAACATCCAGTACCGAAATACCAACAACTTCAACCTTTTTGCCAGAATTAACTGCAGCAAACAGTACCGAAACACCACCTACAGCAACCAGTACCGAAACACCATATACAACAACCCGTACCGAAACAACAACTACTTCAACCAGTAAAGAAACACAAACTACAAAAGCCAGTACTGAAATACCATCTACAAACACCAGTACCAAAATTCCAACTACAACAACCAGTACCGAAACACCAGCTACAACATCCAGGACCGAAATACAAACCACTACAACCTGTATGACAGAATTAACTACATCAACCAGTACCGAAACACCAACTATATCAACAAGTATGTCAGAACCAACTACGACAACCACTATACCAGAACCGATTACAACAACCAGTATGTCCGGAACAACACCTACAGCAACCAGCACCGAAATACCAACTACAGTAACCAGAACCGAAATACCAACATTAACATCCAGGACCGAAATACAAACCACTGCAACCTGTATGCCAGAATTAACTACATCAATCAGTACCGAAATAACAACTACATCAATCAGTATGTCAAAACCAGCTACAACAATCTCTATACCAGAACTGACTACAACAACCAGTATGCCAGAACCAACTACAACAAACAGTATCGAAACACCAACTACAACAACCAGTATGCTAGAACCAACTGCAATATCAAGTACGTCTGCAACTGCTTGTTTCCTTTATAAAATAGATGGTGTTTATAACATCCATTTTGTTTTCAAATAGCTTTCAAATGGGTTCACATGAATACGTAATGCTTTCTAGTATCTTATATACTCATGAAAAACATCTTCATGTTGGGTGTGGTGGGGGTTGGGGGGGGGGGGGGGGGGGGGAGTCGCAGGATGACCCTAGTGGTTGGGGCTAACTCAGGAAAGAATCAATGACGGTGAATGCATTTACATAAGTTTAATGCAACTTTTAAAATATGTTAAATATATATACAATTGTCTAAAAAAAAAACAAGCGAATACACAGATGAACTATGAAAAGAATGTTCTCATGAACGTTTAAGGCATTTTTAGTAGTGTTACAAATACTGAATGTGTCGACTGATAATATACGACACTAAAGTGTTGTTAAAGTTATAACAATGTTGATCTATGATCTAGCGCGATAACTGTGATGCGCGAGAGCTCATGAAGATTATGATGCACGAATCCAATGGGTGATTGTCATCAAATGCCTTCTATAAGGGTTGATGACGCGATTTGTATGATGATTAACCTCCACTGAGGTTGTGGATGATGTTCCTCCAGTAAGAACTGATAACAGGCCCACCTCGTGTCCCGGGGGTTGTCGCTACTAGAACCTGGCCATGTTGCGCAGTTACCGGGACCGTCTCCACCGGTCTTAACGTTATGTGTGGAAGTTTAGCTCCACTCCGGAAGGCTTATATCCAAACCGGGATGGCTTATATCCAACCCTGGATGGCTTATATCCGACCCTGGATGGCTTAGGCTGTAATTATACATACGTTTTAGATGTCGGTTGATAAACATAACAATCTTGCATAATTATCATTACCCAAACAAATCATTATTTCATAAATATATGTAAGCTGTACTAATGATGAGTAGCAATGTATACATATTCTACAACGCCAATTTATACGCCATGTACGTCGCTGTTAACCAATGCCCCTAATACATGTAATATACAACGTTATCAAATCACTCGTATATTACACTCACTGAGTTATGCATGCACACATGTATGTCAACTAATGCCCATATTATACAACGCGTATACATAATACGCGTCGAATATTTATACTAGTCACTCATCTCATTGTTAACTAATGCACCTAAAATTCAATCGTGTATTACAATCACTGAGTTATACGCCAACGTTAACTAATGTACCAATCATACAACGTTATCAAATTAATATTGTTTTACAATTTAATGATCAATTACAATAATTACATCTAATAAAGTAACTTCAAAATCATATGCTAATCTCAAGTTAATGTTTGAGAAACATCAAAGCTAACCGGATGTCGTAACCTCGCCAAACAAGATGGCGCCGCCCACTGAATACAAATGTACGATAAAAGTTAATGAAATAAATACTGACCACATATTGCCTTTGAATTTCGCCGTCCAACTCCTGCTCCAAACAAAGCAACTATCAAGCAATCCCGGCCAGAACTAGAAGACAATGAATTTTATAGCAAACGTTACGCCCAAACCATTATTTCCCCCGTTCAGTCCGTGACATACGTGGCTGAATTCTACACGAAAGGACCCTTACACAATTTTGCCTTTTAAGGAGATAGACCTATACTTTTACATGCATTAGCACAAAACTAAACTTATTAAACGACCTTTCTGGGCGTCCTATGGCTGCCACTTAAAATGTGAAACGGTTTTCCGTGTTACCTGAATATATCATGAATATTGTGAATTTGTTTCAACTCAACAATGAATTAGGGTGTAACTAACAGCTGCTTACAATAGCTATGTGCGACCAATACGCTCTACCCGTGACATTTTGTGACAGAGGGGCGGTGGGGAGTGTGTGTAGCTACAGACTTCTTTACTGACAAGATATAGCTGGTTTTCAAACTTGTCCCAGATTTCATTGATATACAGCGATTTGCACAACTAGACATCTTACCAAACCGATGATTCCTGCCAAGTAGCGCCAGCAAGAAATTTAAAGTAAAAATAAAAATGTCAAGGGGCCGTAACTCCGTCAAAAATCAACGAACCGGAAAAAAACGCAATATGCACAACTGGATGCTAAGTTTCGTCAAATCCAAAAAGAGGGAATTTGTTTCATTAAAATACATATAAATATTAAATAATAATAATAAAAAATAAATTAAAAAACAAAAGTTAAAAAAACCAATTTAAAAAAACCAACAAAAAAAACCTCGAAAATTAAAAAAAACACAAAAAAAAAACACACAAAAAAAAAATATCGAAAAAAAAGCAAAAACAAATTTAAAAAAAGGAAATATATATAGCCTGTATCGTGTTAACAACATGTAAAACTGCATTTTTGCTAATTCAGGGGCCATAACTCTGGTGTTACTGGTAGTATCTTGCCCATTATCGAACTCATCCGCGATCTTATGGTACTATACAATATGTGCAAGTTTGGTTAAGATTGCTCAAGAAATGCGGCCTCTATCGTGTAAACAAGATGAAAAGCTGCATTTCGTCTAATTCAGGGGTCATAACGCTGGTGTTACTGGTCCGATCTGGCCCATTATCAAACTCGTCCGAGATTATATGGTTGCATTTATTATTACTTTTGCCTTCTTGTTTGTCTGTTTGCGTGTTTGTTTCTGTGTTTTGTGGTTGACTGTCCTCCTTGATTGCTATTTTTCATGAGACGTTCTTGATTCAAACAAGAAAGCAAAAGCAACAATAAATGCAAACGACATCACAAACACAAAAGGGTTGACAATAGGGCTACCGCCTTGGAACGGTCAGTGGCAAAGTAGGCCAATGGGGGTTTAAACCGGTTCTAGGGTGCACCAAACCTCACACTAACCCTACAGTCAACCCATTAAAACAGTACAGTGTAAATAAAGAAATCCCCGCCATGATCTAATCTCTAACCAACAAGGCAGCATCAATAGGCAATATAAGTAAAACACAAATATGCTCGTGTAAATATAATACAAAAAAACAATAGCACAGAAAGCCACAATGAAGATACTCAATGACTCGGCAGAAGCCAGAGCAACAAGAGAATAAACCATTAAGGGCACGACAAGAAAGATCATAGACAAACATCAAACGCCACCGTCCCAATGGGCTTTAGGTAGGCATCATCATAGGGTCCACAGCCTGTCCGGTCATCGTACATTTAAAGAGGAAATCATAGTGGCGAACTGTAAAAGGATCCACCACCAAGCATGAATTACGTTGCAAAATGATAAGGTCATAACCTCTTTTGATAAACATTTTAACAAGTTTAACAAAGATAGTATGAAAGTGATCATGACCACGAATCTTACGAAGTTTATAAATCACATCACCGTAGAAGTCAGGTTGTGATAGTCCTTGGCGCAGAAGAGTCCTTAAATTACTTGTATATTTGGAAAGAATATCAGGGTTACGATAATAAAATTTAGCAAAGGTTTTACGAAGTTTATGTTAACGGCAACCATGTTTGAGTAGCTTTTTAGTTATACAAAGATTACGAATATTAAAGTCCTCAACTCAAAATAGCAAAGTTTCCAATAAAGTTATCATTTTAATTTCAAAACTTCAAAATGTAATGTGGCTGTCAAAGTTAGATCTATTAAAAAAATGACTCCAGTACTCGAGGTAGTTTTGAAAAGTAGGCTAATAGCGTAATAACTATATTTTTCCCCAATAAGGTGTCTAATACGGGACACACATATATACTGTCTCGCCACTATTGTTTGTGTGTCAAAACGAAACTGTTTTCCGTACAGGCTGAATCAAATGTTTGATATGTCAAAATATCTCATTCTATAAAAAATATCTCACACAAACGTGTATAGGCAATACTTACCAAGAAAATATTTTGTTCGCCTATAAACCATAAATTATATGATGGTATAAATGTAAACCTTATCTAGATTCAATAGTTTATTCTTTATATTCAGAGATGTTTTTAAACAATATGTATTTGTTTTTATTTATTTTTTCAACTAATTTTAAGTAACTTATATGCCCCAAATTGACCTCCATAGATTTTTGTCTCAACGAGCTCTTCAGCAAGAACTGACTGTTTTAGTTTTAGTAACATGATCCACTTTCAGTTGACACAGACTTTCTGCACATAGGACGATTATAACTCGATTTATATTATTTTAAAAAGAGATTGAAAAGTTGACTTAGTGAAAAATTTATAAAATAGGTATGTACGACTTCAATAAATAATAAGTTTATTCTGAATTTTATTTTGTTTTTAGCTCGTCAAATAGCTAATCAACTCCTTGACTGTAAGCATCGGCTGATCGACTGTCAGTGCGCTTCATAGTCTAGGATAACTACGCAAAATAAAAAGTTACCTCGAGATTATACGTACCTCGAGAACAGGATACTTGAGGAATCTTATGAATTTGTCAAACTGAAGACAACCTTTCCAAAATCCTTATCAAAGACAAGCTTATTGCTCTCAATATTAAAGAGTGTTGTACTACCGACAGTTTTGAAAATTACGCTGTGGACTTGTCAAGAAGTTTGTGAATCACTTTCCTATTTCCTATTAGATAATATTTTCGTCAAGTATGGAACTACCTTTTATAGAAAAAGTGTTGGTATCCATATGGATACACACTTTGAACCCCTTTTCGCAGATTTGTTTTTTATTGCTATAAAAGAGATTTCATGTTGAGTTTTCCACCAGACACTCAGGCAGATAACTGGAAGCCTTTAATGACACCTGTTGGTATATGAATGACATAATGTACATTGACAACCAATTCGTTTTTACTACGGATAACACTATATATCCTAAAGAACATCAAATCAACAAAGCTAAACTTTCTGATACTATCGCTGATAATATTTTCTCAATTTTTCTGATACCATTTTTTCGATTTACAGCTTTCTATTGAAAAGCGAGAACTAATTAGCAAACTCTTTGACAAGACAGATGATTTTAATATTGATATGTTTAATTATCCTCACTTAGATAAGGATGTTCCCTGAGCTACTTCTTATGGGGTCTATTTTTTCAGCATGTTCCTTTTTCAGAGCTTGTTGTCAAATTGAAGACTTTCATATTCCTCGATCATTGTATAAGAAGTTACTCCGTCAGGGCTATATGTAACATACATTTAGAAAAACCTTTGAAAATGGTTATATCTACGTTTAAAATATAAAAGTAATTTAAGAACTCTTCTGCGACAAGGACTATCACAACCTGTCTTCTACGTTAACGTGATTTATCTTGACTAAATTTGTTAACACGTTTATCAAAAGAGGCTGTGACCCTATCAACGCACTGCAGGTTTAGATGTTGACCTATTTACAGTTTGCCACCATGCTTTCCTCTTTAATTGTGCAATGACCGGACAGATTGTGGACACGATCATGACGTATACTTAAATCCTCATAGGACGGTAGCGTTTAAAATTTGTCCTAAATCTCGAATTGTCTTACCCTTAATAGTTTAACCTCTTTTTGCTCTGGCTTCTACCAAGTGAGTGAGTACATACTTTAAAGCTTTCAAGGCTTTTTGTTATATTCATATATACATGATTACCTAGTTGTTATATTTATATTGCCTATTAATTCTGTCGTGCTTGTTAGAGAATACAATCAACTTATAACGTAATATTTTAGTTTTATATTTTGTTTTTCAGCGGAAGTGACTATCATAAAACATACTTGATTCAATTAAGTGAAACTGTCATTTACATACTTGAACGTATGCATTTAAAAATGATATCCTTATTTTACGCGGTTTGCTTTAAATTACTTTTACACTTAGTTGCATACTAATTTCCAATTTTAGACCATTATGTTTCTATTGCCGTAGAATTTTAACTTAAACCAAATAAGTTCACTAAATGTATATCATAATTGTTTCAAACTGTGTTTGCAATTTAAATATGATCGTATATTTTATTTTAAGACAAAACATATACATGTTGGGTTAAAACTGTGAATATTATCGCACTAGAGTACTAGAAAATGTACAACTCAGGAAATGTAGATTCACAGAACACAGTCAACCAAAACATGCATTACAAACTCCAGCAATAACAAGGACAATTAGAAGCACATGATGCAACACAGTCAACCTAAACACGCATTATAAACCCCAACAATAATATGGACAATTAGAAACAAATGATGCATCACAGTCAACCAAAACATGCATTACAAACCCCAACAATAACAAGGAGGACAATTAGAAGCAAATGATGCAACATAGAACACCTAAACACGCATTACAAACCCCAACAATAACAAGGACAATTAGAAGCAAATGATGCAACACAGTCAACCTAAACACGCATTACAAACCCCAACAATATCAAGGACAATTAGAAGCAAATGATGCAATACAGTCAACCTAAACACGCATTACAAACCCCAACAATAACAAGGACAATTAGAAGCAAATCATGTAACACAGTCAACCTAAACACGTATTACAAACCCCAACAATAACAAGGACAATTAGAAGCAAATAATGCAACACAGTCAACCAAAACACGCATTACAAACCCCAACAATACCAAGGACAATTAGAAGCAAATGATGCAAAACAGTCAACCTAAACACGCATTACAAACCCCAACAATACCAAGGACAATTAGAAGCAAATGATGCAACACAGTCAACCTAAACACGCATTAAAAACCCCAACAATATCAAGGACAATTAGAAGCAAATGATGCAACACAGTCAACCTAAACACGCATTACAAACCCCAACAATAACAAGGACAATTAGAAGCAAATGATGCAACACAGTCAACCTAAACACGCATTACAAACCCCAACACTATCAAGGACAATTAGAAGCAAATGATGCAACACAGTCAAACTAAACACGCATTACAAACCCCAACAATACCAAGGACAATTAGAAGCAAATGATGCAACACAGTCAACCTAAACACGCATTACAAACCCCAACAATAACAAGGACAATTAGAAGCAAATGATGCAACACAGTCAACCTAAACACGCATTACAAATCCCAACAATAACATGGACAATTAGAAGCAAATGATGCAACACAGAACACATAAACACGCATTACAAACACCAACAATAACAAGGAGGACAATTAGAAGCAAATGATGCAACACAGTCAACCAAAACATGCATTACAAACTCCAACAATATCAAGCACAATTAGAAGCAAATGATGCAACACAGTCAACCTAAACACGCATTACAAATCCCAACAATAACATGGACAATTAGAAGCAAATGATGCAACACAGTCAACCTAAACACGCATTACAAATCCCAACAATAACATGGACAATTAGAAGCAAATGATGCAACACAGAACACCTAAACACGCATTACAAACCCCAACAATAACAAGGAGGACAATTAGAAGCAAATGATGCAACACAGTCAAACAAAACACGCATTACAAACCCCAACAATATCAAGCACAATTAGAAGCAAATGATGCAACACAGTCAACCTAAACACGCATTACATATCCCAACAATAACAAGGACAATTAGAAGCAAATGATGCAACACAGTCAACCTAAACACGTATTACAAACCCCAACAATAACAAGGAGGACAATTAGAAGCAAATGATGCAACACAGTCAACCAAAACACGCATTACAAACCCCAACAATAACAAGGACAAATAGAAGCAAATGATGCAAAACAGTCAACCTAAACACGCATTACAAACCCCAACAATAACAAGGAGGACAATTAGAAGCAAATGATGCAACACAGTCAACCAAAACACGCATTACAAACCCAAACAATAACAAGGAGGACAATTAGAAGCAAATGATGCAACATAGTCAACCAAAACACGCATTACAAATCCCAACAATAACAAGGACAATTAGAAGCAAATGATGCAACACATTCAACCAAAACATGCATTACAAACCCCAACAATAACAAGGACAATTAAAAGCAAATGATGTAACACAGTCAACCTAAACACGCATTACAAACCCCAACAATATCAAGCACAATTAGATGCAAATGATGCAACACAGTCAACCAAAACATGCATTACAAATCCCAACAATAACAAGGACAATTAGAAGCAAATGATGCAACACAGTCAACCAAAACACGCATTACAAACCCCAACAATAACAAGGACAATTAGAAGCAAATGATGCAACACAGTCAACCTAAACACGCATTACAAACCCCAACAATAACAACACAATTAGAAGCAAATGATGCAACACAGTCAACCTAAAGACGCATTACAAATCCCAACAATAACATGGACAATTAGAAGCAAATGATGTAACACAGTCAACCTAAACACGCATTACAAACCCCAACAATATCAAGCACAATTAGATGCAAATGATGCAACACAGTCAACCTAAACACGCATTACAAATCCCAACAATAACAAGGACAATTAGAAGCAAATGATGCAACACAGTCAACCAAAACACGCATTACAAACCCCAACAATAACAAGGACAATTAGAAGCAAATGATGCAACACAGTCAACCTAAACACGCATTACAAACCCCAACAATATCAACACAATTAGAAGCAAATGATGCAACACAGTCAACCTAAAGACGCATTACAAATCCCAACAATAACATGGACAATTAGAAGCAAATGATGCAACACAGTCAACCAAAACACGCATTACAAACCCCAACAATAACAAGGACAATTAGAAGCAAATGATTCAACACAGTCAACCTAAACACGCATTACAAACCCCAACAATATCAAGCACAATTAAAAGCAAATGATGTAACACAGTCAACCTAAAGACGCATTACAAATCCCAACAATAACATGGACAATTAGAAGCAAATGATGCAACACAGTCAACTAAAACACGCATTACAAACCCCAACAATAACAAGGACAATTAGAAGCAAATGATGCAACACAGTCAACCAAAACACGCATTACAAACCCCAACAATATCAACACAATTAGAAGCAAATGATGCAACACAGTCAACCTAAACACGCATTACAAATCTCAACAATAACATGGACAATTAGAAGCAAATGATGCAACACAGTCAACCTAAACACGCATTACAAACCCCAACCTTAACAAGGACAATTAGAAGCAAACGATGCAACACAGTCAACCTAATAACGCATTACAAACCCCAACAATAACATGGACAATTAGAAGCAAATGATGCAACACAGTCAACAAAAACACGCATTACAAATCCCAACAATAACAAGGACAATTAGAAGCAAATGATGCAACACAGTCAACCAAAACACGCATTACAAATCCCAACAATAACATGGACAATTAGAAGCAAATGATGCAACACAGTCAACCAAAACACGCATTACAAATCCCAACAATAACATGGACATTTAGAAGCAAATGATGCAACACAGTCAACCAAAACACGCATTACAAATCCCAACAATAACATGGACAATTAGAGGCAAATGATGCAACACAGTCAACCAAAACACGCATTACAAATCCCAACAATAACAAGGACAATTAGAAGCAAATGATGCAACACAGTCAACCAAAACACGCATTACAAACCCCAACAATAACAAGGACAATTAGAAGCAAATGATGCAACACAGTCAACCAATACACGCATTACAAACACCAACAATATCAAGCACAATTAGAAGCAAATGATGTAACACAGTCAACCTAAAGACGCATTACAAATCCCAACAATAACATGGACAATTAGAAGCAAATGATGCAACACAGTCAACTAAAACACGCATTACAAACCCCAACAATAACAAGGACAATTAGAAGCAAATGAAGCAACACAGTCAACCAAAACACGCATTACAAACCCCAACAATATCAACACAATAAGAAGCAAATGATGCAACACAGTCAACCTAAACACGCATTACAAATCTCAACAATAACATGGACAATTAGAAGCAAATGATGCAACACAGTCAACCTAAACACGCATTACAAACCCCAACCTTAACAAGGACAATTAGAAGCAAACGATGCAACACAGTCAACCTAATAACGCATTACAAACCCCAACAATAACATGGACAATTAGAAGCAAATGATGCAACACAGTCAACAAAAACACGCATTACAAACCCCAACAATAACAAGGACAATTAGAAGCAAATGATGCAACACAGTCAACCAAAACACGCATTACAAATCCCAACAATAACATGGACAATTAGAAGCAAATGATGCAACACAGTCAACCAAAACACGCATTACAAATCCCAACAATAACATGGACATTTAGAAACAAATGATGCAACACAGTTAACCAAAACAAGCATTACAAATTCCAACAATAACATGGACAATTATAAGCAAATGATGCAACACAGTCAACCAAAACACGCATTACAAATCCCAACAATAACAAGGACAATTAGAAGCAAATGATGCAACACAGTCAACCAAAACACGCATTACAAATCCCAACATTAACATGGACAATTAGAAGCAAATGATGCAACACAGTCAACCAAAACACGCATTACAAATCCCAACAATTATAATGGACAATAAGAGGCAAATGATGCAACACAGTCAACCAAAACACGCATTACAAATCCCAACAATAACAAGGACAATTAAAGGAAATGATGCAACACAGTCAACCTAAACACGCATTACAAACCCCAACAATAACAAGGACAATTAGAAGCAAATGATGCAACACAGTCAACCAAAACACGCATTACAAACCCCAACAATAACAAGGACAATTAAAAGCAAATGATGCAACACAGTCAACCAAAACACGCATTACAAACCCCAACAATAACAAGGACAATTAGAAGCAAATGATGCAACACAGTCAACCTAAACACGCATTACAAACCCCAACAATATCAAGGACAATTAGAAGCAAATGATGCAACACAGTCAACCAAAACACGCATTACAAATCCCAACTATAACATGGACAATTAGAAGCACATGATGCAACACAGTCAACCAAAACACGCATTACAAATCCCAACAATAACATGGACAATTAGAATCAAATGATGCAACACAGTCAACCTAAACACGCATTACAAACCCCAACAATATCAAGGACAATTAGAAGCAAATGATGCAACATAGTCAATCAAAACACGCATTACAAATCCCAACAATAACATGGACAATTAGAAGCAAATGATGCAACACAGTCAACCTAAACACGCATTACAAACCCCAACAATATCAAGGACAATTAGAAGCAAATGATGCAACACAGTCAACCAAAACACGCATTACAAACCCCAACAATAACAAGGACAATTAGAAGCAAATGATGCAACACAGTCAACCAAAACACGTATTACAAACCCCAACAATATCAAGGACAATCAGAAGCAAATGATGCAACACAGTCAACCAAAACACGCATTACAAACCCCAACAATATCAAGCACAATTAGAAGCAAATGATGCTACACAGTCAACCTAAACACGCATTACAAATCCCAACAATAACATGGACAATTAGAAGCAAATGATGCAACACAGTCAACCAAAACAAGCATTACAAATACCAACAATAACATGGACAATTAGAAGCCAATGATGCAACACAGTCAACCAAAACACGCATTACAAACCCCAACAATAACAAGGAGGACAATTAGAAGCAAATGATGCAACACAGTCAAACAAAACACGCATTACAAACCCCAACAATATCAAGCACAATTAGAAGCAAATGATGCAACACAGTCAACCTAAACACGCATTACATATCCCAACAATAACAAGGACAATTAGAAGCAAATGATGCAACACAGTCAACCTAAACACGTATTACAAACCCCAACAATAACAAGGAGGACAATTAGAAGCAAATGATGCGACACAGTCAACCAAAACACGCATTACAAACCCCAACAATAACAAGGACAAATAGAAGCAAATGATGCAAAACAGTCAACCTAAACACGCATTACAAACCCCAACAATAACAAGGAGGACAATTAGAAGCAAATGATGCAACACAGTCAACCAAAACACGCATTACAAACCCAAACAATAACAAGGAGGACAATTAGAAGCAAATGATGCAACATAGTCAACCAAAACACGCATTACAAATCCCAACAATAACAAGGACAATTAGAAGCAAATGATGCAACACAGTCAACCAAAACATGCATTACAAACCCCAACAATAACAAGGACAATTAGAAGCAAATGATGTAACACAGTCAACCTAAACACGCATTACAAACCCCAACAATATCAAGCACAATTAGATGCAAATGATGCAACACAGTCAACCTAAACACGCATTACAAATCCCAACAATAACAAGGACAATTAGAAGCAAATGATGCAACACAGTCAACCAAAAACACGCATTAGAAACCCCAACAATAACAAGGACAATTAGAAGCAAATGATGCAACACAGTCAACCAATACACGCATTACAAACCCCAACAATATCAAGCACAATTAGAAGCAAATGATGTAACACAGTCAACCTAAAGACGCATTACAAATCCCAACAATAACATGGACAATTAGAAGCAAATGATGCAACACAGTCAACTAAAACACGCATTACAAACCCCAACAATAACAAGGACAATTAGAAGCAAATGATGCAACACAGTCAACCAAAACACGCATTACAAACCCCAACAATATCAACACAATTAGAAGCAAATGATGCAACACAGTCAACCTAAACACGCATTACAAATCTCAACAATAACATTGACAATTAGAAGCAAATGATGCAACACAGTCAACCTAAACACGCATTACAAACCCCAACCTTAACAAGGACAATTAGAAGCAAACGATGCAACACAGTCAACCTAATAACGCATTACAAACCCCAACAATAACATGGACAATTAGAAGCAAATGATGCAACACAGTCAACAAAAACACGCATTACAAACCCCAACAATAACAAGGACAATTAGAAGCAAATGATGCAACACAGTCAACCAAAACACGCATTACAAATCCCAACAATAACATGGACAATTAGAAGCAAATGATGCAACACAGTCAACCTAAACACGCATAACAAACCCCAACAATAACAAGGACAATTAGAAGCAAATGATGTAACACAGTCAACCTAAACACGCATTACAAACCCCAACAATAACAAGGACAATTAGAAGCAAATGATGTAACACAGTCAACCTAAACACGCATTACAAACCCCAACAATATCAAGGACAATTAGAAGCAAATGATGCAACACAGTCAACCAAAACACGCATTACAAACCCCAACAATAACAAGGACAATTAGAAGCAAATGATGCAACACAGTCAACCTAAACACGCATTACAAATCCCAACAATAACATGGACAATTAGAAGCAAATGATGCAACACAGAACACATAAACACGCATTACAAATCCCAACAATAACATGGACAATTAGAAGCAAATGATGCAACACAGAACACATAAACACGCATTACAAACACCAACAATAACAAGGAGGACAATTAGAAGCAAATGATGCAACACAGTCAACCAAAACCTGCATTACAAACTCCAACAATATCAAGGACAATTAGAAGCAAATGATGCAACACAGTCAACCTAAACACGCATTACAAATCCCAACAATAACATGGACAATTAGAAGCAAATGATGCAACACAGAACACATAAACACGCATTACAAATCCCAACAATAACATGGACAATTAGAAGCAAATGATGCAACACAGAACACATAAACACGCATTACAAACACCAACAATAACAAGGAGGACAATTAGAAGCAAATGATGCAACACAGTCAACCAAAACCTGCATTACAAACTCCAACAATATCAAGCACAATTAGAAGCAAATGATGCAACACAGTCAACCTAAACACGCATTACAAATCCCAACAATAACATGGACAATTAGAAGCAAATGATGCAACACAGTCAACCTAAACACGCATTACAAACCCCAACAATATCAAGCACAATTAGAAGCAAATGATGTAACACAGTCAACCTAAAGACGCATTACAAATCCCAACAATAACATGGACAATTAGAAGCAAATGATGCAACACAGTCAACTAAAACACGCATTACAAACCCCAACAATAACAAGGACAATTAGAAGCAAATGATGCAACACAGTCAACCAAAACACGCATTACAAACCCCAACAATATCAACACAATTAGAAGCAAATGATGCAACACAGTCAACCTAAACACGCATTACAAATCTCAACAATAACATGGACAATTAGAAGCAAATGATGCAACACAGTCAACCTAAACACGCATTACAAACCCCAACCTTAACAAGGACAATTAGAAGCAAACGATGCAACACAGTCAACCTAATAACGCATTACAAACCCCAACAATAACATGGACAATTAGAAGCAAATGATGCAACACAGTCAACAAAAACACGCATTACAAACCCCAACAATAACAAGGACAATTAGAAGCAAATGATGCAACACAGTCAACCAAAACACGCATTACAAATCCCAACAATAACATGGACAATTAGAAGCAAATGATGCAACACAGTCAACCTAAACACGCATTACAAACCCCAACAATAACAAGGACAATTAGAAGCAAATGATGTAACACAGTCAACCTAAACACGCATTACAAACCCCAACAATATCAAGGACAATTAGAAGCAAATGATGCAACACAGTCAACCAAAACACGCATTACAAACCCCAAGTATAACAAGGACAATTAGAAGCAAATGATGCAACACAGTCAACCTAAACACGCATTACAAATCCCAACAATAACATGGACAATTAGAAGCAAATGATGCAACACAGAACACATAAACACGCATTACAAATCCCAACAATAACATGGACAATTAGAAGCAAATGATGCAACACAGAACACATAAACACGCATTACAAACACCAACAATAACAAGGAGGACAATTAGAAGCAAATGATGCAACACAGTCAACCAAAACCTGCATTACAAACTCCAACAATATCAAGCACAATTAGAAGCAAATGATGCAACACAGTCAACCTAAACACGCATTACAAATCCCAACAATAACATGGACAATTAGAAGCAAATGATGCAACACAGAACACATAAACACGCATTACAAATCCCAACAATAACATGGACAATTAGAAGCAAATGATGCAACACAGAACACATAAACACGCATTACAAACTCCAACAATATCAAGCACAATTAGAAGCAAATGATGCAACACAGTCAACCTAAACACGCATTACAAATCCCAACAATAACATGGACAATTAGAAGCAAATGATGCAACACAGAACACATAAACACGCATTACAAATCCCAACAATAACATGGACAATTAGAAGCAAATGATGCAACACAGAACACATAAACACGCATTACAAACTCCAACAATATCAAGCATAATTAGAAGCAAATGATGCAACACAGTCAACCTAAACACGCATTACAAATCCCAACAATAACATGGACAATTAGAAGCAAATGATGCAACACAGAACACATAAACACGCATTACAAACACCAACAATAACAAGGAGGACAATTAGAAGCAAATGATGCAACACAGTCAACCAAAACCTGCATTACAAACTCCAACAATATCAAGCACAATTAGAAGCAAATGATGCAACACAGTCAACCTAAACACGCATTACAAATCCCAACAATAACATGGACAATTAGAAGCAAATGATGCAACACAGTCAACCTAAACACGCATTACAAAGCCCAACAATAACATGGACAATTAGAAGCAAATGATGCAACACAGTCAACCTAAACACGCATTACAAATCCCAACAATAACATGGACAATTAGAAGCAAATGATGCAACACAGTCAACCTAAACACGCATTACAAATCCCAACAATAACATGGACAATTAGAAGCAAATGATGCAACACTGAACACATAAACACGCATTACAAACACCAACAATAACAAGGAGGACAATTAGAAGCAAATGATGCAACACAGTCAACCAAAACCTGCATTACAAACTCAAACAATATCAAGCACAATTAGAAGCAAATGATGCAACACAGTCAACCTAAACACGCATTACAAATCCCAACAATAACATGGACAATTAGAAGCAAATGATGCAACACAGTCAACCTAAACACGCATTACAAATCCCAACAATAACATGGACAATTAGAAGCAAATGATGCAACACAGAACACCTAAACACGCATTACAAATCTCAACAATAACAAGGACAATTAGAAGCAAATGATGCAACACAGTCAACCTAAAGACGCATTACAAATCCCAACAATAACATGGACAATTAGAAGCAAATGATGCAACACAGTCAACTAAAACACGCATTACAAACCCCAACAATAACAAGGACAATTAGAAGCAAATGATGCAACACAGTCAACCAAAACACGCATTACAAACCCCAACAATATCAACACAATTAGTAGCAAATGATGCAACACAGTCAACCTAAACACGCATTACAAATCTCAACAATAACATGGACAATTAGAAGCAAATGATGCAACACAGTCAACCTAAACACGCATTACAAACCCCAACCTTAACAAGGACAATTAGAAGCAAACGATGCAACACAGTCAACCTAATAACGCATTACAAACCCCAACAATAACATGGACAATTAGAAGCAAATGATGCAACACAGTCAACAAAAACACGCATTACAAACCCCAACAATAACAAGGATAATTAGAAGCAAATGATGCAACACAGTCAACCAAAACACGCATTACAAATCCCAACAATAACATGGACAATTAGAAGCAAATGATGCAACACAGTCAACCAAAACACGCATTACAAATCCCAACAATAACATGGACATTTAGAAGCAAATGATGCAACACAGTCAACCAAAACAAGCATTACAAATTCCAACAATAACATGGACAATTAGAAGCAAATGATGCAACACAGTCAACCAAAACACGCATTACAAATCCCAACAATAACAAGGACAATTAGAAGCAAATGATGCAACACAGTCAACCAAAACACGCATTACAAATCCCAACATTAACATGGACAATTAGAAGCAAATGATGCAACACAGTCAACCAAAACACGCATTACAAATCCCAACAATTATAATGGACAATAAGAGGCAAATGATGCAACACAGTCAACCAAAACACGCATTACAAATCCCAACAATAACAAGGACAATTAGAAGCAAATGATGCAACACAGTCAACCTAAACACGCATTACAAACCCCAACAATAACAAGGACAATTAGAAGCAAATGATGCAACACAGTCAACCAAAACACGCATTACAAACCCCAACAATAACAAGGACAATTAAAAGCAAATGATGCAACACAGTCAACCAAAACACGCATTACAAACCCCAACAATAACAAGGACAATTAGAAGCAAATGATGCAACACAGTCAACCTAAACACGCATTACAAACCCTAACAATATCAAGGACAATTAGAAGCAAATGATGCAACACAGTCAACCAAAACACGCATTACAAATCCCAACTATAACATGGACAATTAGAAGCACATGATGAAACACAGTCAACCAAAACACGCATTACAAATCCCAACAATAACATGGACAATTAGAATCAAATGATGCAACACAGTCAACCTAAACACGCATTACAAACCCCAACAATATCAAGCACAATTAGAAGCAAATGATGCAACATAGTCAACCAAAACACGCATTACAAATCCCAACAATAACATGGACAATTAGAAGCAAATGATGCAACACAGTCAACCTAAACACGCATTACAAACCCCAACAATATCAAGGACAATTAGAAGCAAATGATGCAACACAGTCAACCAAAACACGCATTACAAACCCCAACAATAACAAGGACAATTAGAAGCAAATGATGCAACACAGTCAACCAAAACACGTATTACAAACCCCAACAATATCAAGGACAATTAGAAGCAAATGATGCAACACAGTCAACCAAAACACGCATTAAAAACCCCAACAATATCAAGCACAATTAGAAGCAAATGATGCTACACAGTCAACATAAACACGCATTACAAATCCCAACAATAACATGGACAATTAGAAGCAAATGATGCAACACAGTCAATCTAAACACGCATTACAAATCCCAACAATAACATGGACAATTAGAAGCAAATGATGCAACACAGAACACCTAAACACGCATTACAAACCCCAACAATAACAAGGAGGACAATTAGAAGCAAATGATGCAACACAGTCAACCTAAACACGCATTACAAACCCCAACAATACCAAGGACAATTAGAAGCAAATGATGTAACAAAGTCAACCTAAACACGCATTACAAACTCCAACAATATCAAGCACAATTAGAAGCAAATGATGTAACAAAGTCAACCTAAACACGCATTACGAACTCCAACAATATCAAGCACAATTAGAAGCAAATGATGCAACACAGTCAACCTAAACACGCATTACAAATCCCAACAATACCAAGGACAATTAGAAGCGAATGATGCAACACAGAACACCTAAACACGGATTACAAACCCTAACAATACCAAGCACAATTAGAAGCAAATGATGCAACACAGTCAACCTAAACACGCATTACAAACCCCAACAATACCAAGGACAATTAGAAGCAAATGATGCAACACAGTCAACCTAAACACGCATTACAAACCCCAACAATACCAAGGACGATTAGAAGCAAATGATGCAACACAGTCAACCAAAACACGCATTACAAACCCCAACAATACCAAGGACAATTAGAAGCAAATGATGCAACACAGTCAACCTAAACACACATTACAAACCCCAGCAATACCAAGGACAATTAGAAGCAAATGATGCAACACAGAACACCTAAACACGCATTACAAACCCCAACAATACCAAGCACAATTAGAAGCAAATGATGCAACACAGTCAACCAAAACACGCATTACAAACCCCAACAATAACAAGGACAATTAGAAGCAAATGATGCAACACAGTCAACCTAAACACGCATTACAAACCCCAACAATATCAAGGACAATTAGAAGCACATGATGCAACACAGTCAACCAAAACACGCATTACAAATCCCAACAATAACATCGACAATTAGAAGCAAATGATGCAACACAGTCAACCAAAACACGCATTACAAATCCCAACAATAACATGGACAATTAGAAGCAAATGATGCAACACAGTCAACCTAAACACGCATTACAAACCCCAACAATATCAAGGACAATTAGAAGCAAATGATGCAACACAGAACACCTAAACACGCATTACAAATCCCAACAATACCAAGCACAATTAGAAGCAAATGATGCAACACAGTCAACCTAAACACGCATTACAAACCCCAACAATACCAAGCACAATTAGAAGCAAATGATGCAACACAGAACACCTAAACACGCATTACAAATCCCAACAATACCAAGCACAATTAGAAGCAAATGATGCAACACAGTCAACCTAAACACGCATTACAAACCCCAACAATAACAAGGACAATTAGAAGCAAATGATGCAACACAGTCAACCTAAACACGCATTAAAAACCCCAACAATACCAAGGACGATTAGAAGCAAATGATGCAACACAGTCAACCAAAACACGCATTACAAACCCCAACAATACCAAGGACAATTAGAAGCAAATGATGCAACACAGTCAACCTAAACACGCATTACAAACCCCAGCAATACCAAGGACAATTAGAAGCAAATGATGCAACACAGTCAACCTAAACACGCATTACAAACCCCAACAATACCAAGCACAATTAGAAGCAAATGATGCAACACAGTCAACCAAAACACGCATTACAAACCCCAACAATAACAAGGACAATTAGAAGCAAATGATGCAACACAGTCAAACCTAAACACGCATTACAAACCCCAACAATATCAAGGACAATTAGAAGCACATGATGCAACACAGTCAACCAAAACACGCATTACAAATCCCAACAATAACATGGACAATTAGAAGCAAATGATGCAACACAGTCAACCAAAACACGCATTACAAATCCCAACAATAACATGGACAATTAGAAGCAAATGATGCAACACAGTCAACCTAAACACGCATTAAAGCCCCAACAATATCAAGGACAATTAGAAGCAAATGATGCAACACAGTCAACCAAAACACGCATTACAAACCCCAACAATAACAAGGACAATTAGAAGCAAATGATGCAACACAGTCAACCAAAACACGTATTACAAATCCCAACAATAACATGGACAATTAGAAGCAAATGATGCAACACAGTCAACCTAAACACGCATTAAAGCCCCAACAATATCAAGGACAATTAGAAGCAAATGATGCAACACAGTCAACCAAAACACGCATTACAAACCCCAACAATATCAAGCACAATTAGAAGCAAATGATGCTACACAGTCAACCTAAACACGCATTACAAATCCCAACAATAACATGGACAATTAGAAGCAAATGATGCAACACAGTCAACCTAAACACGCATTACAAATCCCAACAATAACATGGACAATTAGAAGCAAATGATGCAACACAGAACACCTAAACACGCATTACAAACCCCAACAATGACAAGGAGGACAATTAGAAGCAAATGATGCAACACAGTCAACCTAAACACGCATTACAAACCCCAACAATACCAAGGACAATTAGAAGCAAATGATGTAACAAAGTCAACCTAAACACGCATTACAAACTCCAACAATATCAAGCACAATTAGAAGCAAATGATGCAACAAAGTCAACCTAAACACGCATTACAAATCCCAACAATACCAAGGACAATTAGAAGCAAATGATGCAACACAGAACACCTAAACACGCATTACAAACCCCAACAATACCAAGGACAATTAGAAACAAATGATGCAACACAGAACACCTAAACACGCATTACAAACCCCAACAATACCAAGCACAATTAGAAACAAATGATGCAACACAGAACACCTAAACACGCATTACAAATCCCAACAATACCAAGCACAATTACAAGCAAATGATGCAACACAGTCAACCTAAACACGCATTACAAACCCCAACAATACCAAGGACAATTAGAAGCAAATGATGCAACACAGTCAACCTAAACACGCATTACAAACCCCAACAATACCTAGGACAATTAGAAGCAAATGATGCAACACAGTCAACCAAAACACGCATTACAAACCCCAACAATACCAAGGACAATTAGAAGCAAATGATGCAACACAGTCAACCTAAACACGCATTACAAACCCCAGCAATACCAAGGACAATTAGAAGCAAATGATGCAACACAGTCAATCAAAACACGCATTACAAACCCCAACAATATCAAGGACAATTAGAAGAAGTACATGATGCAACACAGTCAACCTAAACACGCATTACAAACCCCAGCAATACCAAGGACAATTAGAAGCAAATGATGTAACACAGTCAACCTAAACACGCATTACAAACCCGAACAATACCAAGGACAATTAGAAGAAGCAATTGATGCAAAACAGTCAACCTAAACACGCATTACAAATCCCAACAATACCAAGGACAATTAGAAGCAAATGATGCAACACAGTCAACCTAAACACGCATTACAAACCCCAACAATACCAAGGACAATTAGAAGCAAATGATGCAACACAGTCAACCTAAACACGCATTACAAACCCCAACAATACCAAGCACAATTATAAGCAAATGATGCAACACAGTCAACCTAAACACGCATTACAAACCCCAGCAATACCAAGGACAATTAGAAGCAAATGATGCAACACAGTCAATCAAAACACGCATTACAAACCCCAACAATAACAAGGACAATTAGAAGAAGTACATGATGCAACACAGTCAACCTAAACACGCATTACAAACCCCAGCAATACCAAGGACAATTAGAAGCAAATGATGTAACACAGTCAACCTAAACACGCATTACAAACCCGAACAATACCAAGGACAATTAGAAGAAGCAATTGATGCAACACAGTCAACCTAAACACGCATTACAAACCCCAACAATACCAAGGACAATTAGAAGCAAATGATGCAACACAGTCAACCTAAACACGCATTACAAACCCCAGCAATATCAAGCACAATTAGAAGCAAATGATGCAACACAGTCAACCAAAACACGCATTACAAACCCCAACAATACCAAGGACAATTAGAAGCAAATGATGAAACACAGTCAACCTAAACACGCATTACAAACCCCAACAATATCAAGGACTATTAGAAGCAATTGATGCAACACCACAAACCTATATAGTTGACAATATGGGTACCGTCTTGAAACGGTTAGTGGCCGCTAAGGGTTGAAACCAGGTTCCAGGGTGCACTAAACTAACTCTTACCCTAGGGTCATTTTCATTAAACTGGGCAGTGACATTGGTGTATACGCCATCCTAATATTAATGCTTCAGTGTTACGCACAAGTGTTTTGCAATACATTGCGGCAAAATGATGCGTTTTTTATATTAGACAATGTGTACAGCATGGTTCTTATCTTTCTCTTATAATTAATATTACTTCACGATAGGCATTTATGCTTAACTAAAAAGTTGCTATGTCATGGCTATTTCTTGTGTTTGTTGCTACCAAGGGATCGTTTTTTCAGTATTTATATTGACATTCACACTAGCGTTTGTTTAGTGCTGTGTTGTGGCAGTAGTGTTATTACGTACTGGTCCTTTGGGATCTTCAAGTCCAATCGGTGTGGATTTAATGTAGAATACCGCTTAAACCGGTGATAGGGGCATGAGAGGGGTTGCAGTTTATATTACCGTTCATGAACAAACTCAATAAAACCGAGTCTGTTACTGTTCTCTATTGTTTGTGTTTGTTGCTTCCAATGGATCCTCTTTTCAGTATTTATTAATGTTAGATTTAGTTCTTACTCCTTGGTAGCTCAGCGGATAAGGTCTTGGTTTATAGCAACCTATCTCTACCACACGTGGGTTCGTTCCCTGGCGAAGGCATTTCTGATATGAAACATCATCTTTCAACTGATCTCTTCTGTACTGTTTATTTTTATGAATTATTAGTTCTGCTCAACCCGGGGCTAGAGGGCGTGAGCGGTAGCTAGCATATTTCACTTTCGCTCATGAACAGTCTCAATCAAACCGAGACTGCAATATATCGTATTTCGTATGTGTCGTACTCGGCCGTTTCCAAAGGTCCATTATCATACTCTTCTCTATGATGTTGCTGTCTCAATATATCAATAATTTGATCTGCTAACATGATTACTTTCATATTTTAGATTGTAGCTCACCAGTCGAGCCCGACAATGGTAATGTGAGGTTTGAAAATGGCACCACATATCAGGCAGTGGCATACTACAATTGTAATCCTGGATATAATCTGACAGGATCGAAATACACACATTGTCTGGAAAATGTATCTTGGAGTTTACCGGGACCACAATGCACTATTATAGGTATTTTATTATAGAATTTGATAATAATCGTTCAAAACCATTTGTTTTTGTTCATCGTTTATATGATACATCAATTATTCCAACAATTACCTAAATATATTCTCTTAAGTAATAATATGTTCTTATCCTGGATTGCCTTTTACAGTTTAGATATTTGCGAAATTGATACGTTTGAAAATATCAAAACAAAATAGCATGTCAGGTTATGTTATCGCGCTCATTTTGAAGGTGTACATTAATGTATACGCCATCGCTATATTAATGCATCAGTGTTGCGCACAAGTGTTTTGCAATATACATTGCTGCAAAATGATGCGTTTTTTATATCAGACAATGTGTACAACATGGCTCTTATCTTCCTCTTATGAGTAATATCACTTCACGGTAGCCATTTAAGCTTACCTACCAAGTTATTACTTCATGGCTATTGCTTGTGTTTGTTGCTAGCAAGGGATCGTCATTTCAGTATTTAATGACATTCACACTAGCGGTTGATTAGTGATGTGTGGTGGCTGAAAAAAGCCGCCCCGACTACAAATCAGTAGTGTTATTACTTACTGGTCCTTTAGCAACCTATCTCTACCACACGTGGGTTCGTTCCCTGGCGAAGGCATTTCTGATATGAAACATCATCTTTCAACTGATCTCTTCTGTACTGTTGATATTGATGAATTATTAGTTCTGCTCAACCGGGGGCTAGAGGGCGTGAGCGGTAGCTAGCATATTTCACTTTCTCTCATGAACAATCTCAATCAAACCGAGACTGCAATATTTCGTATGTGTCGTACTCGGCCGTTTCCAAAGGTCCATTATCATACTCTTCTCTATGATGTTGCTGTCTCAATATATCAATAATTTGATCTGCTAACATGATTACTTTCATATTTTAGATTGTAGCTCACCAGTCGAGCCCGACAATGGTAATGTGAGGTTTGACAATGGCACCACATATCAGGCAGTGGCATACTACAATTGTAATCCTGGATATAATCTGACAGGATCGACATACACACATTGTCTGGAAAATGTATCTTGGAGTTTACCGGGACCACAATGCACTATTATAGGTATTTTATTATAGAATTTGATAATAATCGTTCAATACCATTTGTTTCTGTTCATCGTTTATATGATACATCAATTATTCCAACAATTACCTAAATATATTCTCTTAAGTAATAATATGTTCTTATCCTGGATTGCCTTTTACAGTTTAGATATTTGCGAAATTGATACGTTTGAAAAAATCAAAACAAAATAGCATGTCAGGTTATGTTATCGCGCTCATTTTGAAGGTGTACATTGATGTATACGCCATCGCTATATTAATGCATCAGTGTTACGCATAAGTGTTTTGCAATATACATTGCTGCAAAATGATGCGTTTTTTATATCAGATAATGTGTACAACATGGCTCTTATCTTCCTCTTATGAGTAATATCACTTCACGGTAGCCATTTAAGCTTACCTACCAAGTTATTACTTCATGGCTATTGCTTGTGTTTGTTGCTAGCAAGGGATCGTCATTTCAGAATTTAATAACATTCACACTAGCGGTTGCTTAGTGCTGTGTGGTGGCTGTAAAAAGCCGCCCCGACTACAAATCAGTAGTGTTATTACTTACTGGTCCTTTAACAACCTATCTCTACCACACCTGGGTTCGTTCCCTGGCGAAGGCATTTCTGATATGAAACATCATCTTTCAACTGATCTCTTCTGTATTGTTGATTTTTATGAATTATTAGTTCTGCTCAACCCGGGGCTAGAGGGCGTGAGCGGTAGCTACCATATTTCATTTTCGCTCATGAACAATCTCAATCAAACCGAGACTGCAATATTTCGTATGTGTCGTACTCGGCCGTTTCCAAAGGTCCATTATCATACTACTCTCTATGATGTTGCTGTCTCAATATATCAATAATTTGATCTGCTAACATGATTACTTTTATATTTTAGATTGTAGCACACCAGTCGAGCCCGACAATGGTAATGTGAGATTTGACAATGGCACCACATATCAGGCAGTGGCATACTACAATTGTAATCCTGGATATAATCTGACAGGATCGACATACACACATTGTCTGGAAAATGTATCTTGGAGTTTACCGGGACCACAATGCACTATTATAGGTATTTTATTATAGAATTTGATAATAATCTTTCAAAACCATTTGTTTCTTTCATCGTTTATATGAGGATGTAACCCCTCCTCTCCCCTGCGTACTGAATACTCCTTATTTTAGAGACCGAGTATTGAATACTATTTAGCTCCGGACAAAATTCTAAGTATAAAATTACAAAGGGCAATAACTAATTTGAATGATGACCTAAAACACCTAAGAGCCGGGATCTGCTAGATGAATGAAGGCCCGATTATCAAAATTAGACCTTTATTTACATTTTATGATTTTTTTGTACATATTTGGTTTTAAAAATACATTTTATGAGTACTAAATACTAAATAGTGTGCTGTGCGAGTACTGCGTACCAGGCTCGTGCGTACTGAATACCGCCTAAAACGCCCTGAATACTGCGTACCAAAAGGGGGGGGGGGGGGTTCAGTCTCTTATATGATACATCAATTATTCCAACAATTACCTAAATATATTCTCTTAAGTAATAATATGTTCTTATCCTGGATTGCCTTTTACAGTTTAGATATTTGCGAAATTGATACGTTTGAAAAAATCAAAACAATATAGCATGTCAGGCTATGTTATCGCGTTCATTTTGAAGGTGTACATTGATGTATACGCCATCGCTATATTAATGCATCAGTGTTACGCACAAGTGTTTTGCAATATACATTGCTGCAAAATGATGCGTTTTTTTATATCAGACAATGTGTACAACATGGCTCTTATCTTCCTCTTATGAGTAATATCACTTCACGATAGCCATTTAAGCTTACCTACCAAGTTATTACTTCATGGCTATTGTTTGTGTTTGTTGCTAGCAAGGGATCATCATTTAAGTATTTAATGACATTCACACTAGCGGTTGATTAGTGCCGTGTGGTGGCTGAAAAAAGCCGCCCCGACTACAAATCAGTAGTGTTATTACTTACTTGTCCTTTGGGGTCATCAAACCCAATCTTTGTGGCATTAAATTAGAATGAAGGCTAGGGGCCGTGAGAGATGTTTCACTTTATATTACTGCTCATGAACAAACTCAATAAAACCGAGTCGTACTTGTCCTTATGAGGTCCTTTGGGATCATCAATCCTAATCTGTGTGGCTTTAAAGATTCAAGGAAACCGAATCTGCTACTATTGTCTATTGTTTGTTGCTTAAATGTTAGATGTAGTTCTTACTCCTTTGAAGCTCAGCGGATAAGGTCTTTGCTTGTAGCTACATATCTCTACCACATATGGGTTCGTTCCCAGGCGAATGCATGTCCGATATGAAACATCTGTCATCTCATCTCTCTATGAGACTGTTTCAATATATCAATAATCTGATCTGTTAACATGATTTACCTTCCTATTTTAGATTGTAGAACACCAGTCGAGCCCGACAGTGGTAATGTGACGTTTGACAATGGTTCCACATATCAGGCAGTGGCAAACTACAGTTGTAATCCTGGATATAATCTGACTGGATCGACAAACACACTGTGTCTGGAAAATGGAACTTGGAGTTTGCCAGGACCACAGTGCATCATTAAAGGTATTATAGAACAAGGTGTCTTTACTTGTATTCTTGTTTTAAATATTTTAAAGTTTTAAAGTTCGCAATTTCATGAAGAGATGGTAAAACGGAACCTATTTTAATATACAACGCCGTTTATCGTTAAAAGTCTTACATAAATATCCATTACCACCCATTTCTTTCAGAAATTGATCCACCCAACTAACTTGACAATTCTGAGAAAACTGAGACCAAAACATGTGACTGTCTTTATGAGTGTTTTAACCATACATCTGTATGTCTGTTTATTTTAATCAGCCAACAAATCATTGACCACCCTAAAATGGCAGATAATTGTCTTGTCTGTATATTTAATAAAGCTTGTCGTCATGAGTTATGAACTAAAACATGTTCCAATTTTCAACAATGTATTAGTTACGTGTAGGTCTTTATCTCACAGAGGTTAATAGCCTATAGATTCATAATGAATTAAAACATATACCGACTAGAGCAGGTTGCATATACAGGCATACCAAAACACATGTACAACTTGAATGTATTGCATATATACGAGTAGCATTCATATAAATACGTTAAGCAGAACTTCAGGCCTGTCTACCTTTGTTAAATTCTATACTCCAATCTATGTTAACATATTTATTATTTCAGATTGCAATTTACCCGCTAACATTATCCACGGAACCTTTGTACTTGATGCCAACAAAAGAACAAAATTTAACCACTC
Source organism: Cyrtodaria siliqua (assembly GCA_037043455.1). NCBI lineage: Eukaryota > Metazoa > Mollusca > Bivalvia > Adapedonta > Hiatellidae > Cyrtodaria > Cyrtodaria siliqua. The sequence goes on from JAWPHD010000488.1 coordinate 125,935, forward strand.
TGCGTACTACACATGCGAAACTGGATATAAAACACAGAATATTACCATATTAACTTGTGATGCCGACGGTCACTGGGATAATGACCCACCGGAATGCCTTGGTAATATTATACTACACGCTTTGGTAATATGATATATATTCGAAAGGTGTTGAAAAAAGATAATGAATGTTTGATAGTTACAGTTAACATTTCGAGATTTGATTAATAAATTAAAAAAACAACACTTTTTGTAAATGCTTTGAATTGTATGGTTCTTGAACATTGGATTGAAGAGTTTGAAAAAAATCAACTCTTTAATATTTTTGTTTCTTTCTTCAGCCTGATTTAAACATACATAATTTCTCCATTTTGGCAGGTTATTGTTTACGATAACCTTATATTTACATTCCAAACATAGCTTTTCACATATGATTCATTTGTTTTTATGTCGATCTAGTAATCCATATTTTGCAAATATAAACCATGACTGCATTTGTGTTAATAATAACACTTGTTTGGTTTAACATGTTTAACATGTATTTGTTACGTAATACGAACTAGATATCAACGAATGTATTACTGGAAATAACTCATGTCACAAAAGAGCATATTGCACAAATAAGGAGGGTAGCTACCGTTGCGAGTGCCAGAGTGGATTATACGACCCTCTAGGAAACGACGGACATCAGTGTGAAGGTAATGTTGTATTATATACGCAGACGAAAATGTTACCGTTGTGTTTTGTTTGTAATAAACACTTCACTTCATTTTGTCTAACTGTTTTTGCGAAAGTTAACGCAAGTCGGGTCAATGACATAAAGTTTTCTTTATAAATATTCAGAAACTATTTAAGTTTCCAAAATATACAGTAAAACGATCCTTCGGAATCAACGAACATAAATACGTAAAGAAAATAGCAGACTTTTTTAATTGAGCTGTTAAATGGAGGTAATGTAGATGCAATAGCTTTCACGTACTCTAGCACCGATTTAAGCGGTATTCTTCTTTATAAACATTGATTGGGCTCGGTGATTTCAAAGGATCAGTAAGTATTAATTAACATCAACTGATATGAATGCTAGGAGACATTTTACGACCGCCGCAATGCACTAAACGAACGATATTGTGAATGCCAATACATCCTTTGAAAGCAACGAACACAAACAAGAGAAACAAGTAGGAGACTCGGTCTTATTAAGCCTGGTAATATATATGTAAAATAAGATACAACACCTCTCAACTCTGACGGCCCCAAGAGCCGGCTTAAGCGGCATTCTTCTATAAATGCATAGAGATTGGATTCGATGTTCACAAAGGAACGGTAATTACATGTACTAACAATAATAAAAGCTCACGTTTAACACATTTTTTTTTTATGTGCTTGTTTGCAACATTACCAGCATTCTAACTATATCAAAAACATAGGGACGGGGAATACATTTTTTTCCATTTATCATGTACTTAATAATTTACAAACACAATATGTATGGCAAAGAAAGTATAGTACTTTAATCAGCTAATTAACAAAGTATCAAATGTTTTGAACTTTTTTATCATGTACTTTGAACTGCTAACAAGCTGACATATCCAACGGATACTGATACTGAAAGCGATAATTTCATTTTAACCATATCCTTTTAAAACTATATACTTGATGGCTAATGCCCTTTTTAGCTCACTTGAGCGGAAAGCGGAGTGCCTCATCATTGAGTGGTATACATGTATATTTACTGTGTCACTTGAAAATGATAATCCGCCCAAATTAGGTAATATTTATTTAAGCAGCCAAATAAAATTTGAATTATGCTTTCGGAAAACAAACTTGATGCCCATGATCATGCGTAACAATATATATTAACACATATTACGGCTTATTTATGCGGTTCAGAGATACAACCATTATATTTTTTTTGTTTAACAGATGTAGACGAATGTAAGCCTGTTGATCCATGTACTAAAGAAAATACGTACTTGTGCATCAATACTTACGGTAGCTTTGTTTGTATGTGCAACGATGGATGGACAGGAACTTATTGCGAAACAGGTGAGTGTTTACACTTTTAGAAAGTATACAATGGCCGCATCCTGAAATAGAGCATAGTCCTGTAGAAACTACGACATACAAACGCAATGGCATCGTAGGTCCATAATGAATCACAAACACATCAAATGGCCAATAGGCAATAATGCCTACGGGTTAGCTGAAACCGAGTTTGTGTGTGCATTTACCTCGATGCTCTCCTGTCTTCAGCGCCCAAATTGACATGACAGTGTAATAAATAAAAGAAACTCCAATCAAAAAGAAATATTAAAAAAAATAAAGCATCCAGAGAAATAGAAAACGATAACCTGAACATTGCTGTAATGATATATAAAATATATAATTAGAAACACCTCAGTATAGAAACACCTCAGTATGTATCCAGAATTGTACTCAGCAGCCATAGAAGTAACAACGAAAGAGAAAACCAATCTAGGTTACGACCAAAAAACATGAGGAAGAAACGTTGCAAACCGAAATGGTAACCTTTAAGAATGTTCTGATTCAAGACAAGACATTGTACTATATGTGTAGAAATTGCATTTTCCACTTTATTGTTAAGTAAACGAGGTAGCGCAAGATATTCGACATTCGTGCATCGAAGTTGTAATACGCCAAAAGGATAGAGATTGTACTCTGCATCCGTGGTATTCAGAGTAGAAAAACATATTGAAATTAGCATTATCAACCGCGGGAACCACAGATTCATAAGTCAAATGACATCTAATAAGAAATAATCAAGGGACATCATGTATTCCTCGCAGTTTTTCTAGTTTTCGCAATAGTAAAACGAACATTTCAGCAGTCCTCTGCACAGTTATCGACCATTAAATAGCCATTACACATGCAGTTCAATGTACGATTTAAGGACCTCGAGATTTCATCTATGCTGCATTACAATTAAGTTGTGATGATGTCTCGGAAGTTTGCATTTGAGAGGAGTTAATGTTGTAATACACACCTACACTTGTTTTGTTTTTGCTGCATACATACGGAAAAAGGAATCACTTGGAAGTAACTAACACATACAATAAATAAAAATAACATGTAGTATGTTAGAATTATCTAGATAATAATATCAATACATGTTGTTTTCAGATATAAATGAATGTTCTAACAACGAGACATGTGGCGTCCATGCAGATTGCCAAAATAACATTGGTGGCTATACTTGCACTTGTCAGATAAAATACCCTGAAGGGGATCCCAATGTACATTGTTATGGTATGGACTTTCCTTTTATCTTCGAATAAAGTCATAGAAAACGACTGAATTGGTACAATAGTATATTTTTAATGTACATGTAGTACATATTATTATAACATTAGTCAGTGATACATCATGTACATGTATGTCATGTTTGCGGAAAAAAACATAATCTAACATAATGTATCAAGAAACTGTACTAGTGCACACAATACTAGAAAGAAAGTTTTTATTTGTTTGTTAGTATCGTGTTTTACGGCATTTTCAACACAACGAAGGCGATGCTTGGTGGATAGATATTTGTGAATTATTATATGTAAACTTATTAATGCAATTTATAACACTGACACACCGATCACAGATGTCAATGAAATACTAGTATCACTTGTGTAGTTGTTGCAGACAAACGACTTCTATTTTCAGTTATCGTTAAAGGTTTTTGGTCGTTTGTATTTTCATTTGGATACTCAATAACAGCCCTAATCATTATCCCAGAATACGCATCCTTTAGATCCTTTTTTCCTTACCAGTAGCAACTGGGGAACATTTATACAGATGATAATGATAATGTTGTGGACGGTTAAGTGAAATAAATATATTACGATATGCCACAAACATTACTTTTATTTTACAGAGCGAGTGATAATGGACCTCATAACGGCAGTAGTGCCTCTGAAGAATGACAATGACCTGGTTGACCCGGAAGCAATACCGTTCAGGTTCCCGTATTTTGGTACACAGTATCAGGTCTACAGGGTAGGGAAGTTTATAAATGAGACAGGTTCCCGTACTTTGGTACACAGAATCAGGCCTAAATGTTAGGGTTATTTGTAAATGAGACAAGTTCCATTACTTTGGTACATTGTATCACGCTTACATTGTAGGGATGTTTATGAGTCTGAGGCAGGTCCCTGCCTTTGGTTTACAGTATCACGCTTACATGGTAGGGATGCGCTTGTGTCCGAGGCAGTATCTCGCTTACATGGTAGGGATGTTTATGAGGCAGGGTACCGTACTTTGGTACACATAATTAGTCCTACAGGATAGGGATGTGTACGAGTCTGAGTCAGGTCCCTGCTCTATAATACAGCATGACGCTTATATGGTAGGGATATTTATGAGCATGAGGCAGGGCCCCGTACTTTGGTATACAATATCAGGCCTCCAGGTTAGGTGTTTATGAGTCTAAGTTAGGTTCCCGTACTTTGGTACACAGATTATCGCTTGCAGAGATTGGATGTTTATGAATGAGGTAGAACTCTGTTCCTTGGTACACAGTATCAGGCCTACAGGGTAGGAATGTTTATGAGTCTGCGGCAGGTCCTCGTATTTTGGCCCACAGTATAAGGCCTCCATATTAGAGATGTGTATGAGTCTGAGGCAGGTTCCCGTACTTTGGTATGGTATCATACCTACAGGGTTGGGATGTTTATAAATTAGGTAGAACCCGTTCTTTCGTAAACAGTATTAGGCCTACAGAGTAGGAATGTTTACGAGTCTAAGTTGAGTTCCAGTACTTTGCGACACAGTATCACGCTACAGGGCAGCGACGTGTATAAGTATGAAGCCGGTTCCCGCATGTTGGTACAGTATAATGCTTACAGGGAACATTATTTGATCAGGCTAGTTTTCGGTGTTTGTACAAAGTAAGCGTCTTGCAGAGTACATGTTTGAGGCATCGGCCCCTACAATATAACAGGATACGTTATTGGATGCGAAAAAGGAGTGATAAACTGTAGACCGTGCGACATAAAAACATTAATTTTGAATACACAGTTATGTCTGAACAATTCGTATCTATTAATCTTTCTAGTCTTACTTTGATCTGGTTCTGACTCAAGTTTTGACTACAAACAACAACCGGACACTTATCTTAACACATGTTGCTAATGCTTTATATAGTTTGTTCATAAAATGTGTAAACCACATCAGCCATGATGGAACGTTAATGATATTATTTTCACATTGCTAGTTTGATCTTAGTTTAGCTACGTGTTTGTTCTAGGTCAGTATGAATGGTTTCATCTCACTAGGAATGGAGAGGATATATGACCGGTACCCACCAATGAACTCCACCGGTTGGACGAAGTACTGGAATACACCGATTATTGCCCCCTTGTGGACAAACATTGACACCACCAATGTCACATATGGCGGAATGTACATAAACAAACTTGTTCGACCTAAACTGGGTGGCACTCATGACAATGAAATGGACCTTAACAAGATCGCGGACGTTCTGAAACCTCATATAGATATATTGGATTTCAATCCAAGAGTAGCAATAGTTGTGACGTGGAAAAATGCAACCGTGAAGTCTAGTCTGCCGGTAGACCAGATGTTGAAATATGAGGTAATAATCCAGATGATGTTAACATATATATTATAAGATAACATGTCTAAATATGAGAATATGTTTTATGTTTGGCTAACTATAGACGTTTTAGATCAACACCTCACTGCTTCTCACCTAAACATGGTTTTGCATCCTATAACCTGGTTTAAATCCCCGGCGGCATTTTTCGCAACTGATCGTTTCATGACGGTAGCGCTATTGTCAACCCTTTTATGTTTGGGATGTCATATGTTGCTTTTTATTCGTCTTTTGTGTGGTCGATTTGTATATCTACTATTGGTTGACTGTGGTCATTGAATTCGTCAGTTCCTGTCCCACTTTTATATTTACTTTTGATGATATTATATTGTACTTAGTCTGACTAACGATGCCCATTGACAACAATGAATTTCTTTTTGCTGATATCTGAAAGCTACATAAGTCTATCTAAAGTCTGTTGTGTATGTGTTGGAAATGTCATTTTGTTCATTTTGCCAATTGTGTTTACGTTTAGGGCAAATACTTTTGTTAAATACTGAGTCTATACGCCGCTGGCTATTGAATGGTAGCAAGTACGACATCGAAGTTTCCATGATCATCGTCATACATGTATGCATACAGTCTTTGGGATGGCGGATAGTTTCGTACTATTGTTATGTTACATATTGAGTTTTGCTCACGGGGCTCGACTAAGAGAACACGTCTTATGCATACAGTCTTTGGGATGGCGGATAATTTCGTACTATTGGCAGGTTAAATATTGAGTTTTGCTCACGGGGCTAGACTAAGAGAACATGAACGGTAGCTAGCATACATCGGTACCGTTTAGGAACAGGCTCAGTCAAACCGAGACTGCAATATTTTATAATGTATCGTGTTCGGCGATTTCCAAATGTTTCTCTTTCAAACTCCTTTTGCACAATTTAAACACTTTAAAGGTTGGTATTAGCGTTAAAAGAAATATTTGATTTACTTTATCGAGTTTAATATTCACGTTAACAGCATTAACAGAGTATTGTTTCAAAATAGTTCCAAGTAAAAAAACAACAAAGCTAAATTGCCGTGTCGTTTTTAACGGTTAAATACAATGCAACGTAATAGTGTTTCCCATGAAAATAGTATATTTAGTTATACTGTTGATTTTCAAGAAAATAATATATTCGCATTTTGCACGTTTAAGGACTTCTGTATAATTTTAAATACAACTACAATACATGAAAATACACTAAAACCATAGCAAGGAATTGACCTGATTTCGTTTAGAGGGGCGAGTATACGCCAAATTGAATACTGAAATGCGGCTAAAATACCAAACATTGCTATTTATATCGTTATGAATCGTCTTGCTCTGGCTTCTACCAAGTCGTTGTGTACCTTCTTTGTGGCTTTCTATGCTACTTATTTTTGTATTTATATATACACGAGCATCTTTGTGTTTTACTTATATTGCCTATAAATGCTGCCTTGTTGGTTAGAGAATAGTTCATGGCGGGGATTTCTTTGTTTACACTGTCCCGTTTTATGACAGTAGGGTAAATGAGAGGTTTGGTCCACCATAGAACCTGGTTTAAACCCTCACCGGCCTTTTTTGCCACTGACCCTATTGTCAACCCTTTTTGTGTTTCTGAGGTCTTATTTGGCCTTTTGATCATCTTTAAATTTGTTTTTTGTTTCTGTGTGTTTTCATGGTTGACTGTAGTCCTTGAATGCTGCTTTTCCTGTTCGATTTTTATATCTTTATTTGTATATATTACTATTGTAACATATCTTTACTCTAGAATGCTTCAATGCAAGTAATTCTAGCAACAGATGGCATTTACTCCTTCATCCTGTTTAACTATGACCAAGGACAATGGACGTTGAAACCAGGACCATACAGATACATGTCCGCTGGGTTCAGTAACAGTGACTTTACAGGACACATCACTGCAGACAGCACCAACTTCACTGAATTAAATAAAGACACAAATACAGGTATGGCTTTCGGCATTAACTTGATCGATTCAGCATATTACTTACATATAGATGAAAATCAATGTTGAGAAAACATAAATATCATTGTTGATCATACATGTCATATCCTCCAGATATTCTAAACTGACATATTATATGAATGTTTCAAATGCAATATACGACAATCAAACAAAATATTGAAGACACTGTATTTTGGATATGTAATAACCCCGCTCCCTTGCCCACGCCCTATATATTTTCGCAAAAAAACCTCACTTTCAGATTACCCAGTTTTGAAGCTTGCTGATCTATAAACTTCGTAAGATCCTTGATCAAGCTCACTTACATATAATCTTTAATAAACTTATTAAACAGTTTATCAAGAAAGGGTTTAAGGTGGTTGACCCATTTACATGGCCACTATGCTTTCCTTTTCGTCTGTGTGCGATGACCGGACAGATTGTGGACCCTATGATGACGTCTACCTAAATCCTGAAAAGACAGTACCGTTTGCTATTTGTCTTCAATCTAGTCATGTCGTACGCACCCTGAATGGTTTACTTGCTTCTACTAAGTCATCGTGTTCTTACTTTGCTACTGTCTATGCTTTTGTTTGTTTTATACGTATATTGCCTATTAATGCTACATAGTGTGTTCGAGAATATAGCATTGCGGGGATTTCTTTAGTTATACTGTTCAGTTTTATTTGTGTGGTGTCGTATGCTTTGCCCTTTACTTGTAATTGTCATTTGTTTTGTATGCGTGTTTTTGGTTGACTGTATTCTGTGAATGCTAGATTTCTTCTTCGGCTTTAAACCTACTTACATATATTTGCCTGATTGGTGCGCTTTATTTCACGTGTTTGTTTATTCAGGATTGAATGGTAGATGGCTGTTCAATGTTACCACCATAACGCCGTCCCTTACAAATCAGTCGTTCTGCATGAACTATCGAGATAATCAAACAATCAAAGATTGGGTTCAGAAGCAGCTTCGCAATGCCTATGCTTGTCCGTGCAGTGAAGTAATCATAAAGCTCGACTACAGTTATCGGACTGTTCCACCGTTGTTAGTGTACAACTACTACCCCGAGCAATGCTACGAGGCTTGGTTCTATAGCAATTACGGCGTAAAACAACGATGTTGCTATAGGTAATATAAGAAACAGAGGTCTTGTAAAGTGTTAATCATAACAGAAACAAATACAAACTGACTACTCAATGTCGGATTTAGTTATTTAAAAGGACCTGGATAATTAATACGCACCTTATTTTCGGTTTAATTAAAGTTAATGAAAATGTTTGGTCTTGAAAACTCGACGAACAAGTTGAGTTTCTTAATAATAAATGTTGCTTTAAATGGGGTTTACATGGCTAACAGTTGTATATACAATTCAAATAAAGTTGCAAACAAAACAAGCAGTTTTGTGTTGGAACCTTAACGCATCATATGAATTAATAGTAAAGATTTATATAACAAAAAGACGAACAGACTGAACTATGTTTATTAACACCAACTAAATAGTACGATGACATACTTAATAATGGCTATATTGGAATGACATCCATCTTTCTTCCAGTTTCCTAATAATCTATACAACTAGTATTTCACTTTTAGTTTTATATTGCGTATACAATTACGATCATAATGCTTGTTTATTATTTACAGTATACTGATCACTCTGAAGTTGAAATAAATTGACTAGTAATTATTTAAATGATTTATTATTTATAGGATGCTGTTTGAATAGTGTTGATATGTATATATAATATGTACATATAAATAGTTTTCTCTTACATAGTGTTTTGTCCTGAATACCATAATACTTGTTGTTTTAGATATGGGGCTCTAATGAAAGGATCACCAAACGGCGGATTTGCTACGTTTGCAGACGATCCGTATGACGTTATAGATGCCTACTACAAATGTTGTGGTGGGGATAAACATTTGTGTTACATGTACTATGAGGTAAATCCATCGGATGACTGTTCCACATGGACACCAGAGGAAGCAGTCCAAGAAAATAGAATGAAAAGCTTGTTATCTAAACATGGACATTTTTATCTGGGTCAGTTTTATATGAAAGTCCTATTATATTATAACTTTAAAACATTTATTTTCTAATAAATACAAACACTATAAAAAACGATAAATATAAACATTTATTTGCTATATTTTGATTTCAGAAATAGTAAATCATAGATTAGAGAATGTTTATTCAAATATTCAATATTGGTCTGTTTTACTGTCATAGATTAAATGAACATGCATACGAATGATTTGCACAGTGGTTTACTATCTTTGTTAAACTTGTTAAAATGTTGATCAAAAGAGGTTATGACCCTTAGTATTTAGAATTCATGAACTTTTAAACAGGTTTGTTGGTATATCAATAGTGATTGTGATTTATTTTTCATGGATACGACCCGATAGTGCAAATAAATGTGAAAACGGGGTCTACTGTGATCATTTATGTCAATACATTACCCTTTTGATTTGTTTTTCAAATAAAATTATACAGTCAGAATCGACACCGAAGATAGTCCATATAGAGCTGTTTATTAAAGCAAACAAAACATCTTTTAACAAACGAAATATATCGTTTGTGCAAAATCAAGAAATCTCTCACACATAAAACATTGTCGAAAGATGACCCTAGTGGTTGGGGATAACTCAGGAAAGAATCAATGACGGTGAATGCATTTACATAAGTTTAATGCAATTTTTAAAATATGTAAAATATATATACAATTATCACGAAAAAAAAAGCGAATACACAGATGAAATATGAAAAGACTGTTCTCATGAACGTTTAAGACGTTCTTAGTATTATCACAAATACTGAATATGTCGACTAAAGTGTTGTTTAAAGTTATAACAGTGTTGATGTGCACAAGAATTATGGTCTAGCGCGACGAATGTGATGCGCGAGAGCTCATGAAGATGATGATGCGCGAATCCAATGGGAGATTTTCATCAAATGCCTTCTATAACCTCCACCGAGGTTGTGACTAAAGTTCCTCCAGTGAGGACTGATAACGGGCCCGCTTCGTGTCCCGGGGATTGTTGATACTATAACCTGGCCATGTTGCACAGGTACGGGGACCGTCTCAACCGCTCGTAGCGTTATGCGTAGAAGGCTTAGCTCCACTGCGGAAGGCTTAGCTCCATACCGGACGGGTTATCTCCACTCCGGAAGTGTTATCTCCACCGGACGGGTTAGACTGTAATAATACATACGTTTTAGATGTCGGTTCATAAACACACCAATATTATATAATTATCATTACACCAACAAATCATTATCTAATAAATATATGCAAGCCACCCTCTAATTATGATGAGTAGCAATGGATGTATATTCTACAACGCCATGTATATGCGTCGAACATGTATACTAGTCAATCATCTCACTGTTAACTAATGCACCTAATATACAACGTTATCAATTCAATCGTGTATTACAATCACTGAGTTATACGCCAACGTTGACTAATGCACCTATTATACAACGTTATCAAATTAATATTGTTTTACAATTAATGATCAATTACAATAATTACATCTAATTAAGCTAAATTCAAAATCATATGCTTGTCTCAAGTTAATGTTTGAGAAACAAAAAAAGCTAACCGGATGATGTCGTAACATCGCCAAACAATATGGCGCAGCCCATTGAATATAAATGTACTATAACAGTTCATAAAATAAATACTGACCACATATTGCCTGTGAATTTTGCCCTGTCCAACTTCTGAACCAAACAAAGCAACGTTCAATCAATCCCAGCCACGACTTGACAATAATGCACTTTATAGCAAACGTTCCGCCCATACCATTATTTCCCACGTTCTTTCCGTGACACACGTGGCAACATGCGCACTTTTAACATCTACACGAAAGGACCCTTAAACAACTTTTCCCTTTAAAGAGATAGACCTATACTTTTACATGCATTAGCACAAAACCAAACTTATTAAACGGCCCTTCCGGACGCCTTGTAGCGGCCACTTAAACTTGCTCGCTTTTCCGTGTTACCTGAATATATCATGGACATTGTGAATTGGTTTCAACTGAACAATGGATTATAGTGTGACTAACAGGTGCTTACAAGAGCTGTGTACGACCAATACGCTCTACTCGTGCTTATTTTGTGACAAACATTACTGTAACAATGAATGTATAAATGAATGAATGAATGTCGGTCGGTCGGTCAATTACTTAATCAGTCGATCAATCAATTACTTAATCTGTCGATTAATCAAGTACTGAAAGTATTTACGGTAAGACTTTTGATTTAGTTTGCTACACTGTTCAGAAACCAATCCAGAAGAAAGCATATATAGCATAGAAACGTATACATATCAATCAATAAATAAATGGGTCCACTTAGCATATGAATGTAGTGGGTATCAGTGCTTATCTAATATTCAAACATGTATATATAATTCATTGAGTCAATTCATGTGATGGAAAATATTTGGAAAATGAATTAAAAAGAAATAAAGGGATAATTAATGAGTGTTAAATAAAATGATATACATGTTTTTTTCTGTTTTATTTTTAAAACGCACATGGTCTATATAACCATCGATATTGTAATTCAGTCATAGTGTAATTCAGTCAAGTTCCAGGTATGCTGATTCAACAGTTTATTGCATTGGCTCCAACATTGCCTTATGTTGCTTTCAGGAATGAAGGAACCCACTGTTCAACATCTCCAAGAATCTTTCAACATCTCTTTGTCTGACTCCAAGTCCTTACAGATAGACTTTTCTAAACACACACCCGATGGTCTTCGTTCAAGTGTTATGATCCATGTATACACGAACATCAGCCGCGAGGATTACACTTGGGGTATATGGTATTCATTTGTCAATTTGTCACAGGTTGCACATGCTACATGTACAACATAAATTAAGCAAGTCCCTATAGTGTGTAAACAAGCAAATATTACTAACGTCCGTCGTCCATCTTTGTCATAACTTTTTCAGGGTGTTCATTTTAATAAATGCTCAGACAATTTCGAAAACCAGCTATATCGGATTAGTAACATCAGAATTATGGCCTTTGTTTTACTAAAGAAATCTATATTCTGCCGTGGTAACACTCTCGCACCTTCATTTTAGTTGATCTTTACTAAACGCTGTCAATGCCTTAATATTACTAAATTCTCTGACAAGTGTGTACACCAGCTAAATTAATTTAGTAAAACTAAAGTTATGGCCTTTTATTTCTTAAAAAATATAATAGTTTGCTTCGTTAACACTCTAACCCCTTTGCATATCAGGCGATCTTAACCAATCCTTGGCAGTATGTTAATATCATTAAAAGGTCTGAAGAGTTTAAAGCTCAAAATATCGGACAAGAAACAACAGAGGTATGGGTCTTGAACTAATTATAACTGTTTTATTTGCTTGCTTTGTTAGCACGTTAGCACCTTCATTTTCCATGTGATATTAGTAAACTCAGCCAGAATGTTGATATATACAAAAGACAAGTTAGTAACACCAGAGTTATGGCACTTGATTTATTGAAAAATACTATATTTTGCCTTTTCAATCTCTAGCAGTTGATATTACCCAAAAAATGATCAGGACGTTTATGTCAATGAACGCTTTAACAAGTTCGATAATAAATCATCGAAATTGAAAAAGAAACATCAGAGTTGTGGCGCTTGATTAAATGAAAAGTGATATGTTTTGCTTTGTTAACATTGAAGGGCCTTACGTTTGATCAGATCTTTACCAAACGTGTTTAGAATGTTAATATCAATACAAGCTCGGACAAGTTTGAACACCAGCCATATCTGAGCGATGTCGGACTAGACAGAGCATAGCTATGGCACTTGCATTATTGAAAATAGGTATAAGACGAACAGAAAATGCAGCTTTCACAGAACACAGTCAACCCCAAAACACGGAAAAAGACAAACATGAATGGCAATGTTAATAAAGGGCTGGTGCGCATCATTGATATAGGCGTAGATTTGATAAAACAAAAAAACACAGACATGTAAAAAAACACCCAAAAAACAACAACATTTGGGTCGTGGTGATGATGGGGTGGTGAAATGGTTGTTGGGTGGGGAGCGAAATATATTGATAAACTGATGGTGATGATGGAGTGGGGTATGGGGTGTGTGGGGGTAACATAGCTATATGTGTAAAAATTGACCAAAGCAACACAGAAATATGTAAAACAAAATAGAAATAATAAAAGATCGAGTTTTGAGTGTATGTGTGTGTGTGGGGGGGGGGGGTCGGGGGGGGAGGGGCGTGGTGCAACATATCTATATATGTTGAGCAACATAGCTATATGTCATATATGTGTAGAATTGACCAAAACAACACAGAAATATGTAAAAAAAAACAAAAACTTGGGGGAGGGTGGGGGGCCGGGGCCGGGGAGGAGGGAGTCCATGCCCCACTATGGGTGAAGAATGAATAAAATGCATAATGCTATAAGAAATCCTAAACCAAAATTATAGATATATATACAAACCAAAATTATAGATATATATACAACAGCTTACATGCAAACCTAGATCTGCCTTTATTGCATATTTTATGGGCCATCACAATTTGGGTTCCATGGGAGCTCAAAATTTGCAGAAGACAAAATTACTTACGCAACCCTTTACAACATACTATAACGAAACCAATTTCCAAATTTAGTTGAGCTAGGACAAGAATTGTAAGAGATATAGACCTGTAAGCACAGCTTACACGCCAAATATGAGGTGAAATAGACGCATTTTAAGGATTTGGGGTTCCATGGGAGCCCAGGGGTTACAGGAACCAAAATTACTTAAGCAGCCCTTAAAATAATGCTATTAGAAAGCTCATGGGCAAATTTGGTTGTGCTAGGATACGAAATGTAAGACATATATACTTGTAAACACGCACAATTGTATGTGAAATGAGACACATTTTATAGGTTCCATGGGAGTGGCCTACTTTGCCACTGACCGTTCCAAGGCGGTAGCCCTATTATCAACCCTTTTGTGTTTGTGATGTCGTTTGCTTTTATTATTACTTTTGCTTTCTTGTTTGTCTGTTTGCTTGTTTGTTTCTGTGTTTTGTGGTTGACTGTCCTCCTTGAATGCTACTGTCCCTGTCCGATCTTTTTATACTTCTTTACATCAACCAAAATTGCATATGCAGTCCTTAAGGTAATGTTATAAGGAAGCCCATGGCCAAATGTTGTTGTGCTAGGATAAGAAATGTAAAATAAATAGATTTGAAAACACTGCTTACACGCAAACCTTGATGTGGGACACCGACGCCGACGCCAACGCCGACGCCGACGACGGGGTGATTACATAAGCTCTCTTATTCTTCGAATAGTCGAGCTAAAATGAAAAACAATCCTTATAATTACAAACATATCAATGATAATCTTTGCCGGCCGTGTATTTTACATGCCCCCGTAAGCTCTAAATAAAATTAATTTCAGTTGAACCGATCAGCCAAAATAGAAGTTTACGTTTCCTAAAAGAAATATGTTTCTAGTGGCGTAGCTACTTTTAGGCATTGCAGACCCTGGTCAAAAACCCTTTCCCTGATGTAGATAGATAAAAAAATCGAACAGGAAAAGCAGCATTCAAGGACGACAGTTAAACACAAACACACAGAGAAGCAAAGAACAAATTTAAATATGAATAAGACATCACAAATACTTTATCCGAAAAAGTGTCTCCCAAAACTCGTCAGAGTGCACCAATTTACCAGCGGAAAAAGTTTTAAAATGTCGGTTGTTCTTAATGATTCAGCTTTTAAAAATAACATGACATAGACATATAGTGTTTGGAAGCCCGAGCATACCCCGGACTACCTTCGCCGCTCAAATCAAATGTTGGGCTTCCACTTTAGCCGGCGTCTGCGCAACTGGAACTATTTTATTTTGACGTGTTTTTGAGAAATAACAGGACACGTTTAATATGATCTTTAAGAAACTTTGCCATTGTATTGATATCAATGACAGCTTGAATAATTTTAATAAAAAGCCAAATCTACTCAGAATAAGTAGAGTTGTTGGGCTTGATTAAAACTACGCTTTAATTTATTAAAATTCCACGTCCTTCATTTGCCGCCCATTTTTTTATCAAAAGTGTTCAGAATGTTAATTTCAATAAAAACTCGTTTTTTTATAACCATCCATATATGCCTATCTGTTCCCAAGCCACCCAACCACCCACCAATTTGTTAGAGCGTGGAAGCTGTTTCACTTGACCTACACACTGACAGATGTTTATCAATGCGATAAAAGTCATTTTAAAAACTTTCCCAGTAGAGCGATACAAGCCCTATTGGTCACATTGTATAATTATTATACTGATGTTACCTATGATATTCATTCATTATAATTTTACATCAGCTGGTATATCTTTAACAGTCTGACTACAACAAAAACACAATCATGGCCTGTTATATGTGCATAATATTGCGTTTATTCTTTATTCCTTAGACAATGCATCACACGTTTTCAACTGGATGGTCAGTACAAGATATATTTCAAATCCTGTGCATCTTGACTTCATCCTCACATCACGCTGGAATACATCTACAATTTACTCGCCAGCAATAAAGTTGTGTGGATGCCAACAAAGAGACCAATGTGGCTTTGCTTTCGTGCAGTCTGTTTCTTCACATGGTATGATACTGACATGTACATCTTGCACCTTTGATGCTATTAATAAATGAGCCGCAACACACGAAAACGTCCCTTCGGACGTTTAGACGACAACGTCGTAAAATAACAATTTATGACGTCAGCCTGAAATCAATTAATTACTAATCAAAATTCTCGTTACTTCCGTGTTTTACCTAATTATTATATCATAGGAATATGTTTTCTTAATATAAATAGTTGATGCTATAGAAAATGGTAATTGTTCATGTTTTTTGTTGTTATTTAATCAACGACGTCGTCCAAGACGCCGACGTCAACGTCAAAATTAACGGTTAATAATACAATCTTAAATTTTCAAATTGAGATAAAATCGAAATTTTGTCCGAAGGGACGTTTTCGTGTGTTGCGGCTCAAATGGTTATTGGAACAATTAAACTGAGTTCACATAATGCAGTATATGCCTCAATGACAACATTTAACAATATTTATATAAACAATAAATAAGAGGGTTTTGTCTTCATGAAATCACTCCAGGAAGGCTGTGGTCCACAGTGAATATATGCACTCTATGCGCTTTTGATATAAGCCGTAGATATAATGAATGAATGAATGAATGGTGTTTTACGGCACGTCGACACATAAATAGGTCATATTGTGCGCAAAAACTGATGAATGATGAAGAAATGAAGGATTAGTAAAAAAGTAATGTAAATATATAAAGATAAAACTATTTACAAGTAAGGGATGCCGTAGATATAAAAGCCGAAAGGAAATATAGCATTCAAGTACCACAGTAAACCACAAACACGCACAGAAACAAACAATCATTACAAAGATGAATAAAAGGCAAGATATGTCATCAAAAACATAAAAGGGTTGCCAATAGGGCTACCACCATGGAACAGTCAGTGGCCAAAAATGCCACTGGGAGTTTAAACAAGGGTCTAGGGTTCACCAAACCTCACCATTACTTTATTTTCATTCCAATAAAATGGGACAGTGTAAATAAAGATATACTCGCCAGGTATTATACTCTTACAAACAAGGCAGCAAAAGTATAAGGTATTTTCACCATTTGCTCATCGTCGTCGTCCGTGGTGTCGTCTGCCTCGTCTGCGTTCCCTGGATACAATTTTCTACATACGTTTGTTTCTCGAAAACTACTTCACCAAATGGTTTGAAACTTTATACATGTATTCGGCATCATACGACAGCATCATAGGCCAGGCTATATATATTGTGCTTTAATTTTAACAAAAGTATAGCACTTGGATACTTAAGAAAAAGGTTTAAGTGTTGTATGTAAGCTGATATCTGGGAAACTTATTCACATAATGGATTAAATCTTCACACATGGCTTCATCATCACTAGTAAACATCAAAGAGCCGGGTTGTGTACCGTATGGCAATTAATATTGGCCGTGGCAGTCGATTGTTTTGGCTATATTGGCGGTCAAGGATGGTAGTTCGAAAATAAATCCACAGTCAATATTAATTTCAGTATAAATGGCTAATCTACAAACAAGGATGATAACTACTTGTAATTCATGCACATATAAAGTATGATGTATACCAATAATACTACTCATGACGTAAACTACTATTATTTACATAGTTCAAACATATATGAATCCACTGTTTATCATATAATACTATCACCTACGTTTAATCAGCGCGTCCTGCCAACCTGAAGGAATATTTATTTATTTTCGTTTTGAAAGTCAACTTATCTATTGCTTTATCAAACCAGTGCGGAAGTTCGGGTTGCATTGCTTTGTATTGTAATAATTATAACACACCAGCACTAGCGAAGCACTATGATAATTATTCACCCCTTCAGTGCCTTTTTTATATTATATTATTATTAGCAAAAAATCCCTGAACATCGTTCACCAACATAAACAGCTTTTCTCCGCTCTACACTTATTATTACATACAGTTTAACTAGCAGGGTTTAACGGTATATTTTTTATACTGATATAAGGGGTTTACCAACGAATGACACAATGTATGATACAGCTATTGTATTAACGTTTTATATCAAGGAACAGTATTATGAGTTACGTCCTTTTTAAAATTCGCCATTTACAGTCATTTGACAAATCCTGTAAAAAAGTAAAATCAAAGGTAAACAAGTTTTTACTTTGGCAGAAATCACATTGATCCACATACAATAATCATCGCCAAGTTATTTATTTTCAAAAACCGCCTAATGTTGACGCCGCCGAATTAAATCGGTGTGCAGTAACTTTTTTTATTTTAACAAAATGTTGGCACTTCTTTTATTTAAAATACTTTAAAAGAAAGGTGCAAACTTGCTTTTTTCATATTCATTTCAGTTTCATACAAGATATAAAGATTTTGTCAAAATGGGTGACAGACTAGCATCTGCACCAACAGGCGATGCATCTTGCTTAATATATACATATGATAAATATCGTCTCGGACATGGCCACCAGTTGGCATTAACATGCGTAGATCATTAAGAGCAACGTTTGTATACACTTAGATTGACTACTAAGGTGTTTGGGAATATGTCACACCTCTACAGTTGGTTCTTTTACAGAACTCTCAGTAAATGTACCATGCATATGCGACGAGGAATCCAGTGGTCCGTACTGTGAAATTAAACGTGAGGGTTGCCTGGACTTGACGTGTTTTCCTGGAGTGACGTGCAGAAATAGTACAAGTGGTTACATATGTGGTTAATGTCCCATGGGATTACTTGGCGACGGACAATCTTGTCACGGTATAGTATTTATCATAAAGTAATTTCAAATAAACACTTGTTGAACTATATAGTTTTGAATATACAAGTGCAATCATGGCGATATGGTATAGTAAACATAAAATAACATTTTGTCTAATTTGTTATAACAATAAATGTTCGATAAGAAAAACAAGTAACACATTAAACCTTTCTGTACAGTGGTGTTGCATGAATTGTAATCAGTAGAATATGATTATCATATAGTTTGTCATGATAACTTGCATTATATTAATGGTATATGTTTGACAGAACTATTTCATTTAATTAAAACTGACTCATTGTAATTGTTATTATTCAAATTGTTGTTAACACATTATTTTGTTTTTACATATTTTACAGAATAGTCAAGCACTTGTCGGCGACAAACCCATCTACAAGCTATACACGTTATTATTATTATTATTATTATTATTGATGCATCTATCTAAATCTGATAAAATAAAGGTTCTGTTTAAATAATAAATTTTTCATTAGTATAATAAATAACTTAAAAATAGATATAAATATCGAACAGGACATGTAGTATTCAAGGACCAAAACTCTCATCGAAACAAACAACACTTAAAAGATAAATAAAGGGCAAGATATGTGCCATCACACACATAAAATGGTCGGCAATAGGGCTACTGCCTTGGAACGGTCAGTGGCAAAAAGGTCCCTTTGGGGTTAAACTAGGTTCCAGGTCGCATCAATTCTCACTATGGCCCTATTGTATTCCCAGTTAAGCGTGACAGTGTAAGCATCCCTGTCAGAATATGTCCTCTGACAAACTAGGCAGCGTTAATGGCAATATAAGTATAACACAGAGATGATAATACATATGTGAATATAAAAAAAGCCTAGAAAGTCACAACACGGGTACTCAATAGTTTTGACGGCATACACTTTCTTTACAATGTCTTGTGAATTTGTTCGCTAAAGACAGGATTACAGGTTATTGAATTTCTAATACAAACTATTCCTTGGATCACGTTGTTTTGACAAAGGACGACGAACCTGTATTGTGTACTTTCATATTGTTTTCGATAGATATGAATTATTATTTTCATCGTGTTATTTCTATAACTTTGGAATTCGTATTTTTTCATTATTTTTCATTTGTGCGGATGATTATTTGGCGCGAAAAGATCACAGAATGACTTGACGCTGGTTGCGATTACTTACCATTAGTTTGCGTTAAACCAGTAGGTGGGCGATCATTGTGATTATTTCGTCAATGCTTTTCACTAAAACGTTGATAACCATGCCATTTTAATGTTAAGACGATATACCTGTTTCCGTAATAGTCACTTACCAACGTTCAATATCAGATTACTGAACAATATGCTCACAAGGTAAACGAGACATTATGAAAGTACACAATAAACAAGAGGCCCAAGAGGGCCTGTGGACGCTCTAAAGGCTAAACGCAATGATATACGCAACTAGGCTTGGTACTGATCATCCCTACCAAGTTTTGTTGAAATCCAGCTAGAGGTTCAGGACAATTAGTCTGTACAAAGTTAGTGTATTGAAACCTTAAAGGATTCATAACTCTGCCAAAATGTATTCAGTCAGAACACGGCAATGATAGGTGCAACTAGGCTTGGTACTGATCATCTCCAACAAAATTCGTTGAAATCCTGCAAGGAGTTCAGAAGAGACTAATCTGGACAAAGTTTGTCTGTTAAAACATTTAAAGGGCCATAAATCTGTCAACAATCATTCAACCGCAATATAGCAATGATATGCACAACTAGGCTTGATACTGATCATCCTTGTCAAATTTCGTTGAAATCCAGCCAGGGGTTCAGGACAATTTGCCCGGAAAATGTTTGTGTATCAAAAACCTTTAAAGGGCCATAACTCTGCCAAAAATCTGTAAACCGGAACGCGACGATGAAATGCACAACTAGGCTTGGTGCTCATCATCCCTGTAAGGTTTCGTTGAAATCTGGCTAGGGGTTCTGGAGAACTAATCCAGACCAAGTATGTGTATTAAAACCTTTAAAAGGCCATACCTCTGCCAAAAATCATTCAACCGGAACAGGGTGATGATTTGCACAACTAGACCTGGAACTGATCAAGTTTCGTTTAAATCCGGCCAGGGGTTCAGGAGAACTAGTCAGGACAAAGTTTGAGTATTAAAACCTTTAAAGGGACATAACTCCGCCAAAATCAGTTAATCGGAACACGGTGCCGATATGTACAACTAGGCATGGTACTGATCATCTCTGAAAAGTTTCACTGAAATCCGTCCAAATGAAGGCCCCTTCGTCTTAATGAGGCCAAAATATAGCATATTTCAGAAAATCAAGGTCCATAACTCCTGTGGAAATGGTCCAATCGGGCTGTTTTTATCGAAGCTTTCATTAATATTAACAATCTGGTAAAGTTTGGTAAAGATCGGATGAAAAATGAAGGCCTTATCATCTTAACAAGGCAAAATATAGCACTTTTAGCTAAATCAAGGGCCGTAACTCCGCTGTTACTGGTCCGATTTGGCTGGTTTTTGAACTTGTCCGAGCTTTTATTGACATTAACAATCTGTTAAAGTTTGGTAAAGATCGAATGACAAATGAAGGCCCTATTGTCTTAACGAGACACACTATAGCATTGTTAACTAAGTCAAGGGCCATAACTCTGCTGTTACTTGTCCGCTCTATTGACACTAACAATCTGGTAATGTTTGGTAAAGATCGGATGAAAAATGGAGGCCCTATCGTCTTAACGACGTAAAAGTTAACGGCCGGACGACGGACGACGGTCAACTCGCCATCCCATAAGCTCTGCTGGCCCTTGGCTAATCAAGAGCTAATCAAGAGGCCCAAGAGGGCCTGTGGACGCCCTACTGGCTGCTCTTATAATATCAATGAAGCGAGTGACTATCGTCTTAAAGAGGCAAAATATAGCGTTTTCAACTAATTCAAGAGCCATAACTCCGCCGTTACTGGTCCGATCTGGCTGGCTTTCGAACTTTGCCAGTAGAGATAACAAAAACGAAAAAAAAAAAAAAAAAAAAAAACAATGACAAAAAAAACAATGAAAAAATGAAAAAAACAACAAAAAAAAACAATGAAAGAAAAAAACAATGAAAAAATGAAAAAAAATAAAAATAAAAATAAAATAAAAGAACAAAATAAAAATGAAAGAAATCTGGTAAAGTTTGGTAAAGATCGGATGAAAAATGGAGGCCCTATCGTTTTAACGACGTAAAAGTTAACGGCCGGACGACGGACGGACGACGGACGACGGACGACGGACAACTCGCCATCCCATAAGAGGGCCTGTGGACGCCCTACTGGCTGCTCTTATAATATCAATGAAGCGAGTGACTATCGTCTTAAAGAGGCAAAATATAGCATTTTCAACTAAATCAAGAGCCATAACTCCGCCGTTACTGGTCCGATCTGGCTGATTTTCGAACTTTGGCCAGTAGAGATAATAATAAAAAACAAACAAAAAAAAAACAAATTAAAAAAAAAAAGAAAAAGAATTATAAAAATAATAAAAGAAAAAAAAGCCAAACATTCTGGTAAAGTTGGTAAAGATCAGATGAAAAATGAAGGCCCTATCGCCTTAAAGTGCTAACTTGGTCGTAAATTGAGAGGCAGTCTCCCAGCCATTAACCTGTCGCTTTAGCACATTTCAATGATTATTATGGGAGCTGATATCTTCAGCCACACGATATGTTAACTGACACCAGCTGGTCAATTCTATGGTCAGTTGAATAGGAATCTGGATACAAGAATATAACTTGAGAATCACTTGGTTTCAATAGAGAAACACATTATAAAATAACGTATATTAATCAGACAAATAAAAACCGGGAGTGAAATATTTTGTAATAAACAAATATTAATGAAATTGGTAAATATTAAAACATGACACAGAATCATATTCCGTTACAATGACTTTGAATAAATTAATAAAACAATACTATGCAAATCCTTAGATTGCTAGATATGTATTACGATGATTATAAATACTGTTTTTATGTAATTGAAAAATATTTGAAACTTAATTTAACTTACAGTATGCGAACCCATTTATAATAAAGATACATATACATATAATGCAGTAACCATTGTACAAGAGGTTGATATATACATAGATGCAGTAACCATTGTTCAAGAGGTACATATATATATGTATGCAGTAACGATTGTACAATAGGTACATATACATAGATGCAGTAACCATTGTACAAGAGGTTCATATACATAGATGCAGTAACCATTATACAAGAGGTACATATACATATATGAATGACTGAAAGTCTTTATTTATCGTGGGTGACCCAATTAGTTTATACTAATCTTCCTTGGGGCCCTCTATAACAAATACATTATACCAAATACAAGAAAGGCAAGATACATAAGATATATGTAAACATAATAACATTGTTGGTGGTGGTAGTTTGAACGATACTAGGATGAGATGATATCTATATCGAGTTTAATGTTGTTTTTCCTTTATCCATTTTATGCAGCTGTTTGTAAAACTTTCATTGTTGCACACTTCTGAATGTGCTTTGGAATATTATTCCATGCCCCAGGTGAGGGTCCCGGAGTAAGACATGCTGCCCTTGAAAAGTTCCCGATTTGGCTTAGGAATTTGGCTTAGGAAGACTAAAATTAGTATCAGTTAGTGATCGAAGTCTTCTGTCAGTTGAATTACGAGTAGTAGACATATCGGAAATATATGAAGGGGCAGTATTGTTCGAAACTCTATACATGAATTTGACCTTTGGAAGTACAATTCGCTGATCAATTGTGAGGTAATTTAATTGTTCCATAGCGGCTTGAAAAGTAATATACTGTTCACCTAAAATAACGTGACATGCCCTTTTTTGCGTTATTAAAAGGCTGTTGATATTTTTTCGACTTGTGTTACCCCAGATTACATTACAAAAGTCTAGATGTGGCTGTATGTAAGCTTTATAGAAAATAATTCGATAATTCAAAGGAATAAAATATTTTATTCTTGACAGCAACCATACATTTTTCGCTATCTTTTTCTTAATAAACAATATGTTGTCATCCCATTTTAAATTTTCATTTATATTTACTCCTAAAATGTTAACACCGGTAGTAATCTGTAAATCAATGTCTTTATAGCTCAAAGGAAGTGATTTATTTTCTTATCTGGCACGTCGATGTGGTGTGGTTACAAAAAGGACTTTCGTTTTTGACGCATGTAATACCATACCGTTATGCAAGCACCAGACTTTCAAAAAAATGCAGTAACCATTGTACAAGAGGTACATGTACATATATGCATTAACCATTTTTCCCGTTCCATAACTTTTAAACATCCAGGTATACGAGTATTCAATATTGTGAAACATTCTGTCAAACTCTTACAAGATTCAAATTTCTACTGCTCAAGGATTGGCCATAGAAAACACAGCCTTATCATAGTTGACCATCTCATATGTGGTGAAATCAGCATCCTACATGGATGATAAATGGGAATAAAAGTGTATATCTAGTAACTATTATAATTAGATGGAATACAAAATATATAACTCTCAGTGAATTTTCCTGATAATGAACAATTAAATTGTAATGATAAAAATTAGTCTTTATTACACAATAAAAACACTCCCCAATCATGTGTAATGCTCTGTCGGATAAGATCTCTAAATTCTAAGCATGGTACTGACCAGTGTGAACCATATCAATAAGCTAGCCCTTTAACAAGACAACATATAGCATATTTAACGAAATCAAGGGACATAACTCCGCTGTTACTGGTCCGATCTAGCTGGTTTTCGAACTTTTCCGAGCTGTCATTGACATTAACAATCTGATAAAATTTGGTAAAGATCGGATGAAAAATGAAGGCCCTGTCATCTTGACGAGGCAAAATATAGCATTTTTAACAAAATCAAGGGCCATAACTCCGCTGTTACAGGTTCGATCTGGCTGGTTTTCGAACTTGGCCGAGCTTTTATTAACATTAACAAACTGTTAAAGTTTGGTAAAGATCAGATGAAAAATAGAGGCCCTATCGTCTTAACGAGGCAAAATATAGCATTTTTAAGTAAATCAAGGGCCATAACTCCGTTGTTACTGGTCATATCTGGCTGTTTTCCAAAACTTGTTTGAGCTATTATTGACATTTACAATCTGGTATAGTTTGGTAAAGATCGGATAGAAAATGAACGCCCTATCGTCTTAACGAGGCAAAATATAGCATTTTTAACTAAATCAAGGGCCATAACTCCGCTATTACTGTTCCGATTTGGCTGGTTTTCGAACTTGTCCGAGTTTTCATTGCATTAACAATCTGATAAAGTTTGGTAAAGATCAGATGAAAAATGGAGGCCCTATCGTCTTAACGAGACAAAAGTTAACGACGGACGGACGGACGGACGACGGACGGACGGACGACGGACAACTCGGCATCGTATAAGCTCTGGGCCTTCCTTCGGCCAGTAGAGTTAAAAATGAAGTAACTACAGATTTAACAAAGGAAAATACAATATAGCATTTTTCAACAAATCAAGGGCCATAACTCTGTTGTTACTAGCAAGATCTAGCTGGTTTTCGAAATTGTCCAAGATTTCATTGATATACCGTGCTTTGCACAACTAGACATAATAACTGACGCTTCGTGCAATCCAACAAGCCGTTTAAGAGGAAAAGCGCCGACAAGAAATTTAACGTAAACAATGTCAAAGGGCCATTACTCCGTCAAAAATCAGCGAGCTGGAACAAAAGCGCGATATGCACAACTAGACAAAAAAAAAAAATAAAAAAAAAATAAAAAAAAAATTAATACAAAAAATTAAATGAAAAAAATTAAAAATAAAAGTAAAAAAAAAAATTGAAACAATTAGAAACAAATAAAAAAAAAACAAAAAAGAAATTAAAATGAAAAAAAAATCAAAAAAAAAAAAAAAAACAAAAAAAAAAAAAAATTAAAAAAAATTATATAAAAAACAAAACAATAAAAAGGAAAAAGTAAAAAAAATATGGTAAAGTTTGGTAAAGATCAGATGAAAAATGAAGGCTCTATCGTATTAACGAGGCAAAATATAGCATTTTTAACGAAATCAAGCGCCATAACTTCGCTGTTATTCGTCCGATCTGGCTGTTTTTCAAACTTGTCCGAGCTTTCATTGATATTAACAATCTGGTAAAGTTTGGTAAAGCCCGGATGAGAAATGAAAGCCTTATCGTCTTAACGAGGCAAAATATAGAATTTTTACTAATTCAAGGGCCACAACTCCGCTGTTACTGGTCCGATCTGGTTGTTTTTCGGACTTGGCCGAGCTTTCATTAATATTAACAATCTGGTAAAGTTTGGTAAAGATCGGATGAAAAATGAAGGCCCTATCGTCTTAACGAGGCAAAATTATAGCATTTTTAACTAATTCAAGGGCCATAACTCCGATGTTACTGGTCCGATCTAGCTGGTTTTCGAACTCGTCCGATCTTTCTTTGATATTACCAAACTGGTAAAGTTTGGTAAAGATCTGAGGAAAAGAGAAGGCCCATGTCTTAACGAGGCAAAATATAGCGTTTTTAACGAAATCAAGGGCCATAACTCCGCTGTTACTGGTGCGATATGGCTGGTTTTCGAACTTGTCCGAGCTTTTATTGATATTAACACTCTGGTAATGTTTGGTCAATATTGGATGAGAAATGAAGGCTCTATTGTCTTAAAGAGGCAAAATATAGCATTTTTAACTAAATCAAGGGCCATAACTCCGCTGTTACATGTCTGATCTGACTGGTTTTCGAACGTCTTCGAGCTTTCATTGATATTAACAATCTGTTAAAGTTTGGTAAATATCGGATGAAAAACGAAGGCCCTATCGTCTTAACGAGATAAAAGTTAAAAGACTACGGATCGACGACGGACGACGGACGACGGACAACACACCATCCTATAAGCTCTGCTGGCCAGTAGAGCTAAAAACGAGGTTTTGTACACCTACAGTTGTTTGAAGCTAACCAGTAGCCCGTATTGCCTGCTGTCACTTAACCGAGTCTGTAACTCTTTTTCACCACTCTTTGTGTTGTAATTCATATTTACTGAATATTTATATTATATATTCTGTGATGAATTATAGAAATTTCCCAGTTTGAGAAAATCTATAACATATCCCTTCCTCTACTGTGCTATCTCGCCTAGTGTGCAAGATAACGCAGTAGCCAATTGAATTGAATTGAATGTTGTTTAACGGCTCATCAACACAGTATAGGTTATTTAGATCCGCCCCAGAGAGAGGGGGGAAGGATACATAGGAATCCGGGAACCTGCCCTACTCTTATTATCGAATAGATTCCTATGGTTCTTTAACGTGCTCGGAGGATAGACCGATACACGGGACCGCCCGGTTTACGTTCCCATCCGACGGACGAGGCTAAGGGAAAGTGTCTTGCCAAAGAACACACCGACGGAACTCAGTGGCACCACGGAGGATTGAACCCGGGGCCTCCGGTTACAAATCCGCCGCGCTACCGACTGCGCCACGCCAGCCCTAGCCAAAACGATAGACGTCACGATATAACGTCACGAATTGACCTCATGATATTACTCCGCGCTGTCGCCAAATGAGTGACAGAAGAAGGTATACTTGTGTCAAAAGACGATTGGAAAGAAATTCATCACAGAATATATATTATATAGTTTAATTAACATTTTTGTCGTGATACGGAAAATAATTCACTCGTGAGAAATATTCTTGCGATATAAAAACTCGTGCGAAAACATTGTTAATTTAACTCTATATATTGCTCATTTGATTTCTTTTGTGGCACAGAGCGGTCATACGATGCCACGGCATCTTTCAACTTTTAAATTCTTATTTCATTGTTTCACCTTTGTATAAGAAAATGACATACTTCTTAATAAAACATAAATCATAGGTTTTTGCAACAGCATAGGTTTTTGATTTTGGTATGTTAAGAATTTGTTTGGAGGAGTATTTTGCTAAAAACAACAACATATATTGTATTAAGTTATTGTTAAACAAAAAAAGAGTGTTTAAAGAGAAAAAATCTGTGTAATGTGTAAACATACCTCAAGATTGCCTTGTATCCCTTTAATGCAATATAATAATACGATGATGCGACAAATCTTTTCGTAATTCGACATTTTTATTAAGCAAACATTCTTCGTTGTTATGATATATAAATCAATTATAATGAAAATATCGCAAACATCGCGTACATGATGGTATAACTGATACGGCTGTTTTAACGCGATTTATATAACGTTTTCATTTTATGTATTGCTATTAGAATAGAGGACAAACACCGACAGGTGTCTCTGACACAGATAAGAAATTATTGATATTTCCGTCTTTTTTGTAGATCACCAATTCATAAATCCATTTGGAATTCCATTATAGTGAACGTGATTAATTATCGAAATAGCCCATTTATGAATTACGTATTACAATGTGTACTGTGATTAAAACGTTCCTGTGCAGTATATACACTGTATAGCAGAAACTCCTGAGTTGCGTTTCTTTTACCTTTAGTGTATTTCGAACAAATTCTTTCTTTCAAAAATCCATAACGTTTTAAGAAAGAATATTAGTTCGTGAACACATTTATTAAAAATCATGCCCTACTTGAGAGTGTCTCAGTATAATCGATTTAGTTTCAAAGTTATCTATGACATTTACATGTCCTTACATGGCATATTAATTATCTCAAAAGGACTTAATGACCAACGTTGAAACATGTCGAGTATTTTATACAATAATTTGCTTGACGATAACGGAATCACGTACTATTTATAACAGTCATATAGTGTAGTTTCTGTACATGCTTTCATATTAATTTAAAAATGTATATATTCGTAAAAGCTTTATAAGAGCAGTATAAACCACTTCAGGAGTAATTTATAACACTAGTAGCGGCATAAACTGTCTGTAGAAGTAGTCATGGTGGTAGTAGTGACCACTGTAGAAGTAGTAGTTATAGGAACAACCAGGAGTAAAATCAGTGCCGTAGTACTGTTTTAAGTTGTAGACATGAAATATAAAAATCGTTAAACCGCCAATTTACTTCTGAATTTGAATTTGAAAACATAAAAAAACACTTTTTTTATTTTTTAGTATTTTATGCAGCATCCTGTGTTTCAACAATTTCATTATTGCACCAAAGATTGCACCAACGATTGAATCAGATGCTGAGCAGACTAAGTGTAATTCAAAAGTATCCAGGATACTCTGTGTATACAATGTTATTTAAATAACAGTTCACATCAATCAAAACGCATCCATGGCCAGGATAATAAAGACCCTGGGTTTGAAACCATCTCGCCTCTCACCGCTTTTGGTTCGAATTCAACTGGAGCTCAACTTGTAAGTGAGAAATGTCGATTCTTACCGATAGCCGGAGGTGGTTCTATCCAGGAAAATGTTGGTGGTCTGCCTCCACCATTAAAAAGGTCGAAAGTCATGTATAGTCTAAAATGTGCTAAACATGATGTAAACAAAAAACAACCAAACAACCAACCAACCAACAACCAGTCACATCAATCAACGTTTCAGATAGTTAATGCATTGGTTCTTCAGCAGACCTCAACCTAACAAAGCGGATATTTCTGATACTAACACTTCTTTTCTCTTTTAACATCTGTCTATTAAAAAAGGTGAAATAATTAACAAAATCTATGACAAGAGAGATGATTTTAATTTTAATATTGTTAATTATCCCCATTTAGATGGGGATATTCCCCGAGTAGCTTCTTAAGGAGTCTATGTGCCTCAACTTATTCGTTTTTCTAGAGCTTGTACTCGAGTTGAGGACTTTAATATTCGTAATTTTGTATAACTAAAAAGCTACTCCATCAGGGATACCGTTACCATAAACTTCGTAAAACATTTGCAAAATTGTATTATTGTAACCCTGATCTTCTTTCCGAGTATAAAAGTAATTTAAGAACTCTTTTGCGACAAGGACTATCACAACCTGACTTCTATGATGACGTGATTTACACACTTCGCAAGATCCTTGGTCATAACCACTTTCATACTACCTTTATTAAACTTGTTAAAAGGTTTATCGCACTGCATGCTTGGTGGTGGACCCATTTAAAGTTCGCCACTATCCTTCCCTTTTTAATTGTGCGATGTCCGGACAGGCTGTAGAAGCTATAATGACGTCTACCTGAAACCCAAAAGGACGGTGACGCTTTATGTTTGTCTGCAATTTTGCCTTGTCGTGCTCTGAATGGTTTATTTTTTTGTTGCTCTGGCTTCTGCCAAGTCATTGAGTACATTCTTTGTGGTTTACTAGGCTATTGTTTTTTGTATTTATATATATACGAGTTTACACTGTCCCGTTTTGTTGGGATGGCAGTAGCGTAAGTGTGAGGTTTGGTGCATCCTCGAACCAGGTTTAATCAAGAAAAAACGAGACGCATTATGTTTTCACACACGTTGGGCAGGTGGGCCGGAAAACGGATAGATGCATGGACTGATTCCAAAATTGTTGTGTAGTTAACGTAGACCCCTACTGATTTGGAGGTCAATATAGTAAAGAGTATGATAATGGACCTTTGGAAACAGCCGAGCACGACACATACGAAATATTGCAGTCTCGGTTTGATTGAGACTGTTCATGAGCGGTAGTGAAATATGCTAGCTACTGCTCACGCCCTCTAGCCCCGGGTTGAGCAGAACTCAATATTAATAAAATCAATAGTACAAAATTTTAACCATCCCGAAGATGGCATGCATATGGCGGTGGACATGGAGTATATGTCTTCCCCATGTCGTACGGCGTATGGTCCCAGTATCTAATCAAATTAAATGTCCCGAAGAGCGAAATAAACATAATGGAATTTAGTTGGGAGCAGCGGTTATGAAGCAAGGCAAGGACACTGAACCATTTAATAAAAAATGGTGTCTACTATTTTAGAGGAAAGCATGGCTTGATTAGTTATAGCAAGGTTATAAGTACACGCAGTACTAATATAATGTTCTAGACGCAAATAGGTTCAAGGTCAAGGTCACAGTGACAATTTCATGTACATTGATTTCCGTTCATTTCAAACAGAATGGCTACACGTATTTATTAATATTTGCTGTGTAGTTTTAATTTAGTGAGAGGCAGACCCTTTTAGATTTTGAGATAATTAGATCAAAGGTCAAGTCACTATGACCTTTGAATGAAAAAATACTTCCGCTCATAAAAAAGGGATTATTTAAGGAATATAAAAAGATCGGACAGGGAAAGTAGCATTCAAGGAGGACAGTCAATCACAAAACACAGAAACAAACACGCAAACAGACAAACAAGAAGGCAAAAGTAATATTAAATGCAAACGACATCACAAACACAAAAGAGTTGACAATAGGGCTACCGTCTTGGAACGGTCAGTGACAAAGTAGGCCACTGGGGGTTTAAACAGGTTCTAGGGTGCACAAAACCTCACATTTACCCTAATGTCATCCCGTTAAAACAGGACAGTGTAAATAAAGAAATCCCCGCCATGATCTTATCTCTAACCAACAAGGCAGCATCAATAGGCAATATAAGTAAAACACAAATATGCTCGTATAAATATAATACAAAAAAACAATAGCCTAGAAAACCACAATGAAGGTACTCAATGACTTGGCAGAAGCCAGAGCAACAAGAGAATAAACCATTAAGGGCATGACAAGAAGGATCATAGACAAACATCAAACGCCACCGTCCCACTAGGCTTTAGGTAGGCGTCATCATAGGGTCCACAGCCTGTCCGGTCATCGTACAATTAAAGAGGAAAGGATATTCAATTTGGCGAAATGTAAAAGGGTCCACCACCAAGCATGCAGTACGTTGCAAAATGATAGAGTCATAACCTCTTTTGATAAACTTTTTCAACAAGTTTAACAAAGATAGTATGAAAGTGATCATAAAAAATACTTTTAGATTTGGAAAGATGATCAGGGTTAGGATAATAAAAGTTTGCAAAGGTTTTACGAAGTTTATGGTAACGGTAACCCTGATTGAGTAGCTTTTTAGATATACAAAGATTACGAATATTAAAGTCCTCAACTCGAGTACAAGCTCTTGAAAAACGAATAAGTTGAGACACATACACCCCATAAGAAGTTGCTCGGGGAACATCCCCATCCAAGTGGGGATAATAAACAATGTCAAAATTAAAATCATCTCTCTTGTCATAGATTTTGCTAATTATTTTACCATTTTCAATCGAGAGATCTAAATCAAGAAAAGAAGCGTTATTATCAGATATATTAGCTTTGTTAAGCTGAAGTTCTTTAGGATAAATAGTATTAACCATAGTTGGAAAGAAAGGGTTGTCAATGTTCAATATGTCATCCAGGTACCGAGAGGTGTCATAAAAGGCTTCAATAACATCTGCCTGGGTATCTGGTGAAAGACTCAACATGAAATCTCTTTCATAGCAAAATAAAAACAAATCTGCGACAAGTGGTGCACAGTTCGTACCCTTAAAGATGCTCTACCTATATATTTGTGTCCACCAATTGATATAAACTTTACTTAATTGTAAAGAAGACTATGAAAAAGGTAAACGGCAATAATTTCACCCCATGTAATATGCGTTTTGCTGGGGAAAAACAGGATAGAAAAGATCGGATTTTTGAAATTGTATTCGTAATTGTTTTAGACAAGCTGATTACGGAGATTTTCCGTACTTATTCGTTTACAATCGAAACTGCCTCGTCGGATTGGCGACGAGTTCCGATCGATTCGTTTACTATCGGAACTGCCCTGAGTGGTTTGTTTTCGTTCAACTGAATGGCATTGCGCATGTCCGATAAAATCGTAAAAACTCGTAGTTCTCCGGCAGGAATAAACGGCTGGGCAGCATTTTATTCAAGATATTGTTTTAATCATAATTAATAATTTACAGAACTGGAATACGAACCTTGTTGCTTCTAAGAATACTCATAAAATAGCTTTGCATACATATAAATGCAGTAATATTGAGTATTTAATATTTTACATTAAAAATCGCGTAGATATAGGTAGTGCCTCTTTAAGTTTTTATTTAGCTTTAGTTTTTATTATGCGTGTAACGTATGCATTAACATTTAAGACTACGCTGTACAATATTTATTAAGTGTCATTTTATTAACACTATAACATTTTTCTCATAAAATGAGGTAATTAGTCGGCCTTAACAGTTATATTTTTTTTATCCTAGGATGTTTATTATACATTTAGAGATTGCATTGGTATTTTGGACTCTACGTGCTACATGTATTATTTTTTTTAGATTAATATGTAAATTATTTGATATACAAACATTTTTCTAAATTTCTATTAAAATGAGTAATTAATTATGGTCCTTGAATGCTGCTTTTCCTGTCTAATTTTTATATCTATATTAACTATATAACGAATTTTAAATTGCATTTGATTATGATAACTATTTAAAGAGGGACAAACGATTCTTTCGCGTTCGATTTCTAAATGTTTCTTTGTCATTGAAACGCTATAAAAAAAATGCGTAATGAATTTTCGATTATTTGCCAAAACTACACTCGAACTGTTTTTTTTTTAAATTGTTTGCCATTTTAATGACATCTTATTATTCCATATTGCCAGTAAATAGATGAAAAAGAATATAGTATTTGATGTTCCTTATATTGGTTACAAAATCTGAAAGAATAAGAATGAGAAAAAAAAATATGATCAACTTTCTGTTCTAAAAATAACTCATTTGGCGTGATCGCATTATTCCTATGAGCAAGTCAATTTAAAATATTATTCAAACAATTCAAGACTGTTGGATTGTTTTAATACATGGCAATATATAACAGTCAAAAGAAGTGTACTCTCGACTAAACTCTACACTATCTTTATTGTTGATAACCTGGACGATAGCACGGTTAGACTAAAACCATGGTCTGCGGTATGTGCAAAAGTAGATATAAAAGTCGATACACTTGAAACAAATCCTTACGCATTGTCATCTAGGTAATCGTTTCAAGACATGGTATGTCTGATCAAACTGGGTCTTGATTGGCTGTTTATATAATAAATCGACTGACATTGCAACGAATAACCAAACTGTCAGGAAGTTTCCAAACGTTATGAATCAATATGTATGCGCACGCAATATCAGTGTTTTCTTTAAATACCATCTGATTTAAACGATGATTTGCAAAGGACTGAATATGAGGGTGGTTTCATTACGGTCAGTTACGTGTGTCGGTTTAGCCGTCTTAATTTGTTTGAGCACATCAACTGAAGGTATGTTCACTTTAGTGTTTGTTTTAAGTTGAACTTCATCTTTGCACACATTTATTGACAGACGGTTGTTAACATTTTCGTATATTTAACATATTTCTTTTTGTGACATAATATTTTATTTCATCATGGTTTACACAACGAAATATTGTTATCAAAGTGTACACATTTATAAACTAGAAAATATACGTGTATAATTAGCGTTATTTAATATATTTATATAGATTTGCTAAGCTATGCATTCATTGAACCACGTTTAAATATTATAAAATAATCCAGACATTAACACATTCAACTATCATACCATTTCAATAATCTTTTAAGTTGGATTTGATTAAGTTATTGTCATATTTCAACTATTTCAATAATTTGTATGCTTGGAGTATTCTTATTTATTTATATTCAAAGTTAGCATTTTTGTTTTAATTAATAATAATAATAATAATTATAATAATAATAATAATAATAATAATAATAATAATAATAAAAACATAGTTTGAGAATTTCGATAATTTTCGTTAATTTCAAAGGATAATGTATTTAGCATTTTACATGTATATCAATGCAACATGGTCCTAAAAAACACGAAGCTTGATGTTAATTAATTTATTTTGGTTAATTACACATTTAGATGATGTAATTCCTCTTATTCCAAAGACCTTTGCTAGAAAAACAACAATAAGAAAAGTCCACTTTTTAACCTTCTGAGCATCAGTTACAGCAGGTACGTTCTGCTGGTATACTTCAAATATATTTAAATATAAGAGATTGTGATACGTGTTATTAAATTGCTTTCTCGCATATACTCATTGTAGTCATAGTAACAGTGGTTACACTCGTAACAATTAAGAGTTGAAAAACTGTGTATTTATTGATGCAAGGTTACATCGGTTACAGTTCAGTTACAGTTCAGTTACACATCGGTTACATCGGAAAGACAAATGCTACTTACATTTTATTGATATTGTATTGACACAAGGTACGTTAGTTACATGTGATTTACACCGTGGTTACATTCAGTTACGTCGTAAAGCGTTATGAAAACATTTTTCTTTTGCGTTTTCTTCGAAATCATATTACAACGGTTACAATGATAACACACGAAAATTGAAAGCCTAAGCGTTTATTAATTACAGATACATCAGTTACATGCGAGTTACACATCGGTTACATTCAGTTATGCCGCAAAGAGATATACAAACTTCGTTTTATTCTGTTTTTCTTTAATATCACAGTTATACGGGTACAACGCTAACATGTGAAAATTATAAGCATGTGCGTTTTATTGATGCATTGTACATTGGTTACATATGAGTTACACAAAAGTTACATTCTGTTACGCCGAAAAATGTATAAAATTAGTTTAATCCTCCTTTTACTTCAACATCATAGTTTCAACGGTTACAAAGGTAAAATGTAACATATGAAAATGTAACGCCTTAGTGTGTATTGATGCAAGGTACGTTAGTTACGTGTGAGTTACTCCTTGGTTACATTCAGTTACGTCGTAAAGCGGTATGGAAACATTTTTCTTTTGCGTTTTCTTCGAAATCATAGTAACAACGGTTACAATGGTAACACACAAAAATTGAAAGCCTAAGCGTTTATTAATTACAGATACATCAGTTACATGCGAGTTACACATCGGTTACATTCAGTTACTCCGCAAAGAGATATAGAAACTTCGTTTTATTCTGTTTTTCTTGAAAATCATATTTATAACGGTTACAACGGTTACACCTTGTTTTTATTCATGTGCGTCGTAAAGCGGTATGAAAACAGTTTACTGTTGCTTTATCTTCGAAATCGTAGCAAGAAGGGTTACAATAGTAACACATGAAACTTGAAAACCTACACGTGTATTGATGACAGGTACATCAGTTAAATGCGAGTTACACATGAATTATAATTCCATCAAAAGGTATGCAAACCTGCTTAGAAACAAATTCCGTGAAATAACGTAAAAGTCACACAGGTGAAGCTGCGAGAATACCAAACACGTCATGAATCGAAACTTGTGTTCAGTTTTAATTGTCAATTTTTCAAAATTATGTCAGGAACTGTAACACCAAGTGTACTATTGATTGACTAAAAATGGCCAAAGCATTGCTGTACGGATAATGTACCATTTTTGTGTGATAGCACATTCAGTATTAATGTTCAAAGTTAAAATAAAAGCATAAACATGTTTTACATTTATTTACATCAATGTCAAGTACTCCAAATGCAAATAATACGTAAGAGTTACACAGTGTAGAATTTGAAACGTACAAAGGGTAGTTATATCTAAAATGAACAATTAGTATTTAACAATACAAATAAACTTATTGTTATGATTTCAAACTCCGGTAGTTTGAACCGCTCAAAAGTAATATCAGATAACTGACCGATATTTATTAGAAGGTGTCAAAACAATTATCAAGTAAATATTTCAACAGTTCTAGTTTGCACTGTCTTTTCGTTAAGTAGATGCATATACGTCAGACAAGGGCAATCACGAGTGTACAAGCTGACAGAACGGCATTACAGCATTTATATAAACACCCTTTCCCCTAAACTTAAAACTAAACACTTCAGAGGTTCATTCAGTTTGTTTAGATAATCTCAGCCGCATACAGCCCCGTCCATGCCCACGACCGTGCCCGCGAGCAATGTGTGAATCTGGAATATCATTACCGATAGGGTTGTGATCTTTGGCTCCTTGGACCTCGACAAACGTGTCTGGTTCCCGAACCGGTAGAAAGGGATTCTGTATTGGGTGGTTCTCTGCATGAGCGTGGTTGTTGCCACGCTTCATAACTGTAGCGTCGGCGGCTGGTTCCAGAACTAGAGCAACGGGATGCATTGCAAATACGGGATCCTCTGCTCTAGTGCCAACGTCAGCATCGTCAGCGTTGGGTTCCTGAACAATTCCATTGTACAAGTCTCCGTCTGCTTCATTTACGGTACAGGGGCTGGCGTGGCGCAGTCGGTACCGCGGCGGATTTGTAACCGGAGGCCCCGGGTTCAATCCTCCGTGGTGCCACTAAGTTCCGTCGGTGTGTTCTTGGGCAAGACACTTTTCCTTAGCCTCGTCCGTCGGATGGGGACGTAAACCGGGCGGTCCCGTGTATCGGTCTATCCTCCGAACATGTTAAAGAACCATAGGAATCTATTCGATAATAAGAGTAGGGCAGGTTCCCGGATTCCTATGTATCCTTCCCCTCTCTCTGGGGCGGCTCTAAATATCCTATACTGTGTTGATGAGCCGTTAAACAACATTCAATTAATTTACGGTACTGTTTTGTGCGATGATCCGACATATGGTAAACCCTATATTGATGAACAGGAAGATAACGTTTAATGTGTATCTTCAATCTTCAAAATGGGATGACGTCATGAAATCAAGTTAGATCATCGTCATTTTGCAAAACTCACCATTGTTGCAGAATTTATATTGTGTGATTATACATTAAATGAAAGTGCTAGTATTTGTAATGGACATCACTTTTGCATTTTCTTTGTCAAGCCAATGTCAACCTGTTTAAGTAAACATTCTAAGCACTTGTACATATATTACGTACTCCTTATGTGTTACAGTTTATGTCATTACTTTGTTGTAATATCCTTTTAATAATTACATCCTTAACAACGAACACAGGAATTAAATTCGAAGATAAACTTATTTTTTAATTTCGTGAGATAAAATAATTCGTAGATTCGGTAAATCCAGTTTTATGTTGGAAATATGATTAATTCAAGTTAATATATCCTCGACCTCATAGTTTACGACCATTTAACGACAGTTGGCTACATATATCAGTTATACATTATATATTTGACATTATATGATGTTAGCTAATCTAAAGTATTAAAACTGCAACAAAAACTACCGTGACTTTGATTAAATTTTGTTTATTTTCCATCCGATAACATTTGTAAATGGATGACCTCAAATTGTTAATTTCCAGTGAGAGGCATGTGTTTTCGTTACCCTTATTTACTATAACATTTTCCCCGATATGCAGTATTTTCATACGGGCAATTTTATATAAATTTGTTGACCTAAATTCGCACTGGCTGACAGCGCAGAAAAAAAAAGGTAAAATTATCAACTATTTTTAATTTAACAAGAAGAAACAAAGTCGTACTTATTTTCTATGAAAAAAATATGAGTAAATGTCTACCCTCAAAACCGTAAAGTCGATTTTTTTAATACTGTTGAGCTTTTAAAAATATTGTCTTCTGCTGTTTTCAAAACATGACCCTCTGTTTGTCAAGAATTTAGGTCACATGTCACATCAAAAATGTACTAACATAACAATTACCAGATGTTTTTAACACAAACACCGATATTGCTTCATGTTTTCTGCAGATACCCCGCCCTTGATATTACCCATTTACTACTTCTCATTTTACGAGTAAATAAAACTTGTTGATATCTTAATATGAAAGACAAAGGATTAAATCATCATTGCAGCATAAAATATTTTATTTTGTGTAAGTTTGCTTTAAAATGGGATACATTTCATGACTAGAACACTGGTAAAGATATCAATTATCCATAGTAAAATTATCCGTATCCTTAAACAATCAGTCTTATTTGCAAGTGTTTCTGCTGTTGTTTTGAACTATTCATTTAGCAGAGGGTCATAAAAAATGATGACGAAATTCGCATAATAAACGTGCGCAGACGTAATTTCCGCTATCGGTCTACCTTAATAATATTTTATTGCAGATATGTTACAATACATAAATTCAACATCACAATATTCATAGCAACATATGCAAATGGATTGAACTGCAAGTTATTACAACATTAGTTATTACGCCATCGGTCAAAATCACATGGTGATCGAAAACAGATAGAACAACGATATATATATAGTTAATAATTTATATATAAATTGCTTCTTTTATTTTGCATTTCAAACATATTTTAATTATTTAATGCACATTAAAATCTTAAAAGTACGGGCAATTTATATTTAACTTGAAGCTACCTTGTTGTTTATTTACAGGTGTTCATTTTTTAAAACTAATTTTGAAAAGCTCAGAGATTGTTACTATGACTATTGAGCACACAACATATTACAGCACAGTCTCTATGCTAATATAGGTATATAGGTCTGACATGGTATTAAATGTAACATTGTTTCTGGATTATCGTTCAGTTTCGACATCGTATACAGAATCCCAGAATAGCCCGTTGACACTGGGAAGTTGTTCCTTCAGTTCACAAAACGACACGTGTGGTTATACATTGGACGCAAGATGGGGTATACATCAAGGACCCATATTAGATTCTGGTCGTACTCTAATACCAGACGGTGGTTATGGTATGCCTTTCTTATTAATGCACAATACACTTAAAATAGACAAAACGCAACTACTACATGTAATCATGTTATGTAAGTGTTGTTCATGATTTTTAAAATGTACACAACTAATTATTTGTGATTTATTTCTGTTTAGAGGTTAATATACATAACGTTTAAAGTATGTCATTTCTCTTCACATATGTGTTTAATGTTTTAACACTATTCATCCGTGTAACCGAAATGCGGTGCAGTAATCCGGTTTCACGGACTATGAGTGTGCTTCTCTCTCTATAATACAAAATAAAATGTATATGTGCTATTCAAACTTTACTGATATTGTTTTATGAAAATTCGACGAAATAAAACAAATATAACAGGCCTTCAAATCTTGTTAAGGTCAAAGTAAACAAAGCGTTCATTTATTTGATTAATGCATATATTTGTATTTTACAGATGATATATTTTCTGCATTATTCAACCCAAAAGTCATGTACTCTTACTTACATCTGACTTTCGAACCGGAAAACAAGATCTATGACATGATGTCACCTTGTCTGCATCCTGGAATTTACAATCTTAGTTTCTGGTATATCACACCAACAGATCAGTCGGCTATAACTGTACATACAAAATCAAATGGGCAGTTTTCAGAAGTGTTGTCTTTGTCTGTAAAGCAGATGAACTGGACGGAATATTCACTAACTATTACTGAATATAAACCATTTCAGGTATGCGAATAATAACATTTGGTATATAGTAGAACTGCACTCTCTTATCAGAAATCACATTCAATTCAAAACTAATAGGTCGCGGTCTTCTTTTGAAATAAATTAAGTCTAGAATATGACCCATTTTCCATGTTTTGCAACTCGACAATAATTTCAGGACAACCTAAGTTCATGCAAAACATCAAACCAAATTAGATAACTGTTAAATGAATGTATATATGAAGAATAATGCACGATATATGCGAAAATGGAGTGAAATATTTATTTTACTGCCTTACAGAGTCTCGGAAAGCTGGTACTTTTTTGGGGGAAAAGGAAACATTACATAAAATAATTTCCTACATATAGATGTTTTTTTTTAAAACAAATCTGTATTGTTAGAAAATATGAAGTAATTCAAGATATTGAAATAAAAAAATATGTCGCGGTACGTGTTTTTGAGAAAAATAAATGCACTTAAAGTAAATATTAAAGTCGAACAATAAATGTAGCATTCAAGGACCATAGTGAACTAAATTACAAATAGAAGCAAACAAAATAAATAAATAAAAGACAAGATATATGTCATCACAAACACAAAAACACAAAAAAAGATTTGGCAATAGGGCTACCACCTTGGAATGATCAGTGGCAAACAGGCCGCTGGATGTTTAAACCAGGTTCTTTAGCTAGCCAAACCTCAATCTTACCCTATTGTTATCCCAGTAAAACGGTACAGTGTAAATATATAAATCTCCACTTCTGTGCATTTATGAATCAAGATTTTTTTTATTACTTGCTATATGTTTTCATACCTGATATGGTTAAATAGAATGACAATAGACGCTCCTGGATATGTTTACAATCTTGTAATAGCCATCCGTTATGTTTCTCAAAGCCTAAAATTCATTTTGACCCCATTGTTTACATTATAAAAATTAAAATAACATGGCGGCATTATTTTTAGAAATTGTCATCTGCGCATGTCTGTTTCTAGGGTTCGGATATACCAAGTAAAACGAAGGGTATGCAGGGTGGTGGTGTTGTTCAACGTTCAGCACTTCTAGCAATAGATCATACTTACCTTTTATTTTTGAATGAAAAACATTTTATCTTGCAAATAAAAGGTAAGTAAATAGTATATGGTGTTTCTATTTTTTGTATT
Source organism: Cyrtodaria siliqua (assembly GCA_037043455.1). Lineage (NCBI taxonomy): Eukaryota > Metazoa > Mollusca > Bivalvia > Adapedonta > Hiatellidae > Cyrtodaria > Cyrtodaria siliqua. The sequence goes on from JAWPHD010000488.1 coordinate 167,211, forward strand.
TAACACCACTATTGGTCAACTGATTTTTTAAGTCACCTTACCCTAAATAAAAAAATGGAATGTTCTGCCGTCGCCAATTTGGTTTTCGGCTGTCAATAAAATTACATGTAAACAATGGGGTCAACATGAAATTTTGGCTTTGCGAAGCTTAGAGGATGGCTACACGAAGATTCAGGATTGCAAACAGATTGAGATTATTTTCAATCAAATCAGGTATGAAAACATATAGAAAGTAATACATAAAATCTCTATTCATATTCGACGTCCAGGCACCCTGAAATGCACAAGAGGCTAATTTTTCCTCTAACAAACTTGGCAGCGTTAATAGGCAATATAAGTATAACACAAGGATGTTAATGTATATATACTCAGTTGCAAAAGAAAGTGGACACTGAGTTTTGTTTAGATTTAATTGTATAAATCTTTTTAGAATTAAATTGACAAATTCCAAAATGAATATGCCATGTTTGATACAAGGTTTTTATCATTTCATTGCCAATATCATGTTGTAATTTGTTTTTCAATAGGTCGAATCATTAATGAACTGTCGCTTGATAAAAGAGGATAGGGTGTAAAGTAAATTGTTTTCAAAGTGTCCAGTTTATTTTGCAACTGAGTATATGAATATAACAAAAGCATAGAAAGCCTCAAAGCAAATACTCAGTGACTTGTCAGAAGCCAGAGAAACAAGAGAATACGTTATTAAGGGTACGACAAGACAAGATTGGGGACACACATCAAACGTGACCGTCTTTGCATGATTTAAAGGGACACATGGCAATCTTGAGTTTTATTCGAACATTAAAGTTTGATCCTCGATTTAGTTAACATGCGTCATTTTGACTTTAAAACTGCTAGCATACAATTGAATAAAAAAATGAGATTTCAATTTTCTCAATATTTTACCAAATTTTTAAATATATCATTGGTGCAGTATTATAAAAAGTTAGTAATATGTAGAAATAATTTGCTTTGAACTATTCTAACAATTAATATTAATGATTGAACAAATGGAACTAACGGGACCAGTTGGCCATATTGCCTACTGACAGTTCAAAGTCGGTAACCCTGTCTTCAACACTTCTTCTGTTGTGTTTTATCTTTTTCATTTTTTAGGTAATTTGCACCTTGTTTGTGTTACAGTGCTGATCTACGGCACCATTGGGTTTGGGTGCTGTGATTTCTAAAGGACCATTTTTCTCCTTTTCAAAGAAGCGTTACAGCTATCTTATATCAGATTTATTCCATTTCCATCAATTCTTCTGCTTATTTGTTAGCCAAAATAACACCGAATCAACTCCGAACGCGACCACAGTGTGAACGGCCTCAGTGTGCCGCAGCGTAGCTACGGGCCTGATAAACCAGGTACCTATTAGGGAACACATATTGAAGTCGTCTCTCCGGATAGTACATGTTTACTTTAGATAAATTTATTTCATCATGACTGCTATTGAATAAACGCCTGTAAACACATGTGGGTCTGCCGTCATCACAAAAAAACCACGACCGTCATACTTAGATAACCTTACATGTACATGTGTTGAAAATGACGTAAAACACCATACAAACAAACAAACAAACAAACAAACAAACAAACAAACAAACATTTATATGTGTAAGTATAGAGTACATACAAAATGCTTACAACAGAATGTTTGCAAACTATTTTAAAAGGTGTTGAGTACGCTGTACATGGCTTAGCTTACTTTGAAAGACCAAGCATCTCTGTGGCCGAATGGTTAACTACGTTGCGTTGTAAACCTTCGCCTCTCATCGCTGCGGGTTCGAATCCCACTGGGAGCTCGACTTGTAAGTGAGGAAGTCTCGATTCATACGGATGGCGGGAGGTGTATAGTATTGGTTCTACCCAGGAACAGTGGGTGGTCTGCCTTCACCACAAAAAATCGACCGTCATATATAACCTTACATGTGTTGAAAATGACGTAAAACACCATACAAACAAACAAGCAAACTTTGAAAGAACAACTATAAGACTGTTTTCGGTTATCATGTTTGTGAAGCACTAATTTTTATATTGTCCCTATCAATATTGATACTACATGTAACTGTGAACCGCGTTGTCGCAGCCAGGCGTGTACCTGGAGACTTTTTCCCATTACGCAAGATTGTGTTTGACCGTGCTAGGGGAGTCCGGGGGGCATGCTCCCCCATATTTTTTTTTTAAATAAAGACGCCAAATTGGGCGTTTTGGCGTATTTTGGTAGCAAAATGTTGTGAACCAAAAATACACGGATTTTCTTACAAATTTTGATATTATTACTACACAAGACTGTCTGGTGCAATCTTGATTCTTGCAACTAAGCACAGTTAAAATTAATTTAAATCCAGCCAAAAAGAGTTTTGCTTCTCTGATTTTCATTACGCAGTTGCGTATCTGCGTATAGGCAGGTACGCGCCTGGCAGATTTGATTTTGTATTACTATAAAAGAGATTTCATTTTGAGTCTTACACCAGATACTAAGGCAGTTGTAATTGAAGCCTTTAATGCCACCTCTCTGTATCTAGATGGCATATTGAACATTGATAATTATTTCTTTTCTGCCATGGTTAACAATATCTATCCTAAAGAACTTCAACTGAACAACGCTTATATTTCTGATACTTTCGCTTCTTTTGTCATCTCTCGATTGAAAATGGAGAAAAATAAAAACATCTAGGACAAGAGAAATTTTGGTATTGTTAATTATCCCCACTTAAATGGGGATGTTTCCGGATCAACTTATTATGAGATCTATGTTTTTCAACTTATTCCTTTTTCTAGAACTTGTAGTCGAGTTGAGGACCTTATTATTGGTAATCGTTGTATAACTTAAAAGCTTCTCCATCATGGCTACCGTTAATGTAAACGTAAAAAAACGTTTGCAAAATGTTATTATTGGAACCCTGGTGTACTTTTAAAATATAAAATGACATTCTTTTGACAATTCAAACCGGGTTATGGCTCTTTGTTCCATGAATTTCCAAAATATATTATCTGTCCAACTCCTACCACAGGTTTGGACATATTGTATATTTAAATATTAATTGAAGTTCCACCATTTTTGACAGCGATGTGTCCTCGTAAACATTAACTTGATACCGTTTACTCCCTCTAACCCTACTCGAGTAGGACTCAATAGTTACAATGACAATAGCACGGAAATATGAACAATCCCGATGATGGTAAGCATATGATGGTAAACATGGAAACTTCAGTGTAGTGTGGTATTTTCATACCATTCTATGGCTAACGGCGTATGGTCCCAGTTTCTAACAAAATGCGTTGCCCTAAACCAAAAAACAATGAGCGAAATAAATAAAACGGAATTTAGTTAGGAGCAGAGGTTATGAAACCTTCGTATCACAAATAACAGGCAGAAGACTAAATAAAAAAGCAGACGACAACGTATCCTAAGGATGATTAAACAATACTCATAGGCTATTCGAAATAAAAGTAAGAAAACAAAAGTAATTGAGAATGTTCTACAGATATGTGTATATAAATATCGCTCTCCAAAAAAATCGAAATGAATAACACTTTTTATTGCAAACAGGGGAAGACGTTTTACCACGTCTTAAAACACGTTGGGAGGCATTGGTGTTTCAATAAAATGCTCGCAAAGTAAAATGCGACATTTAACATAGATATGCCATTTATGTATTCAATGCATCCTACAGAACGAAAACAAAACAGTATCAATATATTTATATTTAAAACATACTAAGATATTTAGGCTTGCATTTATTCTTTCTTCAGATTGTCTTCCGGTCGGTCAAAGGACAATTTCTCACTGCGTTTGTCGGTGTAGATGAAATCAAACTCCATATGAAAGAAGGTATATTCTAATGCAACTGTAATGAAACGTGTAGCTCCATTACATATTATGCCAGCCGATACGACACATATCAGGGACTTCGGTTCTAAGGAGGTCGCGCCATTTTGGTATTGCGAAGAGCACCAGGTAAGGGGTGGGAAATTTATCAATTAAGACCATTCAAGTTGTATGTTTTTATTTTTTGGTGATGCATGCTGTATTAGCGTTGTATGCACTTTACTTTGCAGAAATACAACAAACAAACAAGATAAGCATTGGAGAAACGACAAAATGCATGCTAATTGAGTAACAAAATGGTCAATAGATAATTCATGTTCAATGTTTTTATAGTACTGTTTAGACAAACAGACACAGTAAATCCTCCCGAATCTAAATCAAACTACCAACTAAAAAAATATTATGGCTTTCTAGGCTATTGTTTTTTGTTTTTGTAATTATATATACACGAGCATCTTTGTGTTTTACTTATATTGCCTATTAATGCTGCCCTGTTGGATAGAGACTAGTTCATGGCGTGGATTTCCTTACTTACAATGTCCAGTTTTATTGGGATGACATTAGAGTAAATGTGAGGGTTGGTGCACCCTAGAACCTGGTTTAAACTCCCAGCGGCCTTTTTTTGCCACTGACCGTTCCAAGGCGGTAGTCCTATTGTCAACCCGTTTTGTGTTTGTGACGTCATATACCTTTATTCCTGATTAACATTGCCATTCATGTTTGTTGTTTTGCGTGTTTTTGGGTTTACTGTGTTCTGCGAAAGCTGCATTTTCTGTTCGACTTTTATACTTATTTTCCAACATCGAACTATTAATGACAGAAAACAAATATGCATGTACTCGAGGGGTATTAGTTTATGATAATATTTGTTGTCGATCGTAGCATCTCCGATGATACAAGATAATGAGCATAATTATAAAAAATATGATTCAGCAACGCTCTGTCGGCATATTTCGAGTCGTTTTAATACATTATATCTTTATTAGCGCGTTTAGTTATAAGTTGATGAATAATGTTCTGCTTTTTATGCCCGCGGTCTCTACGAGCCTGTGGCATATGGTGTTTGGACCGTCTTTCCGTATACAATTACTTTCTCCTTTCCTTCCGTATAGATTCTTGCCATATTGTGGAATTTGTTTTCATTTTCCTTACATGCTTATCACATCGTGTTGCCAAGGGCAAGCTTATAACCTTATGACGACATGTTGTATTTAACTCCCAGGTGCATGTCGCCAAGAACATTGTCACCCTTATAATTCCAGGGTCAACATTCTGTATCATCGTGTCTCCGCCGTATCTGTCTGGTAGTATGAAGTTTCTTCCCAAACTAAAAATTGCATCATACTGGTACTGGTGGTTCGAACAAGCATGTACTTAAATGTATGTTTTGTATATATATATATATATATATATATATATATATATATATAGTAGAGAAAATCATATATATATATATTGCTTTTCAAGGCAGTCGTGTTGTTTTATGGCATCCGCAATATTTCTTTTTTCACAAATAATCTAGCTAACTTCAGAATATTAATGAGTATGTTCCATTGTTTGTATATTACGTTATGTACCTTCATCATGCCCGTGATATATAAACATATATACATTTAATGTCTCGTTGCTGTTTCATTCGTGTTGTAACACACTAAACTAGGTCATGTACGTGTATATCCATTTCTTTTCGATCGGACTAATCTATACGTGACATGTTTCGTACTTTAGTTTTCTGTTGAAGATTTTCTGCTGTCATTATTTCTGACTATTGTGTCTTTTTTTCTGTAATCTAGAGTTGATTTTCTTCTACATTTTTGGCATGTAATAATATTAAAGCGTTTTTTACTAACGGCAGTTTAGACAATTATACTATGTGGACTTGCTATGAAGTTTGTGAAGCACTCATCTTCCTATTAGATAATATTCTGGTCAGGTATGGTACCACCGTTTATAGACAAATTGTTGGTATCCTATGTTTTTTTTTATTTTGCTATAAAAGAGATTTCATGTTGAGTCTTTCACCAGATACCCAGGCAGATGTTATTGAAGCTTTTAATGACAACTCTCGGTATCTGGATGACATACTGAACATTGACAACCATTTCTTTCCAACTATGGTTAATACTATTTATCCTAAAGAACTTCAGCTTAATAAAGCAAATATATCTGATAATAAAGCGTCTTTTCTTGATTTAGATCTCTCGATTGAAAATGGTAAAATAATTAGCAAAATCTATGACAAGAGAGATGATTGTAATTTTGATATTGTTAATTACCCCCACTTGGATGGGGATGTTCCCCGAACAACTTCTTATGGGGTGTATGTGTCTCAACTTATTCGTTTTTCAAGAGCTTGTACTCGAGTTGAGGACATTAATATTCGTAATCTTTGTATTACTAAAAAGCTACTCAATCAGGGCTACCGTTACCATAAACTTCGTAAAACGTTTGCAAAGTGTTATTACCGTAACCCTGATATTCTTTTCAAATATAAAAGTAATTTAAGGACTCTTCTGCGACAAGGACTATCTCAACCTGACTTCTATGGTGATGTGATTTATAAACTTCGTAAGATTCTTGGTCATGATCACTTTCATACCATCTTTGTTATACTTGTTAAACAGTTTATCAAAAGAGGTTATGACCCTATCATTTTGCAACGTACTGCATGCTTGGTGGTGAACCCTTTTACAGTTCGCCACTATGCTTTCCTCTTTAATTGTACGATGACCGGACAGGCTGTGGACCCTATGATGACGCCTACCTAAAACCCATTGAGACGGTGGCGTTTGATGTTTGTCTATGATCTTTCTTGTCGTGCCCTTAATGTTTTATTCTCTTATTGCTCTGGCTTCTGCAAAGTCATTGAGTACCTTCATTTTTGCTTTCTATGCTATTTTTTTTTTGTATTATATTTACACGAGCATATTTGTGTTTTACTGATATTGCCTATTGATGCTGCCTTGTTGGTTAGAGATAAGATCATGGCGGGGATTTCTTTATTTACACTGTCCTGTTTTAATTGGATGACAGTAAGGTAAGTGTGAGGTCTGGTACACCCTAGAACCGGTTTAAACCCCCAGTGGCCTACTTTGCCACTGACCGTTCCAAGGCGGTAGCCCTATTGTCAACCCTTTTGTGTTTGTGATGTCGTTTACTTTTATTATTACTTTTGCCTTCGTGTTTGTCTGTTTGCGTGTTTGTTTCTGTGTTTTGTGGTTGACTGTCCTCCTTGAATGCTACTTTCCCTGTCCGATCTTTTTATATTTCTTTTTTTTATATCACCATCAATCAGCATTTCCCATATTGTTTCCTTTCCCTCGGGATATTGTCTTTCCATCACTTACAATTATTTCACCATTTCCATTGAAATAAAACGTCTGACAGACAGTCTTGGTTAATTCTAGGCAAAAGTCATTTTGAAGACAGACTGGATTGAACGTTGTTTATTTATCCTCTCCTGATCTGCTGATATAAACGTGCTTCGAGGTCGTCCTAAGACTCGAATCAGCTATTTGAAATAAGCACATAGCAGTTGACATAAGTGTTCCGTGGAACATCGTTCTTGTCTGTTGACTGTGTTCGTTGAAAGCGACATTATACCTACCTTTACCTTATATTTTATTTCGTTTTTCGGATCCGCTTCAATCATGTGTTATACTACTGAAGGAAACTCCTAACATGTATGTTGCATCTATCGCACATGTACTTCTCCTAAAAAAAATTGAGAATTTAAAGATATACAAATCTATTGCAGTTTCAACATGTCAAAATGTTCTTACGATTTGTTTTTGTAATTTAATTTTTAACATATTTATGACATGAAATTCGTATACGACGCGTTATTGGTTATATAAAAACAAAAGATTTATATCAATTTATACCTAAATGTGTTAAAACATATATAGAATTTGGATAAGAAATAGGCCGACAGAGCGTTGCTGTATCATTTTTAAATTGTGGCGAATATCCTTTATCACTACGTTCGACAGCACCTGTATCATAAATCCACACACTCCTCGTGTACAAGCATGTTTAATTTTAGTTATTAATATTTTGATGTTTGAAACAACTTTTGTATATTAGAAACATAAATGTTTATTGTGTTTTTAGAAATAAAACTTTAATAAACACTGAAAACGAATTTCTGTAGATCATCTTGTGGTAAACTCGGTAGCGTGTATTTTGCGATTTCTCCTTTGTTTACTTTAAGCTATGTAATTAAAAAACGTTTAAGACAAGTCTGTTATGTTGCTTTGTATTCTATGGAAAGCTGTTATAGCATGCATCACATAATAATACATTTATACAATTAATATAATCCAAATTGATCAATTTCATAACACATGGTGCTCCTCATAATTCTAAATGACACGTTTTCCGCAGATTTTTAGTATAACGCGAACACTGGAAACGAATATTGTAACAAATTTAGTTGCTTCTTTGGAAACGTATCTTATGTAAGACGTTTCATCAAGGTCGTCAGTTTTCTATTTACTGTCCGAAAAAAATAAAATATTTCAATTTTTTAGTTGATCGACAGATGTTTGTTTTAGCAGAGGCAGTAGATAAAAGGAAATGTCATTGTATGAAATGCACATCGCTCAGTCGCTTTTATTGTGCTGAAAAAAAATATAATGTACATCTAAACCTGGAGGTTCTAATAGGTTAATGTAGTAATGGCGAGCTTAGATCCAATAAAATACATTTTAAATAACTGTTTATTTATTGGGAATATACGACATACATCATGAATTTGAAAGAACTCTATTAATATATGAATCCGGTCCATTCTCAGAGCCATTCAGCGATTGTACCAACATCAGCGGCGATTCTCTATATTGCAGGTTTCACAACAACAAGTACTGCAGCTACAACAACATCAGCCACTGCCGTATGTCTAACAACAAAAACAACTAGTATACAAACACCAACTACAACCACCAAGTCTACTACAACAACCATTCCTATAACAACTACCACTCCTACTACAAAAATCATTCCTATTACAACAATCATCCCTACTGCAACAACCACTCCTACTACAACAACCTTTCCTACTACAACAACCACCCTTACTACAACAACAATACCATCTACAACAATCAGTACGGCAACACAATCTAAAACAAGCAGTACGGCAACACCATCTACAACAATCAGTACGGCAACACAATCTAAAACAAGCAGTACGGTAACACCATCTACAACAATCAGTACGGCAACACCATCTACAAAAATCAGTACGGCAACAGAATCTAAAACAAGCAGTACGGCAACACCATCTACAACAATCAGTACGGCAACACAATCGAAAACAAACAGTACGGCAACACCATCTACAACAATCAGTATGGCAACACAAACTAAAATAAGCAGTACGGCAACACCTTCTACAACAATCAGTACGGTAATACCATCTACAATTATCAGTACGGTAACACAATCTACAACAATCAGTACGGTAACACCATATACAACAATCAGTACGGCTAAAACAAGCAGTACGGTAACACCATCAACAACAATCAGTATGGTAACACCATCTACAACAATCAGTACGGCAACACAATATAAAACAAGCAGTACGGTAACACCATCTACAACAATCAGTACGGCAACACAATCTAAAACAAGCAGTACGGCAGCACCATCTACAACAATCAGTACGGCACCAACAACTAAAACAAGCAGTACGGCAACACCATCTACAATAATCAGTACGGCAACACGATCTACAATAATCAGTACGGTAACACCATCTACAACAATCAGTACGGCTAAAACAAGCAGTACGGTAACACCATCTACACCAATCAGTACGGTAACACCATCTACAACAATCAGTACGGCAACACAATCTAAAACAAGCAGTACGGCAGCACCATCTACAACAATCAGTACGGCACCAACAACTAAAACAAGCAGTACGGCAACACCATCTACAATATTCAGTACGGTAACACCATCTACACCAATCAGTACGGTAACACCATCTACAACAATCAGTACGGCAACACAATCTAAAACAAGCAGTACGGTAACACCATCAACAACAATCAGTACGGCAACACAATCTACAACTAGCAGTACGGTAACACCATCTACAACCATCAGTACGGTAACACCATTTACAACAATCAGTACGGTAACACAATCTAAAACAAGCAGTACGGTAACACCATCTACAACAATCAGTACGGTAACACCATCTACAACAATCAGTGCGGCAACACAATCTAAAACAAGCAGTACGGTAACACCATCTACAACAATCAGTACGGCAACACAATCTAAAACAATCAGTACGGTAACACCATCTACAACAATCAGTACGGCTAAAACAAGCAGTACGGTAACACCATCTACAACAGTCAGTACGGTAACACCATCTACAACAATTAGTACGACAACACAATCTAAAACAAGCAGTACGGTAACACCATCTACAACAATCAGTAGGGTAACACCATCTACAACAATCAGTACTGTAACACAATCTAAAACAAGCAGTACGGTAACACCATCTACAACAATTAGTACGGTAACACCATCTACAACAATCAGTACGGTAACACAATCTAAAACAAGCAGTACGGTAACACCATCTACAACAATAAGTACGGTAACACCATCCACAACAATCAGTACGGTAACACCATCTACAACAATCAGTACGGCTAAAACAAGCAGTACGGTAACACCACCTACAACAATCAGTACGGTAACACCATCTTCAACAATCAGTACGGCAACACAATCTAAAACAAGCAGTACGGTAACACCATCTACAACAATTAGTACGGTAACACCATCTACAACAATCAGTACGGTAACACAATCTAAAACAAGCAGTACGGTAACACCATCTACAACAATTAGTACGGTAACACCATCTACAACAATCAGTACGGTAACACCATCTACAACAATCAGTACGGCTAAAACAAGCAGTACGGTAACACCATCTACAACAATCAGTACGGTAACACCATCTTCAACAATCAGTAGAGCAACACAATCTAAAACAAGCATTACGGTAACACCATCTACAGCAATCAGTACGGCAACACAATCTAAAACAAGCAGTACGGTAACACCATTTACAACAATCAGTTCGGTAACACCATCTACAACAATCAGTACGGTAACACCATCTACAACAATCAGTACGGCAACACAATCTAAATCAAGCAGTACGGTAACACCATCTACAACAATCAGTACGGCTAAAACAAGCAGTACGGTAACACCATCTACAACAATCAGTACGGTAACACCATCTTCAACAATCAGTACGGTAACACAATCTAAAACAAGCAGTACGGTAACACCATCTACAACAATTACTACGGTAACACCATCTACAACAATCAGTACGGTAACACCATCTACAACAATCAGTACGGCAACACAATCTAAAACAATCAGTACGGCAACACCATCTACAACAATCAGTACGGCAACACAATCTAAAACAAGCAGTACGGTAACACCATCTACAACAATCAGTACGGCAACACAATCTAAAACAAGCAGTATGGTAACACCATCTTCAACTATCAGTACGGCTAAAACAAGCAGTACGGTAACACCATCTACAACAGTCAGTACGGTAACACCATCTACAACAATTAGTACGGCAACACAATCTAAAACAAGCAGTACGGTAACACCATCTTCAACAATCAGTAGGGTAACACCATATACAACAATCAGTACTGTAACACAATCTAAAACAAGCAGTACCACAACACCATCTACAACAATTAGTACGGTAACACCATTTACAACAATCAGTACGGTAACACAATCTAAAACAAGCAGTACGGTAACACCATCTACAACAATTAGTACGGTAACACCATCTACAACAATCAGTACGGTAACACCATCTTCAACAATCAGTACGGCAACACAATCTAAAACAAGCAGTACGGTAACACCATCTACAACAATTAGTACGGTAACACCATCTACAACAATCAGTACGGCAACACAATCTAAACCAAGCAGTACGGTAACACCATCTACAACAATCAGTACGGTAACACCATCTACAACAATCAGTACGGCTAAAACAATCAGTACGGTAACACCATCTACAACAATCAGTACGGTAACACCATCTTCAACAATCAGTACGGCAACACAATCTAAAACAAGCATTACGGTAACACCATCTACAGCAATCAGTACGGCAACACAATCTAAAACAAGCAGTACGGTAACACCATCTACAACAATCAGTACGGCTAAAACAAGCAGTAGGGTAACACCATCTACAACAATCAGTAGGGTAACACCATCTACAACAATCAGTACGGTAACACAATCTAAAACAAGCAGTACGGTAACACCATCTACAACAATTAGTACGGTAACACCATCTACAACAATCAATACGGTAAAACCATCTTCAACAATCAGTACGGCAACACAATCTAAAACAAGCAGTACGGTAACACCAACTACAACAATCAGTACGGTAACACAATCTAGAACAAGCAGTACGGTAACACCATCTACAACAATTAGTACGGTAACACCATCTACAACAATCAGTACGGTAAAACCATCTACAACAATCAGTACGGCAACACAATCTAAAACAAGCAGTACGGTAACACCAACTACAACAATCAGGACGGCAACACAATCTAAAACAAGCAGTACGGTAACACCATCTACAACAATCAGTACGGCAACACAATCTAAAACAATCAGTACGGTAACACCATCTACAACAATCAGTACGGTAACACCATCTAAAACAAACAGTACGGCAACACCATCTACAACAATCAGTACGGTAACACCATCTACAACAATCAGTTCGGTAACACCATCTACAACAATCAGTACGGTAACACCATCTACAACAATCAGTACGGCAACACAATCTAAATCAAGCAGTACGATAACACCATCTACAACAATCAGTACGGCTAAAACAAGCAGTACGGTAACACCATCTACAACAATGAGTACGGTAACACCATCTACAACAATCAGTACGGTAACACCATCTACAACAATCAGTGCGGCAACAAAAGCTAAAACAAGCAGTACGGTAACACCATCTACAACAATCAGTACGGCAACACAATCTAAAACAATCAGTACGGTAACACCATCTACAACAATCAGTACGGCTAAAACAAGCAGTACGGTAACACCATCTACAACAATGAGTACGGTAACACCATCTACAACAATCAGTACGGTAACACAATCTAAAACAAGCAGTACGGTAACACCATCTACAACAATTAGTACGGTAACACCATCTACAACAATCAGTACGGTAACACCATCTACAACAATCAGTACGGTAACACCATCTAAAACAAACAGTACGGCAACACCATCTACAACAATCAGTACGGTAACACCATCTACAACAATCAGTACGGCAACACAATCTAAAACAAGCAGTACGGTAGCACCATCTACAACAATCAGTACGGCAACACAATCTAAATCAAGCAGTACGGTAACAACATCTACAACAATCAGTACGGCAATATCAAATACAACATCCAGTATGGCACCAGAAACTACAACAAGCAGCACCATTAAAGGTATATGGTTTAAGATTTCAACTGCACTTAAACAGTTTTGGTTATATGGTTTATTTTTTCTTTATGGATGATTATATCAATTTAGCAAATTGAATTTGACAGAATGAAATTAATATACCATATAATATGGAGATAATTTGATATTGATGTGTAATGAAATTCTGATAACACATATATTTTATGATATTGTTTCGTAAACAAAGTCCGGATTGTTTAAACCGTAAACTGTATGGTCATTAAAACCGACGTATAACACGGTAAGAGGGACATCACCGTGTATCAATACTATCCTGAACCAAACAGCTAACGCACCAGTAGACAATACCTTTAATGTATGAACTTATTATATGCCGACTGGTACCGTACGGTGATTTGAATGCTTTTTTGAAATTAACAGTAGTTATTGACAAAATATTTGTCGCGTTCAGAATGAAATTTGTTTTGATTTATTGATTGTTATTATTGAGATATTAAAGGTATTGTCTACTGGTGCGTTAGCTGTTTGGTTCAGTATATCGTGAAACTTGTCAAGTAATATAAACAGTCTAAAATAATCTGTATTTTCCTTGAGTGCACATTATTTGGATAGCTGATTGTTTTATATACTAGTATGTAAACTATATACATCATGAGGTTTCCTCCCTCAGATCTTTCTAGAGCCATATTATGGTTTAAGTACTATTAGTTTATTGCTAATCAGATTCGTTTCGTGCTTCAATATTCCAGATTGTGATGTACCTGTAGTACCTGGCAATGGTAAAGTGACAGTTGACAATGGCACCACATATCAGACAGAGGCACAATACAGTTGTAATCCTGGATATGATCTGATTGGATCGACATACACACAGTGTCTGGAAAATGGATCTTGGAGTTTACCGGGACCGAGCTGCATTATGAAAGGTGTTATGTTAAAGCTTTCCATGCTAATGTAAATTCTACAAAAAACAGTATGGTAGCATTTTCAGAAGTTATACATATTTCCCAAAAAATTTTTTCTAGCATTTTGTGTTTTTATATTTATATTTTTTACTAATTTGAAATAAGTAAATTTGAAATGTGTTGTGCAGCCGGAGCACTTGAAAGTAACCTTGCATATTTTACAAAACACAAACACACTTGCCAATATATGTATTTGCGATTGTATTACAAACACGGGAACCATACGAAGTTAAAAATAGATCTTATTCGCAGATTACAATTACTTTCACAATCAAAACACATGTGTAGAGAAAACCGGTACGAACCGGTATGATAAAAAATAGCACGGTATGCATTATTTTGAGGTCCGTATCACAATACACCGATAAACCGATAATACCGCGCAGCACTAATAAGCACGCTAGTGTTACGCACAAGTGTTATGCAATATGCACTGCTGCATAAATGATGCATTGTTCTAAGCCAGGTAACGTAGACCACACATTTGTTTTCTATCATGGAAGGTATTTGTGTTTTAATACGAAGTTTATATTTGATGGGCGATTATAAACTGAATAATATTTAAAAATAGTTTTGTTCTTCGTTTCTTACATTCCAATTATAGCTTGTAAAATACCCGTAATACCCGACAACGGTAATGTGACGTTTGTCAATGGCACCAAATATCAGGCAAAAGCAGAATACAGTTGTAATCCTGGATATAATCTGACTGGATCGACATACACACAGTGTCTGGCAAATGGGTCTTGGAGTTTACTGGGACCGAAGTGCACTATTATAGGTATTGTATTTAGAAGAATTTGATTCTTCAATAGTTCTTTTTACCGTTCATCCTAAGTATGTTTACAGTTCATTTTATTATTTAAGATATATGTTGTAATCGTGGACTGAAAAGTTAAACCCCCAACATTTACTGCCGCGGTAGTAAATATTTTTAGGAGGGGCCTATCAAATTACCACTGCTGCACACAGCCTGTCTGTCAACTAAAATAGCTGATGTAACCATTGTCCTACACATGCTGAAGCAGCCGACTCTAAATTTGAATTGAATCACAATAATAGTTCACAAATGAACATTGAAACTTTTTCTTTACAGTTATAACCACACAAAAATCAAGAGTTGGTGCCTTTTTGAAGGTCTGACAACCCGCTTTAAATTGTGATGCTTTATATTGTCTGGGTTTGATGATAATACAGAGTAGAAGCCGGCTGCTGCAGCATGCTTGTTGATAAACACAGTCACGTGTGAAATGTTTACATTCTGTATAAGCAAGGGTCATAACCTCATAGGCTCCTCCCGGCAAATTCAAATTGTCTGACAGTTTTGAAACTATACTTTGCAAATGATTGTTTAAAAAATAATTACACCCATTGATTTCACATGTTTAAATGTGTATTTGTTTAACATTTCATTTTACAGTTGTTCATGTAGTTTATTCAACATTTTTAAAAAGGGACCTCTAATGTGAAACATGCATAATTTATATAGAAACCTGCCCCAGCGCCATCTCTGGTTTTTATATGGCAGTTGGGGCTTTAAGTTTAAAACACCTAAAACAATAGAGCATTAGTTTTAGTAAATGCTCTTTCGTTCAGTTTTAATTTAAAACAGTGTACACATTGCCATATAAGTACGCTAGTGTTACGCACAAGTGTTAACCAGTATGCACTGCTACAAATATGATGCATTGTTCTATGCCAGTATTGTAGTATGATGCATTGTTCTATGCCAGTATTGTAGTATGATGCATTGTGCTATGCCAGTATTGTAGTATGATGCATTGTTCTATGCCAGTATTGCAGTATGATGCATTGTCCAATGCCAGTATTGTAGTATGATGCATTGTCCTATGCCAGTATTGTAGTATGATGCATTGTTCTATGCCAGTATTGCAGTATGATGCATTGTCCTATGCCAGTATTGCAGTATGATTCATTGTTCTATGCCAGTATTGTAGTATGATGCATTGTCCTATGCCAGTATTGTAGTATGATGCATTGCCCTATGCCAGTATTGTAGTATGATGCATTGTCCTATGCCAGTATTGTAGTATGATGCATTGTTCTATGCCAGTATTGTAGTATGATGCATTGTCCTATGCCAGTATTGTAGTATGATGCAGTGTCCTATGCCAGTTTTGTAGTATGATGCATTGTCCTATGCCAGTATTGCAGTAGGATGCATTTTCCTATGCCAGTATTGTAGTATGATGCAGTGTCCTATGCCAGTATTGTAGTATGATGCATTCTTCTATGCCAATATTGTAGTATGATGCACTGTCTTATGCCAGTATTGTAGTAAGATGCATTGTTCTATGCCAGTATTGCAGTATGAGGCATTGTCCTATGCCAGTATTGCAGTATGATGCATTTTCCTATGCCAGTATTGCAGTATGATGCATTGTCCTATGCCAGTATTGCTGTATGATGCATTGTTCTATCAATTATTGCAGTATGATGCATTGTCCCATGCCAGTATTGCAGTATGATGCAGTGTCCCATGCCAGTATTGCAGTATGATGCATTGTCCCATGCCAGTATTGCAGTATGATGCATTGTCCTATGCCAGTATTGCAGTATGATGCATTGTCCTATGCCAGTTTTGCAGTATGCTGCATTGTCCTATGCCAATATTGCAGTATGATGCATTGTTCTATCAATTATTGCAGTATGATGCATTGTCCCATGCCAGTATTGCAGTATGATGCAGTGTCCCATGCCAGTATTGCAGTATGATGCATTGTCCCATGCCAGTATTGCAGTATGATGCATTGTCCCATGCCAGTATTTCATTATGATGCATTGTTCCATGCCAGTATTGTAGTATGATGCAGTGTCCTATGCCAGTATTGTAGTATGATGCATTGTTCTATGCCAGTATTGTAGTATGATGCATTGTCATATGCCAGTATTGTAGTATGATGCATTGTTCTATGCCAGTATTGTAGTATGATGCATTGTGCTATGCCAGTTTGGTAGTATGATGCATTGTGCTATGCCACTATTGTAGTATGATGCATTGTCCTATGCCAGTATTGTAGTATGATGCATTGTCCTATGCCAGTATTGTAGTATGATGCATTGTCCTATGCCAGTATTGTAGTATGATGCATCGTCCTATGCCAGTATTGTAGTATGATGCAGTGTGCTATGTCACTATTGTATTATGATGCATTGTCCTATGCCAGTATTGTAGTATGATGCATTGTCCTATGCCAGTATTGTAGTATGATGCAGTGTCCTATGCCAGTATTGTATTATGATGCATTGTTCTATGCCACTATTGTATTATGATGCATTGTCCTATGCCAGTATTGCAGTATGATGCATTGTCCTATGCCAGTATTGTAGTATGATGCAGTGTGCTATGTCACTATTGTATTATGATGCATTGTCCTATGCCAGTATTGTAGTATGATGCATTGTCCTATGCCAGTATTGTAGTATGATGCATTGTCCTATGCCAGTATTGTAGTATGATGCAGTGTGCTATGTCACTATTGTATTATGATGCATTGTCCTATGCCAGTATTGTAGTATGATGCATTGTCCTATGCCAGTATTGTAGTATGATGCAGTGTCCTATGCCAGTATTGTATTATGATGCATTGTTCTATGCCACTATTGTATTATGATGCATTGTCCTATGCCAGTATTGCATTATGATGCATTGTCCTATACCAGTATTGTAGTATGATGCAGTGTCCTATGCCAGTATTGTATTATGATGCATTGTTCTATGCCACTATTGTATTATGATGCATTGTCCTATGCCAGTATTGCATTATGATGCATTGTCCTATACCAGTATTGTAGTATGATGCAGTGTCCTATGCCAGTATTGTATTATGATGCATTGTTCTATGCCAATATTGTATTATGATGCATTGTCCTATGCCAGTATTGCATTATGATGCATTGTCCTATACCAGTATTGTAGTATGATGCAGTGTCCTATGCCAGTATTGTATTATGATGCATTGTTCTATGCCAATATTGTAGTATGATGCATTGTCCTATGCCAGTATTATAGTATGATGCATTGTTCTATGCCAGTTTTGTAGTATGATGCATTGTTCTATGCCATTATTGTAGACACACATTTTTTTTTTCTTCAATAGGTTAATATAACGTCTCGGATTGCATTTGTGTTTTAATATCAAGCTATTAATTGATGGCGTATTTGTACTGATTTAAACTTGAAAATAGATTTGTTCTTATCAGCTACGTGTCTTACATTCCAATTATAGATTGCAATACACCCGAAAAGCCCGACAACGGTACCGTGACGTTTGCCAATGTCACCACATATCAGGCAGTGGCAAACTACAGTTGTAATCCTGGATATAATCTGACTGGATCGACATACACACAGTGTCTGGAAAACGGATCTTGGAGTTTACCGGGACCACAATGCACCATTAGAGGTAAATACGGATGTTGTCCAGGATTTATTTGCATTTCCGTTTACAATTGTTTTAGTTGTGCAGTTTCATAAATTGTTGGTACATTGAAATATGCCAGAATACACTTTTAACTTACCGGGACCAAATTGTATTGCTATAGTTTCTGTCCCGCCAACAACAGGTACATTTTATAAAAATATGTACACCATTTCTAAATCTACTGACAACAAGGTATATATATATAACTTACATATTTTGAGAATCCATACTATATAGACACAATAAAAACGGCTTTCACCAGCAAGGCTAAACAAAACAAAACTTGAGTAACCAACTCATGATTCATCTTACGCATAATCAATCACGGGTATTTTAAGATACCGTTAATAAGTCTATACTTTTAATCAGCATATATACATTATTATATGACCTGAACACCTAGATAGAGTTTTGATAAACGGTTTTGTATTGTAAATTTACCGTTATTTGGCGGGATAGCTACTTTAGAGGTATTGTATTAGAGAATTTGATTCCTCAATTATAGTGTTATTCCTGTTCATTCTTTATAAATTATACTACAAGAAGTATGCCCCCATTTCGTTTTATTTTTTAAGGTATATGTTGTAATCAGAGATTGCCAATTTGCACTGTTTAGTTTAAAATAATTAAAACAATAGACATTTTGTTTTAGTAACTGAATTGCTCCTTTGTTCAGCTTGAATTGAAAACAATACACAAATTGCTATACTCGTATAAGCACGCTAGTGTTACGCACAGGCGTTATGCAATATGCAATGCTGCAAAAGCGATGCATTGTTTTATGTCAGGCAATGTAGATCACACATTGTTTTTCTTCAATAGGTTAATATGACGTCACGGATGACATTTGTGTTTTAATCATCTTCGTTTCTTACTTTCCAATTATATGTTCTTGTATATATTTACTTCTTTATATACCCGTTTTCGGGCATTTGTTGTTTTACATATATAGTTTGTATTACTACCATATCAACCCTTATTTTTTAATATTTTTATCTTTATATATTTACATTAATTTTTAATTAATACTTCATTTCTTCATTTTTCATCGGTTTTTGCGCACAATATGACCTATTTATGTGTCGACGAGCCAAAAACACCATTCATTTATTCATTCCAATTATAGATTGTAATACACCTTTAGTACCCAAAAATGGTAACGTAATAGTTGACAAGGGCACCAAATATCAGGCAGTAGGAGAATACATTTGTAATCCTGGATATGATATGACTGGATTGACATACACACAGTGTCTGAAAAATGGGTCTTGGAGTTTATCGGAACCGAACTGTATTATTAAGGGTACATGTATAGAATTTGAATAGACCCATCTGTAGTTATTATCTTATATTGATCACATGTTTATCTAAGGAATGTTTTCTTTCGATTAAAGATTGAGCCTAATAGTAACCAGTAAAATTTCAAAAGCTATTGAAAGAAAAAGGTTGTGCGTCTCTACTCAGCAATTCCGTCCATACTAATACATAGTCTAATATGTCTGGCAAACGAACGTAGATGTTATACTGTCAATATGGATATATATGTTTAATATATTGGTGTGTGACTTTATAGCTTACACGTCACATTTTACAAACTGAGAATCAAAGTCAAGCTGATCAGTTTCGTGTCCGTTCCTTCCAGACTGTAATGCACCCTCACATCCCGATAATGGTAATGTCACGGTTGTAAATGGCACCAAATATCAGGCAGTAGCACCATACACCTGCATTCCTGGATATAATCTAACTGGATCAACATACACACAGTGTCTGGAAAATGGATCTTGGAGTTTACCGGGATCAAAATGCATTATTAACGGTATTATGTCCTTAATCATAATCCATTGATTATATCGTAGATAATAGGGTTATGACCTTGAAAATATTATGAAATGCAATATTAATTGTTATGAGGTGCTTTTTGAAATGTAGCTGTGATTCAGTACTTCCATGGGCTTTCTATGTGTTGTTATATTCATGATCAGTTTTGTGTTATACTTCCATTGCCTATTAATGTTGCCTAGTTTGCAAGTGGATATAACCTGGCACGGATATCTTTGTTTACACTGTCCCGGTTTTTTAGGATGACAATAGGTGTGAGTTTTGGATCACCTAAGAACATGACACCAGGTGACTGTTTTCCACTGACCTTTTCAAGGTGGTAACCCTGTTGTCACCTATTTAATGTTTTTGGTGTCGAATACTTTGATTTTATTTTGCTTTTGCTTTAAAATTCTTATTTGCTTTAATCCTTAACCCACTAAGCACGACTATAATAGGCTTTGCGTCCATTGTAAACCCAAATCAGCCTTCGAGTTCAGATTTTGTCCGCTGTTGATCAGTCATTTTGCCCAAAACACCCATTTGAAAGAAGGAACAGTCCATTGTATATATGTAGCGGGCTAAGGTTTAAATTCGTGTTTTCGGTTGACTATGTTCTGCGAATGATGTATTTCTTGTTCGATTTTTATACCTACCATTTTCGAATGCTTATATTGCAACCATAAGGCCGACATCGTTTTAGGCTACGCTCTTTCGTTTTAACAATAAACATCATTGTTATATCAATACTCTAATGATACCGTTAAATGTCATGTAATAAGCATATCTGCAAAAAAGAATGATTGTTCTCTGCCAAACAATGTAGACAACATAGTTCTTATCTTTCTTCGATGAGATACTATGACATAATGATGGGTATTTATGTTTGAATTTCAAGTCATTACTTAATGAAATACATGTAATTATTAAACTTAGAAAATCTCTGTTCTAATTTTTGTTTAACCTTTAAATACCAGATTGTAAAGCACCTTTAATACCAGACAACGGCAACGTGACTCTTGACAATGTCACCACATATCAGGCAGTGGCAAACTACAGTTGTAATCCTGGATATAATCTGACTGGATCGACATACACGCAGTGTCTGGAAAATGGAATTTGGAGTTTACCAGGACCACAATGCACCATTAAAGGTAGTATAGAAGTGGTTACTTGTATTCTGGTTTTCCATCGTTTCAAGTGTGCAGTTTCACGAAGTGTTGCTTGGTACATTGCTTTTGCAACTTTAAATGTCGATGAATGTTTTAGCAGGACTTTAACTTCAACTAATACATTTCCCCTAGATTGTTAGTTGCCACCTAACAATGAATAAATTCAGCCGACGAAATATCGAATATAGTAAATTAATATGGTACATTCTCTTTTTTGTCTGTTACGAAGAATTTACAAGCTGCACGTGTTTGAAAGGAAACAATTACTAACCTTTCAAATGAATATAAGATATGGAGCAAATGTTTGAATTAAGGACTATCTTACGTTACTCACTGTTCAGCAGTTAAAGTGTGTGTGTTTCACTAGTGTTATTATTATCTTACTAAACGGAATAACCTTCACTTTCCAAAATGAACATCACGCGGTATAATATACATGGTGACCAAACACATATATCAAAACATTTCAAATGGATATGCAAAACTGCAGGAAATATGAGTAGTTCCAAATGTTAATAGCATACTGCAAGGCTTAATGTGGTTTGATGAATTTAAATTCTCATGTGCAAATATATTACAATATATTTATTTTAACATCTATTCAGATTGCAGCTCACCAGCATCCGTTGACCACGCAACTTTCGCACTTGATGCCAACAAAAGTACCACATTTAATCACTCTGCCGGGTACACCTGCAATTCTGGATATTACACGCAGAATAACACCATATTAACGTGTGATGAAACCGGTCTCTGGGATAAGGACCCCCCGGAATGCATTGGTAACATTATAGTACCCATTGGTATATGAAACAATAAGTGTGACACATTATATATGAGTAGTTATACAGTTTTATATCAACGCATATGTATAATGTTCATTTTAATAGCGGCATCTAGAACTCACAAAAGCAAGCAGATTTAAATTGATTATTTTCCCTAAAATCCTGATTACATATATATATATATATGTATATAACCTACATTTTACAGTTCCATGTTTGGGACACACGGTCTACCCTATAACCATGATAACCCTTTCAAGCATATTTCGATTTGATGTATAAATACTGAAAATGGGATTCCTTGGAAGCAACAAACACAAACAAGAGATACAAGTGGCAGACATGATTAAGTCTGTTTATGAGAGGTATTGTAAAGTGCAACACCTCGCACGTCTTGCACGACTTTGTACGGCCGCCACACAGCGTATGTTATTGAATGTCATTCTAACAATTCATGTTTTGCAAGACTTAGTATCGACCTAAGGCTATAAGTCTGCTTTGGTAAATAATAATTAACTTGCTCATTTGTTATTCGAACTAGATATTAACGAATGCATGACTGGAACTAACGCGTGTCATAAGAGAGCGACCTGCTCGAACACTCCGGGAAGCTACAGTTGCGAATGCCATCATGGATTTTACGACACTCATGGTCAAGGCGGACGTCAATGTGAGGGTAATGTTCCTATACATTATATATGCAGACGAAGCAGAAGACACCACATTTCACGAAGCCGTTTCCCAGACTGTTTTTTTATCTTACACAGACTATTATGTCAATGACATAATGTGTTTTTGCAGTTTTCAAAGACTCAAAAATACATGTTTTGCGTAGCTTTATCTTTAAGATATCTTTGAAAGCATATTTATATGTTTAATATTACTCTTTGTATTTGTCCGATACCCAAAGGAGATGCATCTTAACTAAAAATGGGAGTGGGAGGAGTGGTGCAATACTTTCCTTTTTACACGAGTCTGTGATTCAATGATTGAAACATTATTGAAATAACCAAGCAAATTATATTTTACATTTACTTTTATTTCAAGATATCAATGTTTCTATACATTAAACTACTAACATATAACCAATGTACTCTTGACTGATACTGCAAACATATCAATCAAAAGATATTTAATTTAATAAAATAATGTTTTGAATTGCTGTATGATTCCTTTTTTTTTGTTAACCTTATATATGATCTGCAAGTTTAGGCAAATATTATTTCCTATTGTAATTTAGTTCTTATGACAAGATAAGTTTTAATTATCTTTTCGTATCCTTTTTTTAAACTAAATTAAATTGACAGTTGTTGAGTATACTCCTATAAATTAGTTCACGTCAACTGTGTATATGACAATGGTAGAAATACAGTTATCAAAGGTTGATTGAAAACTTCCTTCCTCAACTATCTGTATTGTGTATTAACCCTGCCACTTGAAAATGATAATCCAACAAAAAAGTATGGTGTTCATTATATCCGCCAAAGAAAACTCGAACAGCGTCAAACTTAATATATTTCAAGATACCGCAAACAAATTGTATAATACCGTAACCATATTAAATGATACCGCAAACAAATGTCACCCCGCAAACACATTTCTGCCCATAATTATGCGTAACAGTATACTTAACAAAAATTTTAAGTGCCCAGTTGTATAACTGTTATAATTTACTTCTAAAACACATCGACTTGAACGTTTGAACATTTCATCATGGATCAGAGCAGATGAATTATACTCGCTATTTTGCTGTTCAATCGTATATTTTGTTGTTCAACCGTATAGCCAATCAAGCGTGAATTAACGTAACAAAACTATGAGAACAATGAGAATATCATTGTCATATTCTCAGGTGGGTACTTATGAATGTTTACTATACTGGCATATTCTTAGGTGGGTACTTATGCATGTTTACTATATTGTCATATTCTCAGGTGGGTACTTATGAATGTTTACTATACTGGCATATTCTTAGGTGGGTACTTATGCATGTTTACTATATTGTCATATTCTTAGGTGTGTACTTATGAATGTTTACTATATTGGCATATTCTTAGGCGGGTACTTATAAATGTTTACTATATTGGCATATTCTTATGTGGGTACTTATGAATGTTTACTATATTGGTATATTCTCAGGTGGGTACTTAAGAATGTTTAATATATTGGCATATTCTCAGGTGGGTACTTAAGAATGTTTACTATATTGGCATATTCTCAGGTGAGTACTTATGAATGTTTACTATATTGGCATATTCTTCGTTGGGTACTTATGAATGTTTACTATACTAGCATATTCTCAGGTGGGTACTTAAAAATGTTTACTATATTGGCATATTCTTAGGTGTGTACTTATGAATGTTTACTATATTGTCATATTCTTAGGTGGGTACTTATAAATATTCACTTTGTTCGCATATTTTTAGGTGGGTACTTATGAATGTTTACTATATTGGCATATTCTTATGTGAGTACTTATGAATGTTTACTATACTGGCATATTCTTATGTGGGTACTTCTGAATGTTTACTATATTGTCATATTCTTAGGTGTGTACTTATGAATGTTTACTATTGGCTTAGTCGTAGGTGGGTACTTATGAATGATTATACTGGCATATTCTTAGGTGGGTACTTATGACTGTTTACTATATTGGCATATTCTTCGGTCGGTACTTATGAATGTTTACTATACTGGCATATTCTCAGGTGGGTACTTAAAAATGTTTACTATATTGGCATATTTTTAGGTGTGTACTTATGAATGTTTACTATATTGTCATATTCTTAGGTGTGTACTTATGAATGTTTACTATATTGGCATATTCTTATGTGAGTACTTATGAATGTTTACTATATTGGCATATTCTTAGGTGGGTACTTATGAATGTTTACTATTGGCTTAGTCGTAGGTGGTTACTTATGAAATTTTACTATTGGCTTATTCTTAGGTGGGAACTTATGCATGTCTACTAGTATATAGTTGCAACGCCTATTCTCGCTATATATGCGGTTCCGTGATCAAAACCTTTCATATTTGTTTAACAGATATAAATGAATGTAAGCCCTACAAAATTCCCCCTGGGGTGGATAGGGATGGGCGGAGGGTTTTTCCTACTAGCTCACAGTCTATATTACGGCTTATTTATGCGGTTCAAATATACAACTATTTTATTTTTGTTTAACAGATGTAGATGAATGTAAGCCTGTTGATCCATGTACTAGAGAAAATACGTACTTGTGCATCAATACCTATGGTAATTTTGTTTGTATGTGTAACGATGGATGGACAGGAACTTTATGCGAAACTGGTAAGTGTTTACATTAAAACAATACAATGCCGCATACTAAAAATGAAAATGATAAATAACTAGAAAATGGTCCAAAAGACACCATAGCACGTAAACGCAATAGATCGTAGGTTTACACTATACCACATACAAAATGAAATGAACAAATCAAAGCAGTCAAAAAAGGACAATACGTAAGTCTTAGAGTGGTGTAGACGGGGTTATCTACTTGGAACGTCCGGTAGTTAGTATGACCTACTGGACAGTATAAATCGGTTGTATGTGTACACAACATCGCTATATTCGATCTTTAGCGCACAAACTGACAAAACAGGGCTTTAAATAAAAAAAGAACTCTCTTAACCTATTGTCAACATCCAGAGAAATAAGAAAACGATACACGAACATGTTGTTACATCTATATAAATATATACTTAGAAGCTAAAGAGCAGTTAAAGTCAAAGGGAAAACCAATGTAGGGTACGACCAAAATACCTGAATGAGAAAAGTTTATGCGCCTACCTCACTATTTCCAGATTTTCAGTAGGTATAATTATAGAGTATCACGACATTGTCCAGTCATCGCACACGTAAAAAGTGAAGAGGGGTCAATCACTAAACATGAAGTTTTTTGCAATACTACGGGTCAAATTCTTTTTCTGAAAATGTCCTGATGTTTCCGTATAGTGGTCAGTAAACACCACACGTATTATACCGCCAATGCTATAAAATAATATACATAATTATTTATATATTAAAGAAAATCACACATGAACTGTATACCTTTCACAAACACAGAAATGCATACTAAACAAAACAGTAATTTTGTCTATGTATATTTGGAAATGTTGACGTTCAAAATTCGACCTTCCACAGCTGTAATAAACCACGGATCTCTCGATTACTGGTCTCAAAATCGACCGAGCCACATCTGTGGATTGAACCACAGACCTCTTGATTACGCTCGACCTGGATGTGGCTAGGCCGATATTTAAACGTCAACACTTTCAACAAATTCTGTCACCGCAATTGAGTGTACACCACACATCTTATATATACATTTTGAGACGGTATTGCAAAGGAAACAAGGTTGCCCAAGATACAAACAACTAAAAGCACTTGATCATATAATATCAGCTATGTTAGTACGCTGGAAGAGTGCAGATTGTTCTCTGCATCCATTTAATTTAATGCCTAAACATATATTCACATTAGTACTCACAACAGGGAACCTCATATTCATAAAACCGACGACATCTAACCATGAAGGCGTGTCATCCATGCGGCCTTTCTATTTCTCGCGGGCTTTCTATTTCTCGCAGTATTGAAATTAACATTCTAGAAGTTCACTTCTGCAACGTAATCTACCATTACAGTTATTATACATTCAGTACAATCTAAGACTAAGTGATCTTGAAACGTATTTACTTCATATATATAACATTATAATGAATTTGTTGTGATATCTAGGATATTTGCATTTTAGAGGAGTTACTGTTAGAAAAACACGTATACACTTTGGTGAATAAATACTGAAAACGCAATAAACACCAAAAAAAGAGAAAAGTAGCAGGTAGTACGTTAACACAATCTAGAGAGAAAAGTAGCATGTTGTATGTTAACAAGATCTAGAGGGAAAAGTAGCTTGAAGTATGTTAACATAATCTAAAGAGAAAAGTAGCATGTTGTATGTTAACATAATCTAGATAATAATATCAGCAACTGTTGTTTTCAGACATAAATGAATGTTCTAACAACGAGACTTGTGGTGTCCATGCAGATTGCCAGAATAACAATGGAGGGTATAATTGCACTTGTCAGACAGAATTCCCTGAAGGGAATCCAAATGTACATTGTTACCGTATGTACCTTTATTTACCTCTTAGCACAATCATATCAAACTTTCTGTATTGGTAGAATTATATCGTGTGGATGTACTTGTTAATTATTAAGACATTAATCAGGGATAAGTATTTGTATAATGGTTTGTTGACACGCATATGGTAACGTAATGCACAATGAATCTGTACTAGTGCACATACTACCAGAAAGGAGGTTATGCATGATGTGGATATATATATAGATAGATGGTATTTGTGAATTATTATATGTAAAGTCAGTAATGTAGTTTTCAATTGTGTCAAACGATTACACAAGTTAAATAAAATGTGAGTCATTTTCAAGGCGGTAGCCCTATTGTTTGGGGCGCTTGTTTCAGCCAAAGGTTATTTGGACTTCTCAGATAAAATGCATCTACTACCTAAATAAGTTGTATATCAGTGAAAATGAGATATATGGTCCTATAGAAACCACAGCGGCCGAGCGCAAAGGCATCGTAGGTCCGCACTGTACTACAAACAAGGACTTGAAAATACAATGAAAGAGACAAAAAACAACAGAAACGGCGGTGAAGACATGGTTACCGACTTGGAACGGTCAGTAGGCAATAAGGCCCACTGTTTATTTTGACTCGATTTTATATGAGCACAATCCTCGCTATTATCCTGTCTTCAGCGCCCAAACAGACACTTTTAGTGGTAAATAAAAATACCTTTGTTTTCAATATCGATTGAGAAATAAAAAATTCATGTGCGAAAGCTGTTTTTGATGGGTTATTTTCAATGCAAAATTCTGCTGCATGAAAAACTTGAAAATATATATTTTTTAGTATTTTTATCCAAAAATGGTTCTAATTTGTTGGATATGAGCAAATTAAGACACCCTGAAACTTTCATAGCAAAATATGAAGGGTAACTGAAGTTATTTGAAATATCTTAATTTTCTGCTGACCCGTCAACAAGGAATTTACATAGGAAAAGCCCCATCAAAACATCAATTTGGCTGTAAAATATTTATTTCTCAACCGATTTTCAAAAGTAAAGTAGTTTTATTTACCACTAAAAATTACAGTTCTAATGATATATAACTGATTTACGTATTATTTAAATTGCTCAAGCTACTGCAGAAAAACCTTTGGCTGAAACAAGCGCCCCAGACAATAGTGTCAACCTTTTTATGTTTGTGATGTCACTTACCTTGCCGTTTATTCATACTTTTTTTTTTTTGCGTATTTTTGGTTGACTATGGTCCTTGAATGATACATTTTAATTTCCACCCATTGTACACCCACTTTTATGCCTACTTTTATCGTGCAGAACGAGTGATAGTGGACCTCATATCGCCAGTAGAGCCTCTAAAGAATGACAATGACTTGGTTAACCCGAAAGCAATACCGTTCAGGTTCCCGTACTTTGGCACACAGTATCAGACTTACAGGGTAGGATTGTATGCGTTTCTGTGGCAGGCTTCCGTACTTTGGTACATTTTCACGCTTACAGAAAACGTTATTTGATGAGGTCGTTTTCCGTATTTTGCATTACGTGGTCCTGCCTTAATTCCATTAGGCGATGGGAAAACTGATATTAGCAGGATTTTATAACGGATATTTCGACTAGAAAACACGTTTAAAAACATTTTTTACCTCAAACATTGCGATAACCTGTTTAAAATTACCTATTGAATGTTTCTATTTTACAATATAAAAACTTTTTAAGCCAAAATTAAGGTTTTATTTCATACCCTAGCCAGCCCCGTTTTCTCTTCTTGGAGAAGGAGTTGGATTGGGTATGGATGTTTATACGCGGACCACGTAATGGACACAATAAATTGCCGTTTCCAAAAGTCCATACTCTTTTGTATAGCACAGTGGCGTTAGCAGTGTGATGGCAGTAAAACGTCTCCCCGCACTTGCAATCAGTACTGTTATTCATTCGATCTTTGGAGATCGCTGAGCCCGATATTTATATTTAGTGATCGTGGTACATTTTCAATTTCCTTCGTTTTCTTACTTAATTTTCGATTCGGTGGTTCCACTACTCCGGCCGATAAAAGGCGCTGGGTATTGTTTAACCACTCATAGGATATGTTGCCTGCTTTTTAATTTAGTCGTTTGGCTGTTACTTGTGATACGCAGGCTTCATAACCGCTGCTCCCAACTAAATTCCTTTTTGTTTATTTCGCTTTATTTCGGGACATACAATTTTATTAGATCGTGGGACCATACGCCGTTGGATATAGGGGATGAAATAAAGATACAAATATTGCTATATCCGCCGCCATATGCTTGCCATCTTCGGGATGGTTAAGATTCTGTACTGTTGATTTTTATGAATATTGAGTTCTAATCAACCCGGGGCTAGAGGGCGTGAGCGGTAGCTAACATATTTCATTACCGCAATCTCAATCAAACCGAGACTGCAATATTTCGTATGTGTCGTGCTCGGCCGTTTCCAGAGGTCCATTATCATACTCTTTTTTACAGAGTACACGTTTGTGTCAGCGTCCCCTGCAATATCACAGTTTACGTTATTGGATGAGAAAAGGGAAAATGTTATAAACAGGAGACCGATGCTAAATAAAAAACACCATCATTTTAGCCCACAGTTATATTTAAACAATAAGTTTCTATACATGTTGTGCTCCTTCTTTAATTTGGTTCAGACTTTAGCTTTGGCTATAGGCAACGACCGAACACTTAGCTTAGCACATATTGCTAACTGATGTTTTAGTTTTTAGCTCATCAAATGTGATACATGTAATACAATCAACCGTTATATCTTAGTTACACTCCACGTAATTTGACGAATTACTTTTTGTGAATGTTTTAGCTACCCATTTAGCTTTTAATGACTCATTCTGATATTTATATCACCAATGTTCCATGACACAACTTAATGCCAGCATTTTTACATTGTCGATTTAGATCTGAGTTCAGCTATGTGCTTGTTCTAGGTCAGTATGAATGGGTTCATGTCACTGGGTATGGAGAGGATATATGATCGGTACCCACCAACGAACTCTACCGGTTGGACGAAGTACTGGAATACGCCGATTATTGCCCCCTTGTGGACCAACATTGACACCACCAATGTCACATATGGCGGGATGTACATACACAAGCTTGTTCTACGGAAGTTTGGTGGCTCTAACGAAAGTGAAGAAGACCTTAACACGATTGCGGATGTGCTGAAGCCCTATATAAAAAAAAATGACTTCAAACCAAGAGTTGCAATAGTTGTGACGTGGAAAAATGCAACCGTGAAATCTAGCCTGCCGGTAGACCGGATGTTGAAATATGAGGTAAGGAACCGGATTTTAGAATATTATTATACAACCGGATTTAAGTATGAGGTTAATCGTCTGCATATGAGTATACAACTTGATGTTTGGTTAAATAGATAGAAGTTATGAATAAACAACATCTTGTTTCTCACGGAAACATCTCGATGTTAATACAAGTCAGCGATATCCATTCATAGTCTTAGTTGTGTTTACATATATTTTATCTTTCATCGAACGCAACCTAAGGCATGTTTTACACAGTTTAACGCATAAATAAACCAAACGCATATAACTGGGCTTTCTTTTGTACTTCTTCCTATTCAATAGACTGAAATTCGAATGAATTTCAAATATTTTGTGTGTTTTTTTTAAACTGGCGGCGTCCCGCAAGTTTTGAGAAATATGAAACACAAAGTTGTTGCAAACGAAAAATTACCCCATATGCCTCAGTTGCTATAAAATAGGACATGATTTGTGAGTAAATTAAAGAATCCATTAAGAATTGTATAATCTGCACAATTATGCTATTTTAGAGTATTACTAGATTTGCTTTTTTGTTAGTATAGCAGCATGGAAATGTTATTTTTTTACAAACTTATTTCGAGTGAAACTAAAGCAAAATAGCAATGTGTCATACTGTTAAATACAGAATAACGTAATAGCCACTGTTCAGCATGAAAACTAATTATTTTATTTATAAAATGTGTATTTTGCAAGTTTAAAGACTCATGTTTTGTCTAATATACAGAAATACTACCACAATGGATGTTTATGCACTGCACCAACAGTCAGTGCTACTGGCCTTATTTCGTTTATAGTGTCAAATTTACTCCCAATTATTAGACACCACACTGTTCTACTTTATCCGCGTTAAGAATCGTTTTTGTTTTTATGCACTAGAACGCTTCAATGCAAGTAATCTTAGCAACAGATGGCGTTAACTCCTTCATCCTGTTTAACTATGACCAAGGACAGTGGACGTTGAAACCAGGACCATACAGATACATGGCCGCTGGGTTCAGTAACAGTGACTTTACAGGACACATCATTGCAAACAGCATCAACTTCACTGAATTACATAATCACACCAATATAGGTATGACTTTAGCGTAAATAAAGAACACAAAGAAAAAAAAGAGATTCTAAATCATCATAATTATTATTGTACTTGTGCAAATGTAGAAATACATTTTGTTTAAATAAATAAACATCTTTTTTATCCTTCAGAGAATAAATTGCATTCATATACGTAGATGAGTGGTAATAATACAATATTATATCATTTAAACACTATTTTAAAGGTTACTATATTTTGGATATTCAATGAACTAGTCCAGCAACCAACCCTTTGTCATCAAATCGGTTTCCAAATTGCGTTGCATGTCAACATGCATGTAATAACATATCTTGCCCGTTATTCATCTGTGTAGCTGTTGTTTGTTTCTGTGCTTGTTTGTGGTTAACTGTGGTCCTTGAATTTGACATTTCCTGTTGGACGTTTACAAGTATCTCCTTAAACAAATAGACTAGTACGCTGATCTCAGTATTTGTCTATGAAACAAACTCTTGATTGCTGGGTTAGCCATATCTACGTTCCTTCTTCCCGTCCCACAATCAGAATTAACACCTATTTGAGGTTACCAGATACTGCATTTGTTAAGTTTTGATATAGTGTTTAATTATGCCTTATTTATTTCATTTATTTGGTTAATTCAGGCTTGAAAGGAAGATGGTTGTTCAATGTAACCACCATAACCCCGTCCCTAACAAACCAGTCGTTCTGCATGAACTACCGAGAGAATCAAACAATCAACGATTGGATTCAGAATCAGCTTAGCAATGCCTACGCTTGTCCGTGCAGTGAAGTAATCATGAAGCTCGACTATAGTTACCGTACTGTTCCACCATTGATAGTGGACAACAACTACCCCGAGCAATGCTACGAGGCATGGTTCTTTAGCAATTACGGCGTAAAACAACGATGTTGCTATAGGTAATCTACGAAAAGCTAAATAATATTTATATTTGCGTATGGCTAACAGTTGTTCACATTATTCAAATGAAGTCATGTATAGCTTTCCAGACAATTTCATTGACAATAATTAACTCGTGCGGAACATGGAGCCTGGTTTAGTATTTTACTATTAGTTTGATATTTATGTAATCTATTACGAGCATACTGTTTCTTTTTTTATTATTTAGAATATAGTGTGCATTCTGAAGTTGAAATAACGTTAATAATTTTTGAAGGTTTATGTAAGAAATAGAACATCGATTACTGTGAATTATCGTTTAATATATCACGGTTTGGAGTTCAATTGTAAACAATAATTTCACACGCCCGATATATTATAGATAATTCACCGTAAACGATGTTCTATTTCTATTCTAATACCACTAAAATGTGAAAATAACGCACGCATCTGAAATCTTTCGCATTGCTTTGCTTACTCTCCTAACGTTGCATACGTTACAATGCGCAGTGCGCAATGCGCAATGCTTATTCTCATAACGTTGCAACAATTACAGTGATATATCGTTCAATATAACGAGATATTTTAAACTAGGCTATATAGTGCGGGTGTATTAGAATATCATTGTATACAGTGATGTAAATACCATACTTGTTATATGGAATGGTGTATTTTAGATATGGGGCTCTAATGAAAGGAACACCAAACGGCGGCTTTGCTACGTTTGAAAACGATCCATACAACGCTACAGATGCCTACTACAAATGTTGTGGAGGGGATAAGCATTTGTGTTATATGTACTATGAGGTAAATCCATCGGATGACTGTTCCTCGTGGACACCAGATGACGAAGTCCCAGGCGATAGATTCAAAAGATCGTTATCTAAACATGGACCCTCTTACATGGGTGAGTTTCATATGTATTCGTATACTCTTATAACACGTCTTGGAACACCGTCGATTTTAAACTTCTACACGTGGTTTAAACATATTGTATTTCCATATTATACATGTACAACATGCATATATAAATAGTACAAAGTTAATAGGATTGGAATGAAAGAAAGCAATCTTATAAAGTTCCTCTCCTTGGTATTTAACAAATGCAATTGATGTTGGCGGTCAATACAGTTTGACATCGAAATGGATACATATCTTATTTCGCGTAAAAAGGAAAGAAACAATAACTCGATACAAATAGGTCTTAGAGAAAAGAAAAGAAAAGGAAAGCGTGGGGAAACAACAACATGGAACTCTTGGGTGACGAAGTGGAGAAGGGTAGAAAATATTTTATAGTTGTCAACAAGCTGACACTCAGGTAATTTTTGAGAAAAAATAAAATAAAATTGAGCTCCTCAATAAGGGAAATAGTATACTAAAAATTGATAATAAAGTTAAAAACGTTTATTTGCTAAACAAAATATAAACAAAATATATGCACAGCTTCAATCATAGCCACATTTGTTTGGTAGGAGACCAGTGGATCAACAAAAAGAATTGTTTTGAGACATTTGCGAACTCGATGTACCGTTTAATTATGTATAAATGAAAATATAACATGTTGTGTCAGATGATTATTCACAAACTGTATAATAACCGAAACATATACACGTAATAGCTATATTGTGAACAAGGCATGTTATACAATAAAACATGTGCGTAAAATTTGTCTGTGTTACTATAGTAGAGGATGATCAAATAAATATGTTTTATTTAGATGATTTTCAGAGTGGTGAGGTTTTAAATATTAATGTTTATCGTTTATGATTAGTATTTCATATTCTAAAATACACAACATGGATGATGCTATATCTCACACGTTTGCAAGTATGATTAAACACATATTTTATTAATATGGTCCAGCTGATTATAAGACATTTAACTTTTAGGGATCCAGAGATCAAGCCACATTAACTGTAATATCAATTCTATGTGTTTAGGAATGAAGGAGCCGCCAAATATTCAACATCTCCAAGAATCGTTCGATATTTCGTTGGCCGAAACCAAGTCCTTGCAGATAGACTTCTCTAAACATATCGCTGATGGTCTTCTAAGCGTTATGATCCGTGTACACACGAACATCAGCCGCGAGGATTACTCTTGGGGTATGCATTTTTCTGTATATTTATATAGGTATATATGTACTAGTTAATAAAAATATATTTTAGGTAGGTTACATTGAATACATTCCAGAGTATACATGCTACTATATTATAGATACTGACTTCTCTAGTAAAACATACAAGGAAATCCATATAGCGTGCAAAGACGTTAATAGTAATACTATATTTGTTCTTTAGTATGCTAACGTTATCTTTTCATCAAATACATATTTATTTACAACAACTTTAAATATTAAACTGGTTTAGTTTAGATATGCTGGCTATAACAAAAACACAACCATATTTACACTGTCCCGTTTTATTGGGATGACACTAGAGTAAGTGTGAGATTTGTGCACCCTAGAAAATAGTTTAAACCCCCAGCGGCCTTTTTTACCACTGACCGTTTCAAGGCGGTAGCCCTATTGTCAACCCTTTTGTGTTTGTAATGTCTAATTTGGCATTTTGTTCATCTTTAAAGTTGCTATTTGTTTCTGTGTTTCTTTGTGGTTGACTGTTGTCCTTGAATGCTACTTTTCCTATTCGAACTGTATATGCATATTTGTAGTGTGTCCGTTTTTATTGTTTATTTCTTTAGACGATGCATCACACGTGTTCAACTGGATGGTCAGTAAAATATATATTTCAAACCCGGTGTATCTTGATTTCATCATCACCTCACGCTGGAATACATCGTCAGTTTACTTGCCAGCAATCCAGTTATGCGGATGCAAACGCACAGACCAGTGCGGCTTTTCTTTCATGCAGTCTGTGTCTACACATGGTATGATGCTAACATACAGATGCTACACCTTTGGCACTTTTAATAAGTGTTTATTTGAATAACAGAATATTTGCCATAATATAGTAGATGCGTTTATATGCTTTAATGACATTATTTAATATACTTGTAAGTAATAAATAACGGGATTTTATAATCATGATATCAACTTGTACGAAGAGATTTGCTATAATTCTATATCTATCTTGGTCAATTCATAAGAGCAACACACTGATCGTTTTCACCGAAAATAGTCATATACATGTATGTAGACTTTCTACTTCGTTTTGGTTTTAGTTAATTACAAATGTTCTTAAGAGTAGAGTCTAAATGTACAGAGGTCTTTGTAATGTCTCTACAGCTTATTTATACTTAAGTTTGATGAAATTATAACATGTTCCAACATGCTATTGCTTCCTTTATAGAACTCTCAGTATCTGTACCATGCATTTGCGACGAGGCATCCAGCGGTCGGTACTGTGAAATTCCGCGTGAGGGTTGCATGGACAAGACATGCTTTCCTGGAGTGACGTGCAACAATAGTACAAGTGGTCACACATGCAGTGAATGTCCCATGGGATTACTTGGCAACGGATACTCTTGCTACGGTACAATGACTGTTGTAAATTATTTCAAATAAAAACGTTCTAGACACGTTACATTTCCGATTAGCCTCAGGTTTATATGCCATACTAATGAATTAAAATAGCAGTTGTTTACTTTGTTTTAACATTGAACTATGTACAAGGGGCCACACTTAAGAAATGATCAGCGGTGTGAGGTTAAGCAGGCATCTCCGTATATAAATGTAAATATCAACAGTGAACAATATATTTATATATAATAACCCGGATATGGAATGATAGACACCTTGTCTAAATGACTTATTTGCATAACATGTTAGGCTCGTTTTTAAGAATATCCGGTCGTTGATCATGTTGTTATTTGTTTTAATATTGTGTTGTATACAATATTGGCATCAAACGAATATAATGGTTTATTTTACAGGTGTATACTTTATGAGAAAAGCGGTCACATTTTAATTATTTAAATTGGATTTTTACTTTTTTATTTTACAGAATAGCCAAGCATTTTCGACGGCAGACCGAATCACAAGCTCTCTAAGCTATTATATATATAGTTATCTGAACATTACCTGAACATGACTTCTTTTGAATTTTATTTATTACACCAAGAAATCTAAAAACATTTATTTTACTGTATAAACTTCATATTAAAATTTCCAAGTGAGCAAATCATTTCATTATGTGTTTCAATTATATCCCACGTCACAGGTTCACACATATACATATGTTCTTTAATGTGTTCATATTTGGTTTTTAGATCACTTGTGAGCCGAAGTGAGCTATTTCTTTGGTGATTGAGCGCCTATTATATTTTAAGTGGTGATTCTTTGGTTTCCGAAATCACGTAAAATACAATTCGTAGGGATGTCCATCCGATCGTCTGGACGTTTAGTAGATTATGTGGATAATGTTATGCCCACAAGTCTCGTAAATGGCTCAGATATTCCAAGAAATATAAAAAGATCGGACAGGGAAAGTAGCATTCAAGGAGGACAGTCAACCACAAAACACAGAAACAAACACGCAAACAGACAAACAAGAAGGCAAAAGTAATAATAAATGCAAACGACATCCGAAACACAAAGGGGTTGACAATAGGGCTACCGCATTGGAACGGTCAGTGGCAAAGTAGGCCACTGGGGGTTTAAACCGGTTCTAGGGTGCACCAAACCTCACACTTACCCTACTGTCATCCCATTTCCAAGTTTATGTTTTAACCTCATATGGTCATATGAGACAAAAACACTTAAGGATACCACAGACACATACAGTAACAACATAAGGGTTCGAATAGCTTAGGAAAGAACAACTTAAGCAAAATGACCTCATAAGGTATCAAATGTGTGTTTGTCCGTCATCACCACTTTCTATTAGTGATATATCCTCTTAAACTATTTTGTCAACTTTAACGAATCTTCACATGAACGGAATAAAAATGGATACATTTAACTTTAAGGATCGTTTTATTTTGGTGATAACTGTACTAAGTCTTCCAAAAGCAACTACTTCTAAAAACATTTTGTGCCGAGATTTCCAAAACAAACCTTTTTATAAACAATTAATCATGAGATGCCATCAGCTTTGCTCCTTGTTTGTTATTGTTTCGTATTATAAAATTATCATTTCGCTATGATCAATTTTATGATAGATCAACTCAGTGTTATTACCTACTGATCATCAAACCTCAGTATAATAAGTTCATGGTAGATCTAATAAGTGTTATACAAATAAAGAATTACAAAGGCATTGCTATAATTAACGTGTACAAAAAAAATATATCCACAAATTGGAAACGAACATGTTTTCATTTTCAATTGTGTTTTTGTGTAAGCTAGGATGATGTTTATATGTTAAATGTCAAAATAAAACATCAATGAATATAAAGGTTTGAGTCAAAACTTATCTAGTCTCTTTTGGCTATTCAGCTGCATTTGTCA
Source organism: Cyrtodaria siliqua (assembly GCA_037043455.1). Lineage (NCBI taxonomy): Eukaryota > Metazoa > Mollusca > Bivalvia > Adapedonta > Hiatellidae > Cyrtodaria > Cyrtodaria siliqua. The sequence goes on from JAWPHD010000488.1 coordinate 205,583, forward strand.
AACGACAACCGACAGTATAACCAGAACGTACTCCACCTATAGGCAATCGTGTATGTTAAATAACATAAATGTGTGCTCTTTCATCTATATTATGTAGCTTTTATGTGGATTTAACCGATTGCTTCACATACTCGTTTAATTGACGGAGTAGCAATCACTTTAATTTGACATGCACATTGTTAGAATCACAGTGTTTGTGTATTGTAATAGTTATGTCTTGGGTTTGCCATAGATAATAGATTGTATCGTAAGCCATTCAAACGCAATATAATAGTTTTATTACATATATAAGAAATAAATTGCCTATTCAACATGTCTTTTATCCTGAAGCATGTATTAGGACCTCGACTGAAATTATCTTTTTGACTTTAAACCTGCATCCATTATTTAAATAAATGTTAATACAAGTTTTCTTCGTTATTCTACGACAGCGTATAATATAATATTGATGCGATGCATTATAATCAATATTAAGTAACATGCAAAAAAGACAAACAATAATTTGTTGTGAACTTATCAAAGTTATGCAGAAAACTAATAGGACGCCGAGAGTTTTAAGAAATCAAAATTGCCGTGGGTCCCTAAAATTATGTAGTATGAAGTTTATAAATTATTGTTTTACATATTGTATTTATATACAATTAAATAAAAATAATTTACTACGGATTTTTAGATCATTATATGAAACAATAAAAGTCCTGCTATAAAATACATGGATGCGACATTAGTTGTAGAGATGGATTTGACATCATGGCTTCCCTTGATAGTGACTTCTGATTTAATCTCTGGAGATTCAAGCACATTTATATATTCCTTTGACTGTCGTTCAATATCCGTTGGTCTAAGAGTTTTCTCAGTAGTTTCTGTTTTATGATGTCCCTCCCCGGCAAGCTTCCTTGTTCTTGCATTAGTTGAAACACTATTAACAGGGATGGTTTCAACTGATCCATATATTGTTAATCTAAATGACTTAATTCCAAAATCGCCTCCTGAAAAATGAGTATACTAAGTTTTAGACATGTGTTTAGCATATACACTGTATGTACAGCAGTAATGGGTATAAGTCTATAAAATCGTGATATTCCATGTAACTACCACACATACATCTTCTGTTTGATCACAAATATAATAATATGGTATAATACATGGATAAAAGTAGATAAAAAAGTCGATCAAGAAATGAAGCATTTACTATACACAGTCACACAAAAACGAGCATTCAAATACAACAACAATTACAAGGAAAGATCGAAGCAAAGTATGCCACGACACAAACATACAGAGGTTGACAATAGGGGGTACCAGCTTCGAACGGCCAATGGAAAAAAAACCGGAGGAGATTTAAATCAAAGCACTAAAAGTACTGAACTTTGGGTATTATGGCACTGTCACTTAAGATGATCCCATGTCTTCAATTATGTCATTTACAGAGTGGAGCGTAGTAAGTAGTCTTCCGGGAACAAGATGCACAAGAGGGCCTGTATCACTCTACTGGCTTGAATAGTCTAATGCCTACTGAAAAACGTTGTTTTTTTTTTAAATCAAAGGCAATAACTCTGATGTGCCTAGTATGATACAACTGGTTTTGAACTTGTCCAAGTTCAGTGGCGTAACATAGAAAACGCCTTCTGCTGCAGGGACAAATAATTTAACAAGAGACACTACACGTTGATTCAACTTCCCTATGTCTGTCCCACACATTGAAAAGAAACTCACTAAAACCCTTTTGAAATACAATTATACATAATAAATATATTCAAACAACTCTGCCACCGGAGATTTCGTTTATTTCGGATTGGCTGAATCGGCTTTTTGCGCGAATATGACACTATAGTCGATGTTAAACGATGGTGCGCGTGACGTCACATCGTATTTCTCTAAAACTCCCTTGAAAAACAAATCGCTTAAAACTCATACATAATGAGATTTTCGTAAAGTTTCTCGACCTTTTATTTGCATTATAGTTGTTTTCAGCATCCAATACGTTCGTCTAGCCTAGATCAGCATGCATGTACGACTTGAAGCCTCGATTTATGAGTAAACATGTATGTTATCCGCCAGATGGCGATGAGGAGGCGCCAAAAGCAATGGCTATGAATGCAAGTTGATAAATCAACCTTGCATTCAACCAGGTTTTGTGGTGTACCAGCCCTCGCTCGTACCACCCTATTGTCATCCGAATAAAACGTGACAGTGTAAATAAAGAAACCCCACCAGACTATATCCTTTAACAAACCACGTATGTTTATCATGAACAAACACTTAATGGATATATTGCTTTTTGTGTGTTCCAATAAGGTCACCCCATTTTTACATATGATTTGTTAAGTGGGTTAAGGAAATATCGTCACAAAGTAAGTATACACGTCTAAGAAAATATGTAGCATTCACCAGAATACAGCCAATCAAACACACGCATAAAAAATAAACGACAATTAAAAGGCAAAGCGGAAGGTTATAATAGTGTAAATAAATGGTTTTCAATGTCCTTCCATAGCAAGGTTAAGATGTTGACAATCTGTTAAAAATTCAAACTTCGTTAGAAATTTGAGAAACTTAATCCATGTTGCAAATAAGCATTGCTATTAAACAACAACAAGGAAATGTTAGAATATTAAATACTAAAGGAACATAACTAGTATGTGATATATCGCTATATAGTCATTATCAGTGCCTTTAAATAGTGTTTGTAATTGACTGGTGATACATGTAAATGGTAACACAACCATAATTGTATGCTATTTAATGGTTTTCAAACAGTTATGCCAAAGTATGACATAATCCGCACGATACCCATAAAATCAACTAACCTTTCAAGGTACTTGTCTGTATTAATATCAACTTCCAGGTGCCTATTGGTTGCTCACCCCAGAAATGGACCGACTGAAACTCTACGTGCTCACGCAGTGTTGCACCGTTAAATATCAACTGCTGCCTGGCCACCAATTTCGAATATGTCCCGGAAGGGGATAATAGCAATATTTCTAACTCGTCCTCTTTATGAGATGCTAATGTAAGAGTTACCACGACGTGCTCAATGTTTTGTACGCAATACGTCCGGATGTTTCGACGACAACGTATTTGAACCTGAGCTTCAGACTCATGAACAATGGAATTGTCGTTGTTTCTGTTGAATATAAAATAGGCTTTGATTTAAAATACATTCTGAAACATTGGTCGCTAACGTTAACAGTAGCATTGCAAACAGTCGTAAACTAAACATTAGCAATTGTATTGTATTTTGTGTTTAGCGCATTGTATAGAGGACTTTTGCAATTTTCTACAATTAGAAATGACAACTAAACATTTGATTTATTTAAAAGGTTGTAAATGGACGTTTCTCTATTGAAAATAGATTAGTTAATAAAAGGAGTTATGACACAATAAACGTAGTTTTTCAGTTCAAATATTGATCTTTGAGAGCATTTTGTTTACTAGTCAGGTGACAATTTATAGATAATGTTATTAAAGATCTACTAAACTAAACACCTCTGTTCCTCTCGTATTATTATACACAACATGATATTAGATACTTACGTCAGGTCAGTAGTGCGCCTTCTTTGTGCTATACTTATATGATCTATTAATGCTACTTTGTTTGTTGGAGAATGTAACCTGGCGTGGATATCTTATTTATATGGGGATAACAGTAGGGTAAGAGCGAGGGTTGGTGCACCCTAGAAATTAGTTAATAAACCCAGCTGCTTTTTCTTTGCCACTGAGCGTTCCACGGCTGTAGCACTTCTGCCAACCCTTCTATGTTTGTGATATCATATCTTACATTTTAATCATCTTCGTAATTAGTGTTTGTTTCTGTGGATATGTTTCATTGACTGTGGTTCTTGAATGCTACATTTCTTTTTCGACTTTTATCTACTTTTAAACAGAAATGCAGTTTCAATATTCGTTCATTAAAAACAGTGTTTTATGATGAGTTTGTTTGACCAACTATTGTGAAATTACACCGAAGTTATAAAGCAATACACTTTTACAATCGTTTTGTATGCATTAATACAAACCTTACAATCGTTGTTACATTAGTTTGCTTTATTTGGTCCGAAATATGCTTCCATCTTTCTGCTAAGGAAACCACCTTGGATGCATTAAGGAGCCCGAATCCAAATGTATCATGATCTGACATTAGAAGCACACAAAAATAAACACATCGATTTACACTCTAAACACATTGTTTTACACTCTAAACAAATTGAATTATTCAAAAAATATATCTTCTCTCGTTCATAAAACCTCTTGAGAAACATTCGAACTGCATCATGAAATGAATCACCATCCTCATGTGAAACATGCAAAATGGTTATTGTTATTACAGAATACAAACTCGAAAGTAACTACTTCAATTTACACAACCAAAAGCATTGTTTAACAATGTTGCATGGCAAAACATGTTCTCACCATATATGCATGTAGGTAGATTTCTTATGTCACCATACATGCCAGGGTTTGACATTAACGGTTGTCCGCTTGTCCGATGCCATACAGATTATATTAGGGACAAGTTGTCCCAGGTGAACAGTCCGACGGACAACTAAATTTTATATCAAACAATTAATTTTACATCTTTAAGAATGAAAAACCGCGATGAAAAAATGTGTCAAGACATCGTCGAGCACCTTATAAATGATGAAAACAAACTCTGATGTTTTCATTGGTTGGGGCGTGACTTTCGTGTAATTACGAGAAAAACCTACTGAACTCGTTCATTTCCGTACATCATCGGAAATACTGCTCGTAGGTATTTCCAAAGATACAAACGTCGATTCAATGGGTTTGGTTTATTTGCCCTGACAAAGTACCCCGTAAACCGTAACAAAAATCAGAAATAGATTGATTTTAAACATATTTTTGTTTAAATGTTACAGTTAAATATAAAAATATTTTGTAATGTACAAACTCGCTCATTTTCGTAGATCATCGGAATAACGAGCAGCATGCTGATTCTATGGGCGCCGCCATTGTTTATTACACGTGATTGAACCCACATTACCGAAAAATAGTACCCAAGTTGGTGTCTATTCCTTTTCGATATTATTTTTGAAAAAAAAAGGGTCGAGGCAGTTCGGATCGCTGAGTTACGTGTTTTGTTTAACTAATTAATTTTACGGTAACTTTCGATATCATGTCGAACATGTGCGTAGACGGTAGGTGGCGTATTTTAAACCACATTTTCTCACAACATTATAAATATTACAGACACCGGCAATGACCTTACTTGACCTTGAAAAATATAATAGTATTTTTCATACAGACGTACACAATCTGCTCAGAAAAGGTGGGTCATGAAGGTGGACACTCAGCTAGGTGATCGAGTCTAGAAAATAAAAAAATGTGGCGATATCTGTCAGTTGAAAACCCACCAGAAAAATGATAATGATCTTGTTTTATTATCACTTTTATATGAAGTGCGGGGACAAGTAAATTTGGCTGGGGACAAGTCAATTTTTAAAATTACTCATGCAGATATAATGCTTCAACAAGACCACTTCATGAACATTAAAGTAAAAACAAAAATGAACAGTTTCTAAATTGATCCGTGTTATCAAAAAAGTATAACTAACGAAGCATAAATCAAAACTGCATTACGTCATCGACATAATACAACTACTTTATGTTTTATCGCAAAGCGCAAATGGTTAAACAAAAGTCTAAAACCGAGACACTTATTCACAAAATAATATTAACACTATAGTTTCATGAAGAATTCCATGGTTGTAGATGATAACATTTATTGTTTCAGCGTCAATCTTGTTAAGTGTTTGTTTGAAAATAAAAGAAAATGACAATAACTTACAATTGATTTCCATTGCATTCTAGTAGGACTTACGATATAGACGAAAAATGATAAAATGCTTATCAAACAGTGTCTTACAATATTTGCCAGCAGCATTTTTCTTGAAATCTTTAGACTCTTTTAGCCCCTCGTGTTCCGAAGCTTCTACTACAATATGTTGCACATCGCGCCAGGATAGTTCGTGGCTGAAATAGATTGGCTTAACTTATGTAGGCATGTAATATTGACTTGAAATTATTGAAACGAAAAAGAAACGATTATTGAAACGAAAAAGAAACGCAACTCGGGAATTCCCGCTATTTATCATGCAACTATGCGCTTTTCTGCCTAATAAAGGGTGACCTAATAAATTTTACTATCTGCAAAATAGATAATAATAGTAATTCATACAGAAAATGTGGATAATCTAGATGATAAATAGAATATTATGTCTCAGTGCCTTTTACTATCAAGTTTATTAGGCTCAGCACGAAAACGAAGAAAGGCACGCCAATCTTCGTTTTCTAATAATAATAAACTTAGTAAAAGGCACTGACATAATATTCTCTACATATTGCACGTACAATATGCTGCTGTTAATCGAGTGATGCATGGCTACGTAATAAATACTGATAAAGGTGGGACCTTTCCTTTCGAAAAAAAGACTAAAACAACACATAACACAGCAAATAGTAAATACAGTACTAAAAGTGTTATTTTTTTCCAGAGGAACATCAACATCTATAAATTGTCTTGTTCTCTAAGTAACTGCAACTTTATTTTTTTACAAAACATCTTGGGATTTCCTTGGAACATTATGTGGAATTAAGTGTGCAATATACAATATAAAGCGGAAATTCCCGAGTTGCGTGTCTTTTTCGCCTCACTATAATAATTATATACAAACATCGATCGCAACACCCACATTCACATATATTCAGAGTGATGCAATTTGTGTGCATTCGCTTTACGTTAATTTAAACAACGAATTAGGTTGGATGGAGAATACTGATACATGCTGATAACACACGTGTCTTGACGAAATACGATACACGTACCTGCTAGCCTTTAACAAAAATATGTCACTTTTTAACACACGTCAAAACACACATTGACGTCTGCTAAATGTAGATGAAGAAGTCCAACAAGAAATGAAGCATTCACAGAAATCATTCATCCAGAAAAACGAATTCAAAATATAAAACAATTGCAAGAATACATAGAGTCAAACTGTGCAAAATCACACAAATAAAAGGGTTAATAATAGTGGTACCAGTTGTCAGTGGCCTTTAGCCACTGGGTGTTTAAACCAGACTCTAAGGTGCTGCCAAAAAACACTATTTTCCTATTGCCATCCTAATACATCAGGTTATATCATCTAACATTGCTCGGTAGCATTATTAAGTTACTTACCGTGTAATTCATAAATATCACTATGTTGGAAGGCGTTAATGACGAGCCTATCTGATATTTTACTATGTACATGTATTATGTTGTTTAATTGTTACGGCATTGAATCCTTTTTGTCTTGTGTATTTCACTTTACGATGGTTATGGTAAATGTATATTAACAATTTTAAGTACTAGGTATATAAGAAAAGTATAGTGACATAAGTAACTTGTATCCTCTCGTCTGGATATATCATATCTGTAGAATCGCAATCGTGGTGAAAACCTAAAGTGAGATATTTATTAATGGTATGTCTACTCGAAGGTAATACAAGTTTTCCAGAACAAGTAGCTCTACCAGTGTCTTCTAATAAACTTAAGAGCTATTGCATAATTTGTTTTACATATTTGAATATTAGCATAGAAATGTTTACTTTGCTTGCAGAGCTAGGCCTATTATAGCAGAGACCATGGCTGTCGAGGCAGATGTCCCTTTGAAAGAGCTTGTAAAATTGTTGCGTTCATGTGAAGTCGTCACCTAGATATAAATAAACGCAGTTAATTGCATAGCAAAACATACTCAAATCGCAATATTCCTAATTATAACACACATGTAACGTCTTCAAAAACGTATCTTTCAAGGAAGAATATACATAACATAAGGAAATTGGCAGCTTTGTCTACATGGTTTTGTAGATTGTAAAACGTAAAATAAATCTATGTTTTCGTGCGTGTTTTGAACATTTTATAAGTTCCATTCTCAACAACTATTATATGTTGCAGATACTGTTATTTATTCCATATCCAAGTAGATACACATTTCAAACAGGAAATCTAGAATCTAAACAACTCAGTTATCTAAAAACACGTTTTCAAAACAAACAAAACATACCAGAATTAACAGAAGCAAAGTAACACCACAAACATAAGTGGATTAGTAACAGTGATATCGCCTTGGATCGGTCAGTCTCAAAGATAACACCTTATAGTTTAAACCACGTTATATTATGCACCAAACCCGACCATTACCCTTTTATCATCCCATTTAAAAAATACAGTTTAAATATAGAAATGCCTGCCAGGCTATATTCTCTAACAATCAAGGCAGTATTAATACGTTTTCCCTGTCTGGAATACTCACCATCTCAGAAGCATTAAAGGAGCTCCCCTCTCCAAACGTTGATGTCAGTGTACATGCGCATGGTTCAGTAAAGTCCGGGATTCTACCAAATTGCCCTACGCTGTTTACAGCAATAGTGTAAATACTGTTGGAAAACCCATCGCCAATCGGACCGGCAGGGAAGACAAATATTGCGCCCTTGTCATTTCGACCCTGCAAAGAATCAGTCAAAGTAAATGACATCTGAGACATCTGATTTTTAGAAAAGTATAAATCAATAAACTACATTAACTTTTGTAAGCCCTGAACAATTCGAAAACTGTTTATAGGCGATCAAGTAATATATTCTTGCAAGTTTTGAATCTGATCTTTTGATTTCATTGCGACTCAGTTTTTCTCAAATGTCAAATGTCACATCGAAATTTTTGAAAAAGGGGAAAATGTTATAATAAAATGTTTTATTGAACCGACATCCGTTCCCAAACAAGTCAGCTGTTTCCAATATGGATGATCGCTCTTTACCCATTGTCGCCGCCCACTATATACATATTTGCTTTAGTATTATACATATATTTAAATATATTTTCTTCTTTTAACTAACCTTTGTTAATTTAATGCAAGACAACATTATCTGTTCTCCGTTTAGATCTTGATATTATATTATATTTTTTCTATTTGATTGAAGAATACTACTTAAGCCGTGCTAGTGGGCTGAGGTGTGTTGCAAATTATATAACATCTCCTATTCAGACTCAATAAAACCGAGTCTACTACTTTTCTCTCTTGTTTGTGTTTGTTGCTTACAAGGGATCCCCTTTTCAGTATTTACTAATAGGCATTTTGCTTTCGTTACGTCCATTTTCTGTGTTGTCATTGTTCAAAGTACATATATGTTTAAACCAATTAGTCACATAAACATATATTTGAATTAAAACGGTAATAATTGAAAATTTGCAACATCATATCATTCTACTTACGGTTTTTATCCCATGTTTTAAAGCTTCTTCTGCTAATATATCTAGTTTATGGAATGGTGTCTTAGCTCCCCAACTATTTGAATATATATGTATATCCTGAGGACGAAATTTAAGGCCCCTGGCAATTGCATCGTCAGTGAAGTGTGGAACAGCCCATCGGAACCTTTTTATTTCAAATATCTTCAGCACTGTAGAAAGCAAAATATTTCTTTTTGAAACAAAGTCGCCTAAATATATATATTTCTTTGCTTGCATAATACAAAAATAAAGAAAGAAAGGTTTTGCTACATATACGTTTACAGAAATAGCGTTTGTGTTCTCGGAACACTCGAACTTACGAGTTTTGACAGACAGCCACTCTTAACACTGAGCTATTAGGACTAAACGAGGTGGGGTTTTAGAGGTCAGACTAAATTTACGATATTTGCTATCTAAAGATCCTAAATGTAATAAATGAATCTAACAAACTGACCCCTATTTATTTACATGGAAATCATTTTGCACAATAATATTTTCTATCATAGTTTACACTCAAAGTTTAATCTCAGCCAGTTTTGCCCGATTTCATAAAAAATATATGAAGGATGAATACTGAACCCGGGTTCTAAATTCATATTTCGATTCATATTACAATTTATAATGAATGGGAACATTTTTAAATTGAAGACTTCTAGAAAGATCCCCGATATACCCCTTTAACGTATAGCCTATATATCTTTAATTACATGGTATCTCACAGACCGACACGTTTGGAGTTTCTGAAGTTCATTAGGACCTCACTTGACAATAATACATGTACCACGTCATTGGTGTTTACGGTTTGTTTCTTTTCTTAAGTTATATAAACATACTTGATACCGTATATGTAGATACAAATAGATTTAATATCAACATCAAATACAATACGGTATTTCTAATTAAATTTACGTTCTGCACCGCTTCCCGTAATATAATATTCTATACCTGCTATTTTAGCATCAAAAGCAATTCCTGTAGTACAGTCGCTGTTCTTTACTGCTGCAATAAGACCGCTGCAACGATTTCCATGACTGTAAAAGGTATGTATATAAAGTAATTTAAATGAACGTTTCTGTGATAACCACCGTTGAACATGATGCATTGATAAATTGCATTACTTATGCAACCTATATCGAATTAAAAAATGTTTTTTTTTAATATATAATATTGAAGGGCTAGGTTCTATTATCCTGAGTTTGTTCACGAGATAGAAAGGGAGGCGAAATGTCTTTTCAAGAGTGAGAGTAACAGTGTTCGGATGTGAACGAGTGAAAAACAAAACACTCTTAACATCAGGCAAACGAATTCCTGATAAACGAGGGCAAACGTTGAAGGTCTCACTACACAGTTAGCTCCCTTGAAACCCACGGTAGGATCATTCTTACGCCTAAAAACTAGTAGTGTGTTCTTCGGTTTTAAATATTTTTAAAAATTGCTGACAGATATGTTTATTGTTGTTGCAGGTGAGATAAACAGAGTCTGAAATCGGATGTGCAGCTATTAGATGACACTGCCACCAAAATATGGCAGCTTTATGGGTGTTGAAGAAGAGTAGGAATTCTGATCCAAACTCTGGAGTTAAAGCCCAAAATAGTGCATTGGAGGACACCACTCTAATTAAAAAGAAAAAACCTGGTCAACGTACCAGATTTTGTACAGTTTGTGTGAGCAAATGACATGGTTACATAAAAAAGTAACGTTTAACTTGGAAACTTCCTGTTAGGAATGGCCCGGTAATGTTTATTCATATAGGCCAACATAGTAAAAATGCACTGTGTAGTGAGACCTGAATACACTATTTATTTCACGTTATATTATTATTTGATGAGCCGTTGTTTGGTGTTTTTGCTTGTGTTTAAGACTAAAGTTCCGAACAGATTGTTGTAAAATGTATAAATGTTATCAATATATCATTTGTTTTAACTCTTTGATATATACGTATACACACAACAATTGTATGCTATTGTCTAAAGCAACGAGTTTTGGACATGAATCAACAATTGCTTGACCTCGTCCTGTGACACTGAAGTTGCATCCTCAGATATGGAATTGGCACCCAAAACAATTGATGTCACATGCAAACATATAGTTTCACTCTATTATCCAAAGTGGTATCTATTGACCGAATATTGTTCGTACCAATGTTTTAAGAAGTCCCTGTTTATGAACGTGACACGAAAATTGCATGGCATTGACGAGAGAAATTGCAAGAATAAACTCTTCTGCTATTTACTATCAGATAGTTGCCAACTCTCTTAGATCGTGAGAGCCTTAATCTTCCTCCAGCATCTATTAGGGTCGGGCAGCACGCTCCCAGAAAAATAGGCGAAAATTGATATGCCTGGCATTGGCTTCTTTATATGAATTGAATTGAATGTACAGTATATGTTATACAGAGCCGCCCAAGAGAGAGGGGAAAGATACATAGGAATCGGAAACCTGCCCTACTCTTACTGAGTGTACATCTTTAAAGTTCTCGGAGGATGGACTTCTATACTTGGGACCACCCGGTTAACGTCTACATCCTACAGATGAGACTAAGGAAAAGTGTATATTCTTTTCAAGATAAAGTCTACCTTTTTACCTACTTTGATAGCACACTACTTACTCAGTAATATCCAAACTCTCTGCTTGGTACGATGGATATTTTTCAGGTTTGACGTTTATATTGTTGCTGACGAAGTTGTACGACAAATCATTTCTCTGTAAGATAAATGAAATAATGCCACAGTGTTTGTATATATGAATTACTAAAGATGCATAGCTACATTAACTGATTCAAGTATATTATGTCCTCCTTAGGGAAGTAATTATCACAACGTAAACAAATTCACTGTTTTCCAATATTTCGATCCTAAAATATTTATCAAGGAAACTTATAGATCACAACACAGTTAAAAATATAGATTTATACGTTTTTAGTTATGCCATTTTGGACCCGTGTTCAATGACAATAATGCTTTAACTGTGTCGTGATCAAAATTTAAAAATGTAGTTTAGATACCATTGTATATGCATGTTCAATGGGATTACACATCAGAACAAACAATACTTAACGAATTGTTTTGGAGAATTAAGAAAATTAAATTGTTAGCATCTTTTATTTGTTTTCAGAAAATATGAATAGATATAGGAAAAAAGTAACTTAGGAAATATAAAGTCGTAGTTTAATATGTTTTAGACATTAATATGTAATACAACTGATAAGATAAACAATGCGTTAAATATTTCAAGTTAACTATTTACAAATGATTGCTTAAAGATACTATATGTATCATTCTTGTGAAATGTAATTACGTGAGAGCCTGTTTAATATTGAATATTCAACCCTGTTCGATAATATTGATATAAGTAACAAGTATCATTTACATCAAACTGAAAACGTCAGGTATATACGTGTACCTAAAAATTAGAACTGAAACTCAATAAATGTGAAAATAATCTTTAAACATGATTGTACTTACAATATTAGGCGCCAAATCCGATATATTGACATCAACGCCAACATCCAATATGGCGATGACAACGCCCTTACCCGTGTACCCACGGAACCATGCATCTGGTATACCCATGCCATAGGTTGAAAAACAATGACCAGGCGACTGTTTGAATGTAAAGTGTAGGCATTAGAATACGACTTTTGCTTGGTTCGTTTAGCTTTTAGGGCAAACGAAGATTACATTTCTAGAAAAATAATTATTTACGAATATTAGACTGATGATTGGTGTGTTGACTCATCCATACCACACCACAATCACTGACTTGTTTTTATAATATATGATCTATGTCAACAAGTTAAACATCAACATCACACTTTACTGTTTTCGAACATCATTTTATATATCTATTGTTTCAAACGTAAGGCAACTTGTGTATCACAAATAATAGTATTGTATTGATATCAGTAAATATTTTGCAATCAATATATTATCATCATGCTTAATCAAGTTATCCAATTTATACTTAAGTGTTTGTATCTTAACTTTATCAGTTACATGATCGCATTTATATATGTTTTGCCTCCTTTGGTGCAGTATACATTTAAAACACACATGCATGAAAACATGTCGTAAACAAACTATTTTATTTTTTAAATGAGCATGTTGAGACTTACATCATCCAAGTTGTCCTTATTGCTGCGAAATTCGAGGGTATTAGATGGCTTTGGATCGCCTGTCAACGTATCATAATAATGATGTATAGGGCCAATTTCTATTATCTGTTAAAACATAATATTAACATTTACAACTGTTCAAGTGTATGTATGTTTCAATCGTTAGATACATCTTAGACATGTATATGGAAACACGTGGTTTCATCAAAAGTTTTACTGTTCATATAATACTGATCTGGAATATAATAATAATTCTCCAGATAAAGCAATCATTTTACAATTTGCAGCGCATTCATACACTATTTTATTTGTAATGTCTTACAGTTATCACAATATCGTATCAACATAATAGTCTATGCATTGTTCTAGGAATGTATCGTGAAAATAGAGTGTTTCGAACAATTTGACATTAAAGGGGTGATCGGTAATCATCTAAAACTACAGGCATAATATCTGATATTCCTCTTGGAGGATTATTCATGACATTTGGTAGAGATACATACTGAATTCTCGCCGAATTAATTGCTACAAATAATTAACGTTAATATCAATGACGTCATTTGAGGTGACGTCATTGGCACGGACATCGATCGCCATGGACGCGATAAGCGGCGATGAGCAATTAGCATATATAAAAAGTGAAGTTTTATAAAAGAAATCGGGACAAATGGTTTAATGGAAGTTGAAGCATGTAAACATTTCCTCCAATAAATCACTTTACTTCCGCTGTATTAAAACGCACTCATTGGTGTTAATAACCACAATACATAGGCAGCTGAAACATGAATAAACACATGAAATGGACAAACGCCGGTCATTGATGACCGCTACCATCCATGGTCCCCGCCGTAGCAGAACAAAAGCTTCACAGAACGCAATAATAGGCTTTTGAGTCAGGCCCGACATTAGCGATTTCAGAAAAGATATTTATTTTGCTGAAATTTCTAATAGGCGACGGACGGATTTCGGACAAAATGCCATCGTATAAGCTCTATTGATCTTTGGATAGTACACATTACACAACATAACCTAACATCTTTTTCTATTACAATAATATGACATAGGTGACATATTTTTGTCTGGAGTTATTATGCCAATTATTTTCAGTTTGATGTCATATTCTCCTTAAATGAATTAATGGCGAGTTTACTTTCAATAGCACTGTTTCAAACAATTTAATTCATATTTGATACTCTCCATTTGCCCCATAACCATCACTTCAGGTGTTTTACCTCGGTACTCAAACAAATAAAAAGAACCTACAATCTGAAATTAAATCAATAAAAGTGAAGCAATTAGGGAAAACGATGTTGTTTGGGGAACATCCACGTCTAAGTCGGGATAATTAACCATGTCAACATTAAAATAAATATGGTGTCATAACTATTTCTCCATAATCGGCATGGTTAGCTTCGTTAATACGAGTGGCATTCAATATATTCTGTCACTAATGCTCTTCCGTAGAAACCACCGTAAATTACCGCACTGAAAACTCGTGCATTTGAAGGCGATTTCACTAACTACGTACATGCAAAATAGCGGTTTAATCCGATAACAATTGACGGAGAATTATGCGCACTTATGTTTAGTGGCTATAGTTCAATGCTATCATGAAAAGCGAGGGAAAAATTAAATTAGGGCTTACATTAAAGCCAGGGTTGCTTTAAAAGTACCTGCAAAAGAGATTTATGCTGAACTGTGCCGTGTACATGGCAGTTCTCCCGTGGCATTGAGAATGGTTTTTCGTTGGGATAAGACATTTAAAGGGGGTAAACTTAGCATTAAAGACAGGAACCGTCCTGGCAGGCCTGTTGTTGCAGCAACAAAGGAGAACATTGATGCTGTGAAGGAAATGGTAGACGAAGATGGGCGGTATACAGTTTCTAAGATAGCTAATAGTCTTGGCATCTCAGAAGGCACAACTCAACTCATCACATTTTGACGAACTGTTTGAAATTAAAGAAGCTTTGTGCTAGATGGGTCCCTCATTTGCTGTCAACTGAACAAAAGGCCTAACGCTTAAAATGTGCTAAAACTCTTCTTAAATAATATGAAAATTGTCATCCTAGAAATGTTTGTGAGTTGCCCACTAGAGATGAAACGTGGGTGTACTATTTTGAGCCCAAGCGGCGAATAAACAATAAACAATGGTTGGGTAAACATCAGGCAAGACAGGTTATTGCAAAACGAACAAAAAGCGCTCAAAAGCTTTTGTATGCAATTTTCTTTAATTCCAGTGGCCCTGTGGTACAAATTCCAAGCAAACAGGGAAAAACCATCACGGCCAAATTGTACAAGGACATAGTTCTCAAAGCAGTCAACAATAATTGCAAGAAAAAACGCCCAAGTAAAGTTTTGAATGGCATCCAGCTGATTCATGACAATGCCTCAGCTCACAAAGCTAAAACTTTGCAGTCTTTCTTGGAGCAAGACAAAGTGGTATAGCTTGAACACCGACATTATTCTCCCGACCTTAGTCCCTGTGACTTTTTCCTATTCCCTTTGCTGGCGAAAAACCTCTCGGGTAGACGCTATGCATCCAGAAGTGCTCTTGGTGCCGGAATATTTCAGTGTCTCAACAGTATACCAAGGGGAGACTACTTTGCTGCGTTTACGTCATGGATAGCGCGACTCCGAAAGTGTGTATCTGTTCAGGGGGAATACGTTGAATGATTGTAATAAGAAGTTTTTTATATTTCCAGTATCTGTTAGTTCCGAATACCAGTGACAGAATATATTGAACCCCCCTCGTAATATGAACTATAGTAGAAAATTATTAGTTTTAATGTTCATACTATCATCCAGGTAGTATTATACATTTTTAAAGGTTTATGTGACAGCTACATGAGTGAACACATTTAACATGAACTCTCACTTATAATAACTTAAAAACAAGGCAGACGCGCTTACCAACGATTTGCTTATTAGTAAAACATTAATTATATATCTGACGAAAGATGTATCGGCTAATACTATACGTGTTATGGCGCAGTGCGGACCTACGGTGCTATTGCGTTTGTTGCTGTCTTCCTGGCAAAATCATGTTTTATACAGGAGAATTTTGTCATTGATACGGAGTTTTGGCAAGATTGTGTTTATATGTTATGTAGAAACGTCAGAAACAATCATCACAAACAGAGAAGGGGTTAATCTGCAACATATCACTGTAAGTAAAAACAAAAGGAAAATTGATACAAGCTGCAACTGATCACTACATGTAAGAACGTACTTTAACAAATGAGGGTAAATAAGTATTAGATAGAGTCTGGTCTCAGCGAGTTGGCTTATTTAAACACCGAGATGTGCGTAGCCCATCAAGGTGTTTAAATAACCATCGAGCTGAGACAGACTCTATCTTTTTAGTAGCATGGTGTACTAAGTAACACTGTGACGTCATAGTGACCGTACTCTAAATGCCAATATCCGGTAGTTGTAGTACGGTATAACCACGCCCCTTTAGTTACCCTAAATTAAACGATTTATTGCTCTGCATTCATCAAAGGAAATGTCACCGACCATGCTACAATAACGCTTAGAGAGACGGAATAATCGGTAAGCAAAAATGAGAAAAATGGACCTATTAAAAAACCACAACACCCAATCGAAACGTACTGTTCCACAAACTAAGCGCACATTACTTATTCAATGAAAAGGACAATACGCAACACGAAGTTTGGTGAAAACATGATTACCGAACGGTCAGTAGGCAATACGGTCTAATACTTAGCTTGTGTATACAACCTCGCTATTATCCTGTCTTCAGCGTTCAAATTGACAAGACAAGGAATAAATGTGCATTCCATCAAGCCGTTGTTATTTACTCTTTAATCAAACTCCGGAAAAAAACCAGAGTATAGATTTGCTATTAATATGATAATTATACCTGTACTGCTTTTAAACAGCTACAGGTGGCCGACGAATGGCACTTTTTATTATGACGATATTCCCTGTTCTGACAACACATTACGTGTTCCCGCCTTAATTCCATTAAGCAATGGAAAAGCTGATATTGACAGAATTTTCGACAATAAAGAATGTTTGAAAAAAAAATCTAAATAATACGATAACCTGTTTAAAATTACCTATTACATGTTTTAATTTTACAATATGCACACGTTTTAGCCAAATTAAGGTTTTAGTTCATACCCCAGGCAACCCCTTTTTGCTTCTTGGAGAGGGGGTTGGATGGGGCATGAATGTTAATACTCGAACCACGTAATGAGGGAGGAAGACTATATTGCGAATTACATATTCGAATAAGCTCAGACAGCTATTTTAACAAACGGTACTTATATATACAAGACAAAGAAAGAATATTTGATAAACTTCCGACACCGTCATAAAATATGGAAGTGAAGAAGGGGATTTTGACAAAGATGGTATCAATTGTTGCGAAACCATATGTAAAGAATTCCAAAATAAACTGGACATGTTTGTTAAACAAATAAGTAATCGAAGTTTCTTACTTGAATTTCGAATAGGTGGTTCCACTACTTCAGCCTTTAAAGGTTCTGTGTATTGTTTAATCACCCTTGGGATATGTGTCTGCTTTTTAATTTAGTCTTTTAACTGTTACCTGCGATACGCAGGTTTCATAGCCTCTGCTCCCATCTAAATTCGATTTTATTTATTTTGTCCATTGTTTTCACGATTAGGGAAAAGCGTTTTGTTAGAAGCTGGGATCATACAGCGTTGGCAATGGAATGGTGTGAAATTGAAAGTTCCATGTTCACCCTCATATGCACACATTCTTAATGATGGCTCACATTTCTGTACTATTGACATTTTAAATATTGAGTTCTGCTCAACCCGGGTCTAGAGGTTCTCAATCAAACCGAAACTGCAATATGTGTTTCTGTATTTATAATATTCGACGATTTACAAATTCCCATGTCGCTTGGTTATAACGAGGCGTTAATATGCGACACCACAAACATAAAAGGATGGATAAATAAATTACTACAAATTGAACCAGTAAATGGAGAAAAAAGACACAAAAGCAAAACAAGATAACCTTTGGTAAACCAATTTAAGTCAATACAATATGCATACATATATGATATGACTATGTTATCAATTTAGTACCTTACACCACCTTGATATCACATATCTATTATCTATTCATTCGTGTTACCATTTAATATTATAATACATTTCTATTCACAATATCAACCTAACACATTGCATTTTAGTAATGCTACAGTATATGCATTAACAATGCCGTTATCCTTTTTATAACTGTTTGTGACGTCGTATACAACATCAGTATATGTAGCTTTAGTCCCGCACTTGTATATAAAAGCTCTGTTATTGGTTTATATACATGAATTTCAAACGGGTTCTATTCTTAC
This sequence comes from Cyrtodaria siliqua, assembly GCA_037043455.1. Classification (NCBI taxonomy): domain Eukaryota; kingdom Metazoa; phylum Mollusca; class Bivalvia; order Adapedonta; family Hiatellidae; genus Cyrtodaria; species Cyrtodaria siliqua. Next base: position 224,340 of record JAWPHD010000488.1, read on the forward strand.
CTTTGATACATGTATAATTTTATGCATAATGATTAGTTTTTAAAGCAATAATTATAACTAATTAGCATGTGTGCTGATTGTTGAATTAGCACAGTTTACATTACTGTTAAAATATTTGATGAATTCTGGTGTATTTTAAGACTTAAATATATATATAAAGTCGGTAATCCTAAGAACTTAAAAAAATGCCTTGTACCAACACGTTCGTCAGTTTAGCCAGTCAGATCATAGTTTCAGTAACGTCACTGTTCAACCGGTTTGTATAGTTTATGATAATGATGCTACTGAAAGCTTTAAAATAAAAGCGAAATAAATTGCAAAACTAGAAAATGCGCAGACACAATATCCACTGGGTCTTAATGATAATATTTATCAACAAGGAAATACTTCTAAAGATTCTGTTATTTATTTGTTTCTTTATTTTCCATTCGAAAGCAGTAATATATGTATCATGGCCGTAAACGTAATGGTAACATCAAACGTAAATCGCGTATAACTATGTCAGTTGCTGGTTTACTTACTATTGTTAAACAGTCTGGAAAACACTCTATGCTTTCACGTCTCACCTCTTAGTCCATTTATTCACTTAATTTGATCGACGAGGAAGCAGACACACTTCTCTATTCTTTGTATAACACTGCTTCCATAATTCAAAGCTACACATGTTCTCCATCCCCATATTGACAAGGTCAGACATTTTCTAAAATTACTATATCCTAATAAGAGTATTGATTTTTCGAGATAATCGTGTATTTTAAAAATTCAGAAAGTTCTACATTTTGTTATAAGTTTAAAAAAACAATCGGACATGTTATATTACACTACAACAAAATAGTCTCTGACACTGACATGGAAAAAAACACTCCTAAGGAAACCACCAAAAGAGTGCTACATGCCATCATTGGTAATTTTTACATTGTAGTTAAACGTATTCGGATTTTGTGTTCTAAAGGTCCAAAGTATAGATTGCCTTTAATTACTAATTTTAATGCATGTTGTGCTCAGATCGCTCAATCCATTGAGGATTTTAGTATGCAATGGTCTCGTAGAGAACACCTGGAACCGAACTCCTTTCTACTTGGAAAAATTAAATTCTTAAAATTATAGATGCCCGTATTAACTTTATAATGAAACCCCTTTTACGTCCTCCGAGACCTAGGTTTTCGTTTTCTCTAATTTAAAATCCATACCCATTTAAACACATACATTTTACGATAAACCGAAACTCGATTCATCTCTGCGAATTTAAGCTACTATCCATAACCAGGTTTCCTAAGTTTCCATGAACGTTTGTTGATGATCGTTTTAAAACGTTTACAATATACAAGTAAACACGCATTTACACGCTATACCAAATGTAAACAATTACTTTTCTGAAAATATTCACTAAGCATTAAACACTAAATCCTACTGAAACCAAGTTCGGTATTATAAGCAAACGTGAGAAAATTTGGCAAATATACAAAAACTTTAGGCTAAGATAAATAGGACTTACAGTGACGCATACAACCGAATTACAATTTCATATTGACGTGCCCTTACTTGACCTCATTCGCTTGATTATTAAACGGATAAACAACTATTTAGAAGATAAATAGAAAGCAGTTACATTATAAACCTAGTAAATAAAATCAATTATCTTACCACGTCTACAAAGTACAGGTTGCGTTTTTGAAGCTCCTTTACAATATATGGTAAATCCTTTTCTTTCGCTTTAACAAATAATTTACTTGTAAATTCAGTCATATGTCCCATGACAATTTAAATAGCAACACAAAAGACATAAACATTATCGCGTAAATACATAATTGAACAATTATGTTACTTAGACATTACTTCAGACATTAAACTTAAACATTTCCTCAATCCTGCTCACATGATTATGACTAATCTGGAGAAAATATTGACTGCTGACTGTTTTTGTCTAATTTTAAAGCTGATGATAGGTTATCTTTAATCGTCATACACTCGTATATAAATAGATATTGATATGGAGTGTTATCTCCGTTATTTGAAACTATAGTTTTCTACACGAGCATCTTTGTGTTTTACGTATATTGCCTGCCTTGTTGGTTAGAGAATAGTTCATGGCGGGGATTTCTCTATTTGCACTGTGCCGTTTTATTGGGATGACAGTAGGGTAAGTGTGAGGTTTGGAGCACCCTAGAACCTGGTTTAAATCTCCAGCGGCGTTTGTTGCCACTGATCAGTCCTAGGCGGTAGCCCTATACGCCTTTCCAATAAGTAGGCCACTTATCGATTTATCTCCCCTGACAAGTTGCGTGACGTCATAACAAGGACACATTTTCAACACGCTGTGTAATGTTGTGTTGTCGCACGTTGCATGGTGGCTTATACATACATTGCCGATTTTCTGAACAGTTACAGGTAAGAAGCAAGCATTGGATATTATTTTATTTTACCAGTGTCACTTATTTTTGGCAATTTGTTATAGATATATTACCCAACAGAACGTTTTTAGGGACGATTGAGTTGAATGGGCATGGCATTTCTAAAGTTCTTTTATTTGGCGATTCGACTGGGCAGGGGCGTAGCTAGGCATACTCCTGTACGCCCGGGCGTACTCTAGAAAATCGAATGTGAAAAAATAAGTGCTTATTTGTCAAAATCAGCAATAAAAATTGAAGGAGGGGGTGGGGGGCAGGGGATGCACTATTTTTAAAAACACACTTAATGAATGAAGGCGAGAGCCTCCAAAATCTCGCTCAAATGAAGCCACAAACCTCCGAAATTGCACTCAAATTTCAAAATTTTCCCACCACCACGAGGGGGACACCCCCTCCCGCACCCTCCCCCAGGGCGTATTCTCCAAAAGCCTCTGGCTACGCCCCTGCTGGGTGTATTTTTATTGAGAAACTCGGAATATTTGCGAGCTTCATGTTTCAACGAAAAAAGGATGTTAATATTTAGATTATATTTATATAATTTTTGAAGTGTTTATCGATAAACATGACAAGCGAAGATATCCGTTTACTGCCCAGAGCTTTTTCAGTTACCCCACCCACCAGATACTTTCTACGCCCCTGCATCCACACACTTTGTACTACATGTAGGTTACATGCTGGACAGTAGTTTAAATATGCATTTATAACTGGAAACATGTATTAAGTATCAGTGAATAGAATACATCTCTGGATAGGACAAATCATCAATGGCAAGTGCAGAGAAGCTCCAAATGGGACAGTCTCAAAACTGAACAGTGTTCCATGTCTTTGTAAACTAGTAAGTTTGAGATACTTTTGACCAAAATATATTGTATTTGACCAATTATTCAGGAATAAATCCATTGTGTGTTTGAATGAGTATGTTTATTTCAACCCTTCGCATATTAGTTCATTGAACCAATAAGTTGACCACTAACATGACAAAGTGCTTATGCCATGAAATCTGCTTCAAGACATTTTCACATTTTTGAGAATTTACAAAATAATAGGATCTTGGAAAAGGCTAATAATTCGCAAACTGTCCACGTTTGATGCATGATCCAAGTCACGGTCAAAGGAATGGTTTAGTCAAAGATGTGGAATTCCTTAATTTTGGGCATAGTGTGTTCAACATGAATCCCCTCAGCTGCTATAAATATTTTGTGGCTATTTGCTTACACATTTAACCAACTTTACCAAGGAATGGTGAAATGTTCAGTGAAACACCGCTTGGTAGAAAAGGCCAGATATTCTCGAAACCTTTAGGGCTCTATGGGCCATACTGATGTCCGTTAATAGTTTGTAATTCCACTCCTAACAGAGATTTTCTTATTTGAAATACAGCTAGTGTACATCTGTGACACCCATTTCTGACCTAATCTTCATCCGGAAAGTGTAAGAAGCATGCACACTGCTTTACTTCCATTCAACTGAAATGATAAAAACAATATTCTGTAAGACACTCCACAGAAAAAAAACACTTCTTTTACGCGGTAACCTCTAACGGGTTTAACTGTGTCTATAACAAAATGAAATTATTGTTGATTTTCAGGAATTGTTTGCCCAAAATAAAGCAAGCAGTTAGCTTACAGTATTTCTCTTAAAAATAGTGTGCTAGTCATTTTAAGTTACTTGTAAGTTGAACATTGTATACATTTTTAAATTCTTCATACTGAAGTTCCTATATTATGCATGAACTGTGACACATTTACCACAACAAAATAATTAAAATTAACACGGAACCTGTTTACCAAGAAATAAGTATCTTGTGTCGACAATATATTTATTTTGCCGCTATACGTTACAAGCAGATTATAAAGTCAACTTACATTCTTTTCAAACAGATGATCAGATCTTGATTGCTGCTTTCTCTCTCCATGTCGGGGTATATATTTTCATAGGCCATAATGTCAGTCATTACTGAAAACATACAAAGAAAATAATGAATGAAATGAGGTTTACAACCTGTTAAGTTTATATTTGGACAGCAACCTCAGTGACTTATGAGGTGAAAGATGAAGTTTATCGTCAGACATGCCTCCGCAATGGAACAAACTCAGGCGGTTCAGAGGTCTGCAGCTCTAAAAGCAAGGCCTTATCCACCGATCTTCCCGAAAAAGAAATTTATTACTAATATAATCAATTGGCAGTGAGAAAATCAAATGACAAGCCGGTCATTCTGTCATAGTCTAAACTACTGACCAGTAATTTATACCGGAGATAATCAATCAATGTTGTGGTGATATATACCCGAAGCCCGTTAAGCTCGGTTGGTAGAGCACTTGCCGTGTAAGTGAGGGGTACCAGGTTCAAGTCCCGTGCTGGCTGCACTCCTACACCACCCCACCCTTATCCACGCTCAATTACACCAAAAAGTACAACATTATATAGGGAAAGAAGTACTTTGTGAGCGCTAACCATTTTTTCCTTCACATTATTGGGGGGCGGGGGGAGGTGGGGCAAATCCACCCGCCCCCCGAATCTGAACATTGAGGGGACGTCCCCCACACCACTCCCTGGCCCACCCAGCTCCTACGACTATGTTGTCATAACAATAAATAACTTCATATGTATCAGCGAGTATGCATAAGTATAATTTTTCTTAAAGTAATAATATGTAATAGCATTAAATTCTTAAAATATCGAGTATCAACGTAATCCGTCCGACTCCAAACCCACTACTTTTTCAGGACGTCCTGATTTCTGAACCATGATTTTAGACACATTTCGGCACTTTATTAACTATTAGACAAACAAGCTACAAATATATTCATTTTATATAAAAAATTCATACCTTGCAGGAACATCCGCTAATTTCCAGTTAAATGGTTAGGTTATTGTAAATCTTTCGATATGCCGCGAATTTCTGGGGAATTCCGTGAGTCCTGTTTATGACGTCACGCAACATACGATCGATAACTCCTACCGGCATAAAGTGTACTTATTGGAAAGGCGTATTGTCAACCCTTTTTGTGTTTGTAAAGACATATGCCTTTATTCCTTATTAACATTGCCATTCATGATTGTCGTTTTGCGTGTTTTGGCGTTTACTGTCTTTTGTGACTTTTATACTTATTTTTAATATGATTTATGTGTAGTCACCTAAATAGTCTACCATTAATGATGTCGCTAGGTAACAACAGAAAATGGTCGAGTTATAGATATACTTTTTAATCCGACTTTATTTCCATCAGCATACTAACCATAATGCAACAAAATCTCATTACTCGTGATGTGTCTTCGACATAGTTCCTTTAAAAAAATCAAGAAAATTGCCGACCAAAAGATACCATTTGTTATATTTCTTCTCGTCGTACGAGTATTATCATATACTCATTTAACATTTGTCTTTTCCACCACATGTTTATTTTATTACCTTTTACCCTTTTTGATTTATGTCTGTATAATGGTATGTAATTGAATGTATTGTAACCCAGGTTACATGAGATTAAACATATAACATATGGGTTGTGTTCTTTTGTGTTCTACACACACCAAATCCAAAACATCAAAATGGTTGAAGGATTATTTTCACCACTTAGAGATACACTACTTAAGATCGTGCTTTTATCCGTCCACCATTCCATTATGATGACAGTCCAGCTGATATCGTATTTCTAGGCAGATTAGACATTGTACATCCCCTCGAGGTGTATACTTGTTAGCTTAGTATAATGGTGCACTTCCCGGTCAGTTCCTACTATCTCGCATACACTGCAAAAAAAGCACTATATTTTGCACAGCTAGCGTAAATGAATGGGATGTTATTTTATAATGTGAACTATTTGAAAATGTTGGCATGATAAATTGTGTTTTTTAACTTATAATTAGTGATCCAAGGTAAGTATCAGAGTTTTCTCGCATTTAGTTAAACAGATTATTGCAAATACAGATATGTTTGTTTTTGTTTGTTTGAATGGTATTTTACGTCATTTCTAGCCCATGAGGCAGGCCATCCGATTTTCCTTGATGAAAATATCATAACATATTTTTTGTAATATTTTACTCAATTTAAATCATCACACCTTTCTTAAATAATGGTTAAAGTTACATAACAAAGCCAACATGTCCAAACAGGGAAAATTTAGAAATCGCCGAACATGATAAAGACCAAAATATATTGCAGTCTCGGTTTGATTGAGACTGTTCATGAGCGGTATTGCAAAATTCTTGCTACTGTTCACGTCCTACTTAAACTGTCAATAGTACGAACATTTGCGCCATCCCGAAGATGGTATGCATTTGATGGTGAACACGATATCAGTTATTAAGTAGCTATTATAATAAATGAGTATCATTGAAACAATATCGTTTAGTAACATACACAGTTTTATTAATTCCTTAAATTTTGATTTATTCATCCAACATATTAATTTTTAAGCAAATATTAACTGAAAACCAATGTGACACTGAATATTTATAATAATTCTACCAATTGGTTCATATATATGTATGTTCCGTAGCTATTAATATATACTTGAATTGTAAACACGTTTTCCAAGGAGAGGAACTTTATAAGTTTTCGTTCGTTCCAATCCTTTACTTCATATACTGTTAAATGTATTTATGCACGAATTCGAAATAAAATATGTTTTAACCAAATATATTAATTTCAAGACATGTGGCCTGGCGTAATATCTAGAATGCATCTCGATTAGCGCGTTTGTGAACAATCTTCATAAAGAAGACGATAGTGATACTCTGATTCATCTCCTATAACTTGATTACAAAATGTACACATTCTGCTAATTTATTTCGGTTTGTTGTGCAGTGCGGACCAACGGTACATTGCGTTCGATTGCTGTGGTTTCTATAGGGCCATTTCCCTCATTTTCCTCTTTCTGCAGATCTACAAAATGCACATATTCTGTTTTCTCTTGCTAAAGAGTTCCATCTTCCGGTTTCAAATGTTAGTTATAACTGCTCTTTCTGAATTTTATAATAAACTGTGAAAGTGTGTCTTTCAAGAAAAATAAACGTAGGCATACAAGGCGAATAGGAAGTATAGCTTTCACAGAACAGAGTCAATCAAACACACGCATTAAAACAATCACAGAACACAGTCAAACAAAATCACGCATTAAAACAATCACAGAACACAGTCAAACAAAATCACGCATTAAAACAATCACAGAACACAGTCAACTAAAAACACGCATTAAAATAATCACAGAACACAGTCACCCAAAAACATGCATTAAAACAATCACAGTACACAGAACACAGTCAACCAAAAACACGCATTAAAACAATCACAGAACACAGACAACCAAAAAGACGCATTAAAACAATCACGGAACACAATCAACCGAAAAACACGCATTAAAACAATAAGGCTACCGGCTTGAAACGCCCAGTGGCAAAACGGCCTCTGGTTGGGGTTTAATTAGTCAAACAAATAATGTTATGCTATTCATTAAATAATTGATTATCTTTTTTTGGCGTTTAAGAGATAGAAAATGGCAAATATCATGTAAAGGGAAGTAGTTGCGCTCTTGACATAATAATCAGCATTTCGTATTTGAGAAAGCGTGCAACGTCCAAATCAGAATAATCCAACATTAAAATGTGTTGCCTTCGACTTGAGATGGTGAACATGACATTATAAGTCCATAAAGATGTGTGAGCTATAAGTATGGATTCTGGAGCACAAAATTGGATTTTAAAAGGTTGTAGTTCCAATTTCGACGGTAGTTTATTGGTCTTTTGGGATCACAAGCCCAATCATTGTGACTTAGCTTAAGCAGGTGCTAGGGGCGAGAGAGGTTTTGCACTTTATTGTAATTCTCATAATTAAACGGACTCAAAAGAACCGAGTTTGATAATCTTCTCTCTTTGTGCTGCTTTCAGTGGATCTCCTTTTCAGTATTTATATGTTACCTTTATTTAGTACAGGGTGCAGTAATCACCAACAAGGTCCATGCATAAATAGTGAAATAATAAGCGGAAGAATCTGTCCAGTATAGGAAATAAAACATCAATAATCCAGACGAGTTTATGCGAGGTTAAAACAATATCTACATTTATATGATTGTAGCTGGAGTATCACTAAATGCACATGATCGGTCAAAAGTGATAGTACAAAACAAATATATATTATGTATTTTAAATGTTAAACAGTTCAATAACATCGCAGAGCACAATTGTAATAAATATAGTGATGTTTTCGTAAATCGCTATGTTGCGAATTGTGCATCGATCCTTATGATACGATTCCCCAGTACATTGCATACTGTGTGAGACAGTTTGTGTCGTTTCTAATACGAGTATAGTAAGACATTGTTACTTCAATTGATATTTAAAGAACAACTTGCCTACATAATTACAACAAAATGATGTTGTATGATTATTTATCTAGTTAAGTTGTATTAGTTATCAACTAATCATTTACATATTACTTGTGTATGTCCATAATCATTCACCTGTGTATTACTCTCAGTTTGAGCAGTTGTACGCCTGTCGTCATTCGTTATGGATTACATTAGGCAAGAATAACTATATACATACCGTAGGCTATTTCACTTGGACAATTTATTAATGATCATTAATTGCATTGTCTTATCTAGGCAGCATTAATAGGCGATATAAGTACAAGACATAGATGGTAATATATATAAGTTATAAAAAGACACCAAACAATGCTCAGTCAACTGAATACAGAGTAACAAGACAAACTCTAAAGGAACGACAAGACAATATTGTACTCTAGCGTCCTTTTTATGACATTTAGACGTCAGAGCTGTGATAATGATTTCAACAATACTCCTCATCAAGAAACAAATTCAAAACATTCATTGTAATGATTATGACAACATGTGTTTCTATCTATTTGCTTTTAATGCCTGCATAATGTTTTCCTTTATCACTTATGATGTATTAAAAAAATAATGGTGTATGTGTCTCAGAAGTAGCATAAAACAGTATATTGCTGCTGTAACATATATACTATAGTTTATATGTTTTATGAACAACGTTATTCAGTTTAATGTTATTGTTTCTTCGTTATTGTATATAGTACTAAGCCATTTACGCAACAATAAGTAATTAGCCAAATATATGTTGTTTTGAACTTAATAAACAATAATAAAATAAGATTTGCAAACATTAACTGGTGTAGAACAAATCCGTAAAATAATTATGTTTTGTATTGATCATTATTCAAACGCGTTCCTTTAAAGATATTTTTCATTAATAAGAAGAAGAAGATAAATGTTTATTAAAGTGTCACAAATCATCATATGGCATACACAACGTTCATTACAACAAATTAAAATATATGAGATTTTGGGCCGATATCGGCCTATGGGACACTAATTTATACAAGTCAATGCATGTATATTAAAAAAAAATACAGCTAAAACATAAAACATAAAACATGTAAAACATGCATAACGAACAGTTAGCATTAGCTTAAGACAATTCTACTATGTTTAATCGAGATGCAAGTTAAGATTCTTTCTATTTTTAAGGAGTTGCAACTAACTGTTCATTAAAACAGGTTCAATAAAAAGCCGATTGTGTGTTATTTTGGGTCTTTTAAAATCTAGATAACACTCATTCTTAAGAAAAATCAAACATTATGTAGTTTAAAAATAGTTTACAATATAATAACTTAGAATTTGCAAACATTAAAATAAAATACTTAGATTAATATGGTACTTCTCCTTCTGTTCATTTTACATAGCGTTGAAGATATCTTAAATTGAAGTTTTTCATTTTTCATAAGAAAACCCAATTTTTCTGATGGCATAAAAGTATAAAATAAAGTGTTGATAAGCGAAGCCGCTTGGAAAAGTTCATACTGGATATCATCATACAATGTACGGGTGTACCTTCCAGTTTCTACAGCTAAAGGTAAATTACAGCATCTGAATTTGGATAACGTTTTCCATTGGCCCCTTGATAAGTTCTTTTTAACATAGAATTCCGTTTTAAATTCCATCTTATGTGTTCTATAAGTTCTTAACTTGTTTCCATTTGTATTATTACCATTACTATTTAATTTCTGCTCCCATTTAACATGCTCCTTATCTATTAGTTATTGTCTAACAATATTAATACACACATCTTTACATGGCTTGTCACATAACATGCAATATTGTTTTTCTAGATCATTTATAAATGCTAACATGCTCTTTTCCCATGATTTGCTTATATTCAATGACCATTTATGAATGATGTTACACAATCTATTTTCTGGCATGCATTTTAATCTGCACCATAATCTTACAGTCTCTATATTTTGTTTAACATTGCATGATTCCATTCCAATATCACCACGGGTAGCTATATTTGATGCATATTTACTTGTACCTAAGACATATCTACATGCTTTATTTATGACTATTTCAACGTCTGTAAAATATCCTGCGCAATAATACAGTACAGGTTCAACAAGTGTTTCAATCAACCTTTTATATACATCATATTTCATTCCACCTGCATTTAAGTATTTTGTATATACTGCTCCAAGCGCGCGACTGGCTGATTTGGTTATTTCTCTTACCGATTTAGAAACATCTAAAAATTCGTTAAACCAAAAACCAAGGTATTTGTAGCATTTTGAAATGTCTACAGATTTATCACCAAGCATGAAAACAAAGGATGACAATTCTTTCGTTTTTGGCCTAAAATGCATGACTTTAGTTTTTTCTTGGTTTACAGCCAGACGCCATTTATTGCACCAGTCGTTAAGTTTACTTAACATAAGTTGTAGCTCACCTTCTGTTTCAGCTATTAAAACAATATCATCTGCATACAACAGTATTGATATCGAAACACCGTCAACCATTACACCAAGGTTCATTTGGTTTATATCGTTAGCCAGATCATTGATATACAATGACAATAATGTCGGGGATAAATTGCAGCCTTGCTAAACGCCATTTTGGACAGGGAACCAGTCTGTTAGGAAAGCATTGACCTTAATGGCGCATGAAACAGAACTGTAAAGCAATTTTATAGCAGGCATTATTTTGCCATGAATACCTAAAGCATATAACTTATACCATAGGCAATCTCTTTGAACAGTGTCAAACGCTTTCCTGAAATCTACAAAGCATGCAAATGTTTCCTTCCTTTGAAGCTTTCTATTTTTAATAATTGTGTACAGAGAATATATATGATCTTGACAGTTTCGGTCTTTTCTAAAACCATTCTGTCCCTCACTCAAAAGGACATTCGCATCTAACCATTTACATAATCTTTTATTCAGTATATGTGTATAAACTTTGCATGGAATCGAGATTAGCGTAATTGGCCTGTAGTTCAGTGGACATTTTGGATCATCTCCTTTATATATAGGGCAAATAAGGCCTTTCATCCAGTCATCAGGTACAATGCCTTTATCAAAGGAATGACTTAGTATACTAAATAAAAGATCTATGCAAGTATCATTACGTAAAACATCTGCTGGGATATCATCTATCCCGCATGCCTTCCGTAAATTTGTGCTATAAATAGATGACTTAACCTCTTCCCTACTGATTGGCATGTTAAGAGAATAACAGTCTAACTTAGGTAATCCATGAGTTTCTGGATTTTCTACAACATCTAAAACATGTTTTATGTGTTCATCATCTAGAGTATCGCTAAGTTCTTGGTTAAACAGTTGTTCATACTATTAGTCATTTTTCCATCTTTTTAGTACATCTTTTTTTTTCATTTTTTATTTCACCGTTTTGGTTAATGATCTCCACTTTTGCGATCATTCGCCAAGCCAAGCTTTCCAATCTCCTTCCAAAAGTCACGTGGGTTATCTGGGTTTTTAAGTCGATCATGTAGCTTATTTTGTTCATTTATTTGGTAATTTCGCTTTAATTTACGAAGAAGTCTATTAAACTCATTTCTTCTGTTACAAAATAGTTCGCGAATTGTTTCCTGCCATTAGTCTTACAATTCAGCCATTGTTTTTCAAGTTTACATACACCGTTCCACAACTCTTGAAGTTCTAATGAACAATATGGTTTTGCCCTTGATTTATGCTTAGGATGCTTGTTATTAATGTTGACACATGTTTGTTTAAGTTTTGAGTCCATTTCAGAAACAACTAGGTCAACAAAAGCCACCATTAATATCATTCAAATTATTAACATAATTTTCAATCTGATTAATGGTTTGAGAAATATTATTTATAGAGTTTTCATCATTTAGAAATGAAATTCGTATTTCATTTAACACATATTTGTTGCCACCATTTACGCTAGTGCCTTCTGAGGCGTTTATCGAATCAAATTGCAGTACGAAATTAATAAGTGAATGATCAGGCAATTTGGTATGACTCTGTAACTGAATTTCATTTACAATATCTGACATGGTGTTAACCTTGAACTCAATACAGCTGGTAAGTCTTTCATATGGTAATATTACATAATCGACAACAGATTTACCACAAACTGAAATATTTGTGAAGTTATTGGTTCCCACACGCCCATTTATCATACACAAATTGCAGTCAACAAGGAAGTCAATGAACTGATACCCATATGCGTTGATCTGTTCATCAATTACCTCACGTGGTTTAACTTGGTCAACACCATCAATGTAGTCACATTCATCTCCACATCTTGAATTGAAATCTCTACATATGACAAGCTCTCCTTCATTTTGGTATTCATACACTTGCTTCATTAGACTCGTGAAAAAATTCATCAGAATCACCTGCTCGACTTGAATGAGCAGGCGGCAGATAACACACACACGAGTTTAAACAGCTTTTGGAGATTTTGTGAATTAATATCAACCCAATGCTTACATTTCGCAGCCTCAGCTGGGAGAAAGAACAGAACAGTTTCTTATGTCTACCGAAAACAAAGAATATAAGTAGCCTAGTGTATAAAACAGAAAATGAAGCATTCACATAACACAACCAAAAACAGGAATACAAAACAAACAAAAATTACAAGGAAAAACAAAAGCAAGGTAAGCGACATAACAAACATAAAGGGGACGACAACAGGTGACATCGACATCGCAAACAAAAAGGGTCGACAACAGGTGACAAAGACATCACAAACATAAAGGGTCGACAAGAGGTGACGCCGACATCACAAATATAAAGGGTCGACAACAGGTGAAACCGTTTAAAATTTACTGTGCTTTACTAACCAAAATAAAAGATACTGTTACGCTTTACCGGCGTTGACCTTTGACCTATTAACTACAAGTTCCATTTATATCACTCTGGACTTGGATTGTCAGATTCTAACGGTCAACATTTTGACAGAGTCTTTCGCGTATATTAAACAACTGTTTCTTCAAATAAGTACATCACATTTGTAATATATTCTTCTCACAAAATTGCCGATTTGTTGTATAATATACTTTAAATACTGTTTAGTGGACACGCGTTTTGTATTAAAATAATGAATCTCAAATTAAATCCAAATAGCACTCTGTAACTTTAGTGTAAAAAAACAGATCTTAATTATACATTGTTCCAAAGTTAAATATTAAACCGTTATTTTAAACTGATATATATCAATAAATAGTCTTTAATTTTAAATATATAGTATTAATTTACCTTAATACTGAATATAAGTCAATCTTACTTTGATTTTTCTAACTTCAATATAATTGTGCAGATATCACTGTAATCTATGATGTGTACTAAGTATAAGCTGATGCGAGACTGTCCTCCTGATCCGTTTTTCCAGTTTTTGTTTACAGTATGGTTTGTTCTCTTTTTGGTTCTCTTGTCCATCCTCCATTATCTTCTCCATCTGGGCCAATTTAAGCTCTATATGTTCCAATTCTACAACTGTCTTGTGTAAAGATTTTCTTGGCAATTTATGGCCCTGGTGTTGGAATTTAATGCCTCCATGATGGTGTTGGTACCTTCCTTAATAGCAGATGCGAGGACATTTAGTAATCCCGCATTCGGAGTCGCGTCTTCGGTCATCTTCCTCCTTTTGGCGTTAGGTTCATCTCCGGCAATCCCAGTTGGCAGGGTTTTTGACTACCTCCGTCTTTCCTGATTCGAACCTAGACGCCTCCGCATTAATGATTGGTCTTTTTGCAGTCTCCTGATATAGAGGATCCGTCGTCTGTTGAAAAACAACCCTGGCATAATGTTCCCATATTGGCATGGGGTTTCACTGAATATTGGGCAAGCACTCAACGTGGACACTGGTGTTTTAAGTAGGCAAGTCGGCAGTTTATGCCTTGGTAGGGTATTGAGTGATGGCAGTAAATCTGTCAGACCAGAATCATTCAAAGTAACCAGCGGTTATTTTCTAGGTTGGTGGTTGGAATTTGCATCAGCTTTAACGTTAACTATTGACGTGTTTCCCCAAAAGTTTAATGCTGCTGATAATACATTAGGCATACCAGCAAGATGGCTATGTTGTTTTGGGTAAGAAACAACATCTGACTGAGCTGTCAAATTGTTGCTATTTACTGGTATGGAGGAGGAGGAGTACCTCATCTGTTGTATGGCGAATGATGCCTCGGTTCGGGAACTGGACACCACCCAACTTGGTAGAGTTAATCCTCCAGAGACAACAACCTCTTCCTCGTCCTCCTCAAACATGCCCTCTGTGTCGTACAGCGGATCTTCTTGTCTCAATGCATGTCTGGCATGCCGCCTTATTGACTCCTCTTTACTTAACACTGTCATATCTTTATCATCTACGTATATAGGGTCCATAGCCTTGTTCAAAATCTGACTATAATCTGGCGCTCCTTGTCTGGCCTCTTTACGATGACGACTGTACTTCTTGATATGGTCTACTAGAGTGTTCCTATCCTGACATCTAAACGAATACAAGGAGCAGGAAAACGGTACCTATCCAGAGGCACGTGCTGTTTAAGACTGTGTCCCAGCATTCATCCCTTGCGGTCAATCGTATTGTACCGTTTGTACTGGTATGCTCGTCTCCAATTCTTGTATTGGCTCAGCATGGTATGGTCCTGAAAGTAGATGAATATTGAAATTTTGTCAATATTAGTCTTCATGGACTAAGAATTATGGTCACTGACACCGTTAAGACAGAGAATGCTTTATCGTAATAGATCAGTTCACGCGATTTAAAAACTTTTTTTAAATCACTGTTACACCTAACCAAAAATGTAACACGCATATAATCAGGCTTACATTGTTTTCCGACTTCAGACGCGGTTGTACAATGCTGATGTTTACACTTTATCTCGGAAACGTGTATCTTCTACTTCTAGCTATAGTATTTCTACACTATTTTAAAGGTATATTTACATTATATATTGTTTTCATACACCATTATATACACGGTTAAATTGTTTTATTGTTTGTCAAATACGCTTCACCATTTGTATCAATGTTCTATTAAACCTTTCAACCTATCCAATTCCAAGCGCTCGTTCTGGTTTTATTTATCTTCAGCATTTGGCAGAGATTCCTGAAGAATTTACTTTCAAACGGTGTTCCCTGGTCACTATGTATTGCCAGAGGAGTACCTCATCGTGCAATTAAATAATTCAATATCCTAGATGCACATTCTTCTGCAGTCTGAATCGGCACTGCTATTACTTCCACAGAGTTGAAATAGTCGGTGATTACTAGGACATACCGGTTACCTCTTGATGTCAATGTAAATGGACCCGTGTAGTCTATGACTAAAACGTCCCATGGTGCTCCTTTTAATAAGCTTCCCATTGGCGCCTTCGGATTTTTGTTTGGCCTGTTGTCAGCTGCACATATATCACATCCTTTGATATACATATTAATGTCTTCCTCCATGTTATACCAGTAGTAATGTTGCAACACCTTTGCTTTGATATTTTTAGTTCCCACGTGTACGGCAGTAAGAGAGTTATATATATGATACATAACGTCTTTTCTTAGTTATCTTGGAACAATGAACTGAAGATATTTATCTGTTTCATCGGCTCTTTTGAACACTTTGTATAATGCACCATCCCTTATAGAGAGAGAGAGTTCCAAATAATCCAATAGTGTCCAGCAGTTGGACCTTTGCACAATATTCACTATCTGGCCTTTTATATACTTTCACTGCCTCAATAAGAAAGTTGAAATCTATGTCACCCCTTTGACAAGTTGCTATACTCTCTGAGGATTGTACACCCAACCAGGTACCTGGCCGTTGTGGTTCTGGTTTCTTATCTGCATTCTTAGAAGTACCTGGCTGTTCTGGTTCTGGTTTGTTATCTTCATCCGTAGGTGTATATGGAATAGGTTCATCTTGTATAGCTCTACTTATTCCTTTTGGATGTCCACTGACCCATCTATATTACTCTGTCCATGTCCCATAATGATGCATGCTTTTGATACTGAGCATCATATCATTGGCTCTCTTCTAACAATTATGACACGGTTAATAATTGGGAGTTCACTCATGTCAATGTCACTGCATGTACGTTCTCAGTGACCCTGTTTTTTCCCTGGCTGATACGCAATGGCAAAATCATATTGCGCTAGAATTTCTATCTACCGAGCTATTTTCCAACTTGGCTTCTTTAAACTAAATAGCCACAGTAGTGCTTGGTGATCTCTTCTAACGGTGAAGGTTCTTCCTAAAAGTTACTGCCTGTAATATTGTACAAAGTAGACGACCGCCAGAAGTTCTTTTTCCGTTATGCAATAGTTTCTTTCAGCTTTATTGAGAGCGCGACTTGCATACAAGATAACTCATTCTCTCCCCTCCTGTGTCTCCGCCCATATCTACATGATGCATCAACATCAAGAATAAAATCATCACTTGATTCATTCATTGGGTATCCAATAGCATCAGGACTTGTCAGTGCCTCCTTAATTTGTGCGAATGTCTGGTCACATGACTGATCCCAGAAAAATTCCTTACTCTTCCTAGTTAGCTGCACTAAAGGTATTGACATTTTGGCGAAGTCCTTAACAAACCGTCTATAATACGACCCTGTTGCTTCAAATTGCTTCACTTGCTTGGCATCTTGTGGTCTAGGCCATTGAATTACCTTGGCAATTTTTGTCGGGTCTGGTCTTATACCTTCTTGGATACCACGTGTCCCAGAAAGGCAACTTCTGTCTAAAACAGACTACACTTTTCTGGTTTTAACTTAAGCCTCGCAGCTTTGATTCGATCCAAGACTTCATCAACCCTCTGTATATGCTGATTGAAATTAACCCAATATACTATTATATCATCAATGTATACTAGGCACGTCACCCACTGTAATCCTTGTAAAGCGAGTTCCATTGTTCTTTGAAAAGTGCTAGCCGCGTTATTAAGACCAAATAGCATTCTCGTCATCTCATAATGTCCATATTTACAGCAAACTGCAGACTTAGGAATGTCTTCTTTCTTCAAAGGAATCTGGAAATAGCCACAAGTTAAGTCAAAACTGCTGAGCAGGCTAGACCCTGCAACTGCATCAAGACAGTCCTACACCTTCGGCAATGGGAACCAAACTATTGTCTCGTCTATAGTCGACGCACGACCTTACCGCCTGTGACTTTTTTTTAACTACTACTATTGGACTTTCCCAAAGTGAAGTGCTTTTTTGAATTACACCTTTTTTGAGTAGGTCCTAAATAGCTTTCCCTCCTTCCTCTGCGTGTGCGAGAGGTACACTTTTTGGTCCCTATTTAATGGGATAGGCGTCACCGGTGTTCCGCTAAACTCGTTAAACCAATATCCCATTCGTCTTTTGAAAATGAATCCTTGTATTTTACTAAAATTCACGCTACTACCTTCCTTTCATATTCACCTTTTCCTTTAGTTGACTTTTCTAACAGTTCCTTAAGGTGTTCGGGAACCCTACTACCCCAGCTTCCGCAAAATACATCTCTGGTAAGTCTGTCGTCTCGGAACCGGTGTTTACCCTTTTTATGCTATGCATGTTTTCTTCTGCACTTTCCTCTTCAGCTACTATTCTCTCTATCCTTCCTCTCTACCGATTTCAGCATCCTGCTTTAGACGAAAACGGATTAAGCATTCTCTCTTTACAAGTTGTAGCTCTGTTAATATCCACAAGTGTTGACGCCACCATTAATTGATATCTCTCCTTGAACTGATCTGTAGGTTGAATTAAATAATCTGCGTTTCTATCACCATCATCTGCTTCCACTCGCTCTACATATACATCTACAATTGCTTCCAATAGTCCCGGGATTACAGAGTCATCCGCCAATGCCACTTTCCCTGTTGTCTTATCCTTGCCTACTTGAAGACAGGGGATCTCTAGTCAATCCAGTAATATTTTGTTCTGACTTAACATTTTCACTACCTCTAAAGACAGCATAACCCAGTAGAGCATCACCCTCGATCTCTGCTACTATAGCCTCACTATCTCATGGGGTTCCAGGCTTAAAGTGAACTGAGCCTTTTTTTCTCTTTTATGGGTAATCCATAAGGCTTTCGTTAAGCATGCCGATTTGTCAAGATGTGGATTTCTATCGATTGCAATCCTATCATAAACTCTCGTTGAAATTACAGTCCGCGAAGCCCCTGTATCCGCTGTGAAAATCAATGGAACATTCTCTAACGCCCCTTTTACGTATAACAGGTAATTGGCCTTCATCACCTAATTGGACCACTCTTTGATCGCAAGAGTCGGTCCTCTGTAGTTTAAATGACCGTCTTCCCGACTTTTTGAAACATTTTCCTCTGACCGTTCTGGTCTATCTCGTGTTTGAGGTCTCTCAACTTTGTCCGGGCAGTCCCGAGCATAATGTCTCATCTTGTGACATTGTAACACTCAACCGTTCGGTTGTCTCTCGTAACTCTGTTTCTTTTACTGTTAGGACCTTGATTACCTTCTTCTAGCTTCTCAATTCATTCGAAACGTTTAAGCAGCACCTGGTTCTGTATCTCGATTAGTTCATTCTCACCCTTAGTGTTCTGAGCTTTATTCTTGACCCCTTTTTCTTTTCTTCTTGGTGCCGGGTTGTCACCCTGAATTCTATACACTCTCTCACTGGCATCTTCAGCCTGCTATCGCCATACTGATCTTCTGCAGCTTTTCTATTATTTTCAAGTATTATCTTTGTTTCTTCTATCTCGGTTGTTTTTCGTCTGAATGAGGTTGACAACGTAAACAACCGCCTCATCTATGGTCTCAGGCTCCTTATATATTCCACATCAAAACTCATCATCCCGCTGACCATCCAAAAATCGTCTTACCAAATCTTACCAAATCTTTTTCGCGTGTCCTTCTATCAAGGTACCAATGTGCTTTATCATACATCACTTTTATGTCTGCGGCTTATTCCTCAACCGTCTCGCCTGCCCTCTGAGATCGCCTACTGAATGTAACTCATGTACTTTGGATATCTCGCGACTGTTTTAAGGATTTTAAATTAATTTACACAGCAGATACAGGGGCTTCGCGGACTGTAATTTCAACTAGAGTTTATGATAGGATTGCAATCGATAGAAAGCCACATCTTGTAAAATCGGCATGCTTAAAGAAGCCCTCATGGATTACCCATAACAGAGGGGGAAAAAGGCTCTGTTCACTTTAAGCCTGGACCCCATGAGATAGTGAGGCTATAGTAGCAGAGATCGAGGATGATGCTATGCTGGGTTATGATGTCTTGAGAGGTAGTGAAAATGGAGCAGTCGATATTTTGTTAAGTCAGAACAAAATAGTACTTGATTGACTAGAGGTCCCCTGTCTTCAAGTAGGCAAGGTAATCCCGGGACCATTGGAAGCAATTGTAGATGTATATGTAGAGCGAGTGGAAGCAGATGATGGTGATAGAAACGCAGATTATTTAATTCAACCTACAGATCAGTTCAAGGAGAGATATCAATTAATGATGGCGTCAACACTTGTCGATATTAACAGAGCTACCACTTGTAAAGTGAGAATGCTTAATCCGTTTTCGTCTAAAGCAGGATGCTGCAATCGGTAGGATAGAGAGAATAGTAAGCGTAGTAGCTGAAGAGGAAAGTGCAGAAGAAAACATACATAGCATAAGAAGGGTAAACACCGGTTCCAAGACGACAGACTTACCAGTAGAGGTTCCCGAACACCTTAAGGAACTGTTAGAAAAATCAACTAAAAGAAAATGTGAATATGAAAGGAAGGTAGTAGCGGGACTTTTAGTAAAATACAAGGATTCATTTTCAAAAGACGAATGGGATATTGGTTTAACGAGTTTAACGGAACACCGGTGACGCCTATCCCATTAAATAGGGACCAAGAAGAGTACCTCTCGCACACGCAGAGGAAGAAATGAAAGCTACTGAGGACCTACTCAAAAAGGGTGTAATTCAAAAAGGCACTTCGCTTTGGGCAAGTCCAATAGTAGTAGTTAAAAAAAGTCACAGGCAGTAAGGCCGTGCGTCGACTATAGAAGAGACAATAGTTTGGTTCCCATTGCCGAAGGTGTAGGTCAATCTTGATGCAGTTGCAGGATCTAGCCTGCTCAGCAGTTTTGACTTAACTTGTGGCTATTTCCAGATTCCTTTGAAGAAAGAAGACATTCCTAAGTCTGCAATTTGCTGTAAATATGGACATTATGAGATGACGAGAATGCCATTTGGTCTTAATAACGCGGCTAGCACTTTTCAAAGAACAATGGAATTCGCTTTACAAGGATTACAGTGGGTGACGTGCCTAGTATACATTGATGATATAATAGTATATTGGGTTAATTTTAATCAGCATATACAGAGGGTTGATGAAGCCTTGGATCGAATCAAAGCTGCGAGGCTTAAGTTAAAACCAGAAATGTGTAGTCTGCTTTAGACAGAAGTTGCCTTTCTGGGACACGTGGTATCCAAGAAGGTATAAGACCAGACCCGACAAACATCGCCACGATAATTCAATGGCCTAGACCGCAAGATGCCAAGCAAGTGAAGCAATTTGAAGCGACATGATCCTATTATAGACGGTTTGTTAAGGATTTCGCCAAAATGTCAAGACGTTTAGTGCAGCTAAGTAGGAAGAGTAAGGAATTTGTCTGGGATCAGTCATGTGACCAGACATTCGCACAAATTAAGGAGGCACTGATAAGTCCCGATGTAATTGGATACCCAATGAATGAATCAGTTGATTTTATTCTTGATGTTAATGCATCATGTAGGTATGGGCGGAGATACTGGAGGGGAGAGAACGAGTTATCTTGTATGCAAGTCGCGCTCTCAATACAGCTGAAAGAAACTATTGCATAACGGAAAAAGAACTTCTGGCGGTCGTGTACTTTGTACAATATTACAGGCAGTACCTTTTAGGAAGAACCTTCACCGTTAGAAGAGATCACCAAGCACTAGTGTGGCTATTTAGTTTAAAGAAGTCAAGTGGGAAAATAGCTCGGTAGATAGAAATTCTAGCGCAATATGATTTTGCCATTGCGTATCGGCCAGGGAAAAAACAGGGTCACTGAGAATGTACATGCAGTGACATTGACATGAGTGAACCCCTCTATTGTGAACCGTGTCATAATTGTCAGAAGAGGGCCAATGATATGATGCTCAGTATCAAAGTATACATCATTATGGGACATGGACATAGTAATATAGATGAGTCAGTGGACATCAAAAAGGAATAAGTAAGATCTATACAAGATGAACCTATTCTAGGTACACCTACGGATGAAGATAACAAACCAGAACCAGAACGGCCAGGTACATCTAAGAAAACAGATAAGAAACCAGAACTACAACGGCAAGGTACCTGGTTGGGTGTACAATCCTCAGAGAGTATAGCAACTTGTCAAAGGGGTGACATAGATATAAACTTTCTTATTGAGGCAGTGAAAGTAGATAAAAGGCCAGATAGTGAAGAAATGTTGTGCAAAAGCTGGACACTATTGGATTATTTGGAACACTCTCTCTATAAGGGATGGTGCATTATACAAAGTGTTCAAAAGAGCCGATGAAACAGATGAATATCTTCAGTTCATTGTTCTAAGAGAACTAAGAAAAGACGTTATGTATCAAATATATAACTCTATTCCTACCGTACACTTGAGAACTAAGAATACCAAAGCAAAGGTGTTGCAACATTACTACTGGTATAACATGAAGGAAGACATTAGTATGTACATCAACGGATGTGATATATGTGCAGCTGACAAGAAGCCAAACAAAAATCCGAAGTCGCCAATGGGAAGCTTATTAACAGGAGCACCATGGGACGTTTTACATTGACATCAAGAGGTAACCGGTATGTCCTAGTAATCACCGACTATTTCAACTCTGTGCAAGTAATAGCAGTGCCGAATCAGACTGCAGAAGAATGTGCATCTAGGATATTGAATGATTTAATTGCACGATGAGGTACTCCTCTGGCAATACATAGTGACCAGGGAGTACCGTTTGAAAGTAAATTCTTCAGGAATCTCTGCCAAATGCTGGAGATAAAGAAAACCAGAACGAGCGCTAGGAATTGGATAGGTTGAAAGGTTTAATAGAACATTGATACAAATTGTGAAGCGTATTTGGCAAACAAACAAACAATTAAACCGTGTATATAATGTTGTATGAAAACAATATATAATGTAAAAATACATTTAAAATAGTGTAGAACTACTATAGCTAGAAGAAGAAGACAGACGTTTCCGAGATAAAGTGTAAACATCAGCATTGTACAACCGCGTCGGATGTCGGAAAACAATGTAAGCCTGATTATATGCGTGTTAATTTTGGTTAGGTGTAACAGTGATTTAAAAACAAAAAAATCGCGTGAACTGATCTACTACGATAAAGCATTCTCTGTCTTAACGGTGTCAGTGACCAGAATGCTTAGTCCATGAAGACTAATAGTGACAAAATGTCAATATTCATCTACTTTCAGGACCATACCATGCTGAGCCAGTACAATAATTGGGGACGAGCATACCAGTACAAACGGTGCAATACAATTGATCGCAAGGGAAGAATGCTGGGACACAGTCTTAAACAGCACGTCCCTCTGGATAGGGTACCGTTTTCCTGCTCCTTGTATTCGTTTAGATGTCAGGATAGGAACACTCTAGTAGACCATATCAAGAAGTGCAGCCGTCATCGTAAAGAGGCCAGACAAGGAGCGCCGGATTATAGTCAGATTTTGAACAAGGCTATGGACCCTATATACGTAGATGATAAGGATATGACAGTGTTAAGTAAAGAGGAGTCAATAAGGCGGCATGCCAGACATGCATTGAGACAAGAAGATCCGCTGTACGACTCAGAGTGAATGTTTGAGGAGGACGAGAAAGAGGTTGCTGTCTCTGGAGGATTAACTCTACCAAGTTGGGTGGTGTCCAGTTCCCGAACCGAGGCATCATTCGCCATACAACAGATGAGGTACTCCTCCTCCTCCATACCAGTAAATAGCAACAATTTGACAGCTAAGTCAGATGTTGTTTCTTACCCAAACCAACATAGTCATCTTGCTGGTATGCCTAATGTATCATCAGCAGCATTAAACTGTTGGGGAA
Organism: Cyrtodaria siliqua; assembly: GCA_037043455.1. NCBI lineage: Eukaryota > Metazoa > Mollusca > Bivalvia > Adapedonta > Hiatellidae > Cyrtodaria > Cyrtodaria siliqua. The sequence goes on from JAWPHD010000488.1 coordinate 248,124, forward strand.
ACACTTCAATAGTAAACGTTCAAGCTGATGCCAATTCCAACAACCAACCTAGAAAAGAACCGCTGGTGACGTTGAATGATTCTGCTCTGACAGATTTACTGCCCAATATTCAGTGAAACCCCATGCCAATATGGGAACATTATGCCAGGGTTGTTTTTTCAAGAGACGACGGATCCTCTATACCAGGAGACTGCAAAATACCAATCAATAATGCGGAGGCGTCTAGGTTCGATTCAGGAAAGACGGAGGAAGTCAAAAACCCTACCAACTGAGATTGCCGGAGATGAACCTAACGCCAAAAGGAGGAAGATGACCGAAGACGCGACTCTGAATGCGGGATTACTAAATGTCCTCGCATCTGGTATTAAGGAAGGTACCAACACCATCGTGGAGGCGATAAATTCCAACACCAGGGCCATAAGTTGCCAAGAAAAAACTTTACACAAGATAGTTGGAGAATTGGCACGTATAGAGCCTAAATTGGCCCAGATGGAGAAGACAATGGAGGATGGACAAGAGAACCAAAAAAGAGAACATACCATACTGTAAACAAAAACTGAAAAGTGTTGTTAATAAACCATGAACGCTAGAGTATAATTAACACAAAAGGGTGCTAATACGATATCCAATGGAATGAACATAATTTAAACAACAACTACATAAAATTTAATAATTTGAATGAGTGCATATTGTACCAATATCCAATGACTGAGTGTAAATAGCTGATGTGATAAAACATAATTTATAATTTACTACTAAGCAGTTTATTTTACAAAGACAGTGACCTTTACGTCTCACACCACAATTAATTTTCCATAGGGTCCTATTGTAATGTTTTTGTTCGTGGCATAGAGATAAAAAAGATTTTGCAATATGTATTTATGCTTAAATTCTTGATTGATCCAATATATGCAATTTAAAACACATTTAACAAATATTTACCAGATTGAACTTTTTTTAATTTCTTATCAAAATGTAGACAAAAATAAAACTCCGTGGAGATTAGATCCATGATGTGTAAAATGAGGCAGAATTAGCTAGAAATCTTATATCAACATGCATTTTTCTGTGATCTCTTCCTAAAATTCTGTAGATTTAGAAGTTGGTAAAGATAAATCAATGTATCCTGTAAAATGTAGAAAAGCGAACTTGTTTTTTTTATCTACCTCCTTCATCTGTAGGGCACGAGTATTCAAGGGAGATAATAGTGGTGTGAGTCCTTAACATATCTGGATTGGACATTTCAAGCAGAATGTATTACTTATACATAAACTGGAGTACATGTTTTGTTTTTACAAAGCAACTCAGTGTTAAGTGCTGACAATTTATAAGAGGAAAAAACTGAGGGACAATAAGTTAATATTATATCAAGTATTGAAAACATGGGTGTTGTGTTATTAGAGAATTATAATTCTTAATTCACTATAATGGCGTAAATACATGTTAGATACATGTATATTAGGCAGCAGCAGCTTTGCCTTTAAAAGAGTGGGGTAATGATGAAACCTGGGTTTGTTTACGTTGTATGCATTTTCTAAATTGTCACGTGTTGTTACATTTGATCGTCAAAGTTGTCCACTAGTAATCGCTTTTTCGGTTATGGCGGCGATTACCGTAAAAAGTCAAAAAAATCCACAAAGTAAACTTTCGCCAAAGTCGTGCAAACAATATGGACGAGCAAAGCTCGACAAACGAGCCACAGAGCTTAAACAATTAAACAACACACATTTATATTATCACCCAAATTATTCATATTTACGACATTATGTCGACCGCGTTCTTCATGTCGGGAGTTTACATCGTCCGGCCTGCTCCATATTTTTCAGAACGGCGTATGATACGAAGATTAAGACTTGCATCAATAAGCGTATAAATGTAAATTTATTACTTTTTTCTTGCGCGAAGTAGCATGTGACGTCAAGACTTGAGTAGGGGTGACTGGTGCATCAGCGACTGACTTTAAAAATGACGTCATGCGATATGTTAAACATGACGTCATGCGATATTGTAAACATGACGTCAACGGTCAGTTGCGTGAACATGTGTTAATTGCTTTTGGTCTACAATGTTTGCCAGTCTGGCAATGGGGAAGGGGATGTGGGTATTTTCAGATACACATCTGTGACAGTTTACTTACCTAATTAATGCATTCTAAAATGAAATGAAAAGTCCGGAGGATCTTGCCTCCACGCCCCCAACCATAGGCCTATGATGTCATTTGGGCCTAGCTATGTTACTGTACATGTAGTCCGGAGTAAACTTATGTAATTCATGATAAATTAAAAATTACAAAGTATTGAGCTTCGCCCGAAGCGAAGCCCCGATCATTAAATGAAACAATAATATTTTGGTAAGCTTCGCGAAGCGAAGCCCACAGGCCATGATTCGTCCTGTTCTTCAATTTCGTAGCTGACCATAGTTGACATTTTCAATTCGCACGAAGCGAGACCCCGAACATTAAACAAATTCATAGATCACATACTGAAATAAGCTTCGAGAAGCGGAGCCCCAAATCGCTTACAAATTCATATGTTATAACAATTTTATGACAGTGTGGTAAACATGGTGAAATGGTGCTGTAAACACCAAAATAATGCCGAGCGCAGCGAGGTGTATAAAAACAATTTAACAAGATGTGTGTATCTCACAAAAGGTTTAATTATTTACAGTTGTAGTCTCCGTCATCCAAACACACACAAAATGATTGCGAGCGCAAACGAGCGTCTGGTCTCAATTTCATTAAAATGTTTAAAGGAATATTTTAAGTATCGCTTCATAATTTATAAAGGGGCTGGCGTGGCCCTATAGACAACCGCTGAACTTGAAATCCGCTGAACCCGGGGTAAAGCCTCACCATCGCCACTGAGTTTCGTCTTTGTGTTCTTCAGCAAGACGCTTTTCATTAGCCTCGTCCGTCGGATGGGGACGTAACTTGGGAGGTTTGGTATATTGGAGTCTATCCTCCAAGCACGTTAGTTTAAAGAACTATATATAAGAATATATTCGTTATCGTATGTCAGGTTCCAGATTCCAGTGTGTAATCTCCTCTCTCGAATAATGAATAATGTGTTGATGAGTCATTAAACAACATTCAGTTCATACCTTACATATTGAATTGGCCTATCCCCAAATAACAAGGGCGAACCAGAGACTATCATCCCACCCAAAACCATCACACACCTAAAATTCGACAAGCAATGTTAGCCTATGCTTGTCAGATATTAAGTGCCTCGCACGGGGTCATTATCATAGGATTTAGCAATTAAATGCTTTCAAAATGCACTAGAATTCACATTATGTCATGTAGAAAACAAAGAAACTTCGGTAAGAGTAAGGGTATGGGCCTATACACGTATCATTCCCATCTCTCAGGGGCGGCTCTAAATAATCTATAATGTTTTGATGAGCCGTTAATGGCATTCATATTAAATTCTCTGATAATGATATGCATATTGAATATGACCACTCAAAATTAAATTATTAAAACATGAAATTAAAAAAACACTTTAATTTGAAATGTAACAACAGGCCTAGATATATCATGTATTTAAATAAAAATTGAAAACATATGTAAATCATTCATCCAGTTTTATTAAACCAATATAAATAATTGTGAATTTCCCACTTCGCTGTACTCTCCTTCTCCCCTACCTCGACCCCTGAAATATTAATATTATTTTCAGAATTGTCCAACATTTTTTCCAGCAGCTGTGCTGCAATTTCTTGTTTATCATTTGTTTGATCGTTTTCTTAGTTTTAGTATAAATAGGCTCGAAAACTGATAGAGAGGACAGTCTCGCATCAGCTTTTACTTAGTTCCTATCGTAGTTCTCGGCTATCTGCACGATTACAGTGATATAAGCACAATTATATTGAAGTTAGAAAAATCAAAGTAGGCATCACTTATATTCAGTGTTAAGTTTAAATTAATACTATATATTTAAAAGTAAAGACTATGTATTGATATATATCAGTTTAATATTTAACTTTGGAACAATATATAATTAAGATCTGGTTTTTGAAACTAAAGTTACAGAGTGCTATTTGGATTTAAATTGCGATTCATTATTTTAATACAAAACTCGTGTGCACTAAATAGTATTTAAAGTATATTATACAACAAATCGGCAATTTTGATGAGAAGAATATATTACAAATGTGATGTACTTATTTGAAGAAACAGTTGTTTTAATATACGTGATTATTATTCTTGTGCTTAATAAAAGAAGTTAACTGTTAACAAACCGTTGTTCCTGAAATACACTGTTACTATATTAAAAGCTAACATAACCGAAAGACTCCGTGAAAATGGTGACCGTTAGAATCTGATAGAATATTAGAAAACAAACAGTCCAAGAGTGATCTAAACGGAACTTGTAGTTAAAAGGTCAAAGGTTAACGCCGGTAATGCGTAACAGTATCTTTTATTTTGGTCAGTAAAGCACAGTAAATATTAGACGGTTTCACCTGTTGTCGACCCTTTATGTTTGTGATGTCGGTGTCACCTGTTGTCGACCTTTTATGTTTGTGATGTCTGTGTCACCTGTTGTCGACTCTTTATGTTTGCGATGTCGGTGTCACCTGTTGTCGATCCCTTTATGTTTGTTATGTCGCTGATCTTGCTTTTATTGTTTTTTGTGTTGTATTCCTGTTTTTGGTTGTTTTATGTGAATGCTTCATTTCCTGTTTTATACACTAGGCTACTTATGTTCTTTGTTTTCGGTAGACATAAGAAACTGTTCTGTTCTTCCTCCCAGCTGAGGCCGCGAAATGTAAACATTGGGTTGACATTAATGAAAAATAAGTTTAAAGGAACGCGTTTAAATAACGATCAATAAAAACATAATTATTGTTTTGGATTTCTTCTACACCAGTTAATATTTGCAAATCTTATTTTATTATTGTTTACACAGTTCAAAACAGCATATGTTTGGCTAATTACTTATTGTTGCGTAAATGGCATAGTACTATATACAATAACTAAGAAACAATAACATTAAACTGAAAAACGTTTTTCATAAAACATATAATATATAGTACATATGTTACAGCAGCAATATGCTGTTTTATGCTACTTCTGAGACACATACACCATTCTCATTTTTCTTTAATACATCATACGTGATAAAGGAAAACATTATGCAGGCATTAAAGCCAAATAGATAGAAACACATATTGTTATAATCATTACAATAAATGTTTTGAATTTGTTTCTTGATGAGGAGTATTGTTGAAATCATTATCACAGATTTGACGTCTTAAAAAGGACGCTAGAGTACAATATTGTCTTGTCGTTCCTTTAAAGTTTGTCTTGTTATTCTGTATTTATTCAATTGACTGAGCATTGTTTGGTGTCTTTTTAGAACTTATATATATTACCATCTCTTTGTTGTACATATGTTGCCTAGATAAGATAATGCAAATTAATGATCATTAAAATAGTGTCCAACACAAGTGAAAAAGGCTCCCGTATGTATATATTTATATTTGCCTAATGTAATCCCAAAAGAATGACGACAGGCGTACAACTGTTCAAACGGAGAGTCATACACTGGTGACGACTGGCGTACAACTATTCAAAGTGAGAGTCAACAGGCGTACAACAGTTCAAACTGAGAGTCATATACTGGTGACGACAGGCGTACAACTGTTCAAAGTGAGAGTCAACAGGCGTACAACAGTTCAAACTGAGAGTCATACACTGGTGACGACAGGCGTACAAATGTTCAAACTGAGAGTCAACAGGCGTACAACAGTTCAAACTTATAGTCATACACTGGTGACGACAGGCGTACAACTGCTCAAACTGAGAGTCATACACTTGGGAATAATTGATTATGCACTTACACCAATAATATATAAATGATTAGTTGATAACTAATACAACTTAACTAGATAAATAATCATAAAACAACATTTTGTTGTAATCAAATATTATTTATAGGCAAGTTTTTCTTTAAAATATCAATTAAAGTAACAATGTCTTACTATATTAGAAACGACACAAACTGTCTAACACAGTATGCGATGTACTCGGGAATCGTTTCATAAGGATATTGTGTCGTATCGATGAACAATTCACAAAGTAGCGATTTACGAAAATATCACTATATGTATTACAATTATGTTCTGCGATGCTATTGAACTATTTAACATGTAAAATAAATAATATATATTTGTTTTATACTATCACTTTTGACCGATCATGTGCATTTAGTGATACTCCAGCTACAATCATATAAATGTTGATATTGTTTTATAAACTCGTCTGGATCATTGATTTTTTATTTCCGAAACTGTACAGACACTTTCGTTTAATATTTCACTATTTATGCATGAACGGTGTTGATGAATACTGCACCATGTACTAAATATAGGTATAAATACTGAAAAGGAGATCCACTAGAAGCAGCACAAAGAAAGAAAAGTATCAAACTCGGTTTTATTGAGTCTGTTTATGAGCATATGAGAATTACAATAAAGTGCAACACCTCTCACGCCCCCTAGCACCTACTTAAGTGGTATTTCTACTTTAAAGTCACAATGATTGGGCTTGTAATCCCAAAAGACCAATAAACTACCATCAAAATTGGAACTACAACCTTTTTAAAATCCAATTTAGTCTTCCAAAATCGATACTTATAACTCACGCATCTTTGTGGACGTATAATTTCATGTTCACCATCTCATGGCGAATGCAACATATTTTAAAGCGGGATTATTCTTATTTGGACGAAGCACGCTTTCTCAAATACGAAATGCTGACTATTATGTCAAGAGCGCAAAGACTTCCCTTTTAAAAGATACTTGCCATTTTCTATCTCTTAAACGCCAAAAGATGATAATCAATTATTAATGAATAGTATATCATTATTTATTTGTTTGGCTTATTAAACCCCTCACTAGAGGCCGTTTTGCCACTGGGCTTTTTAAGCCGATAGCCTTATTGTTTGTATGCGTGTTTTTTGGTTGACTGTGTTCTGTGATTGATTGTATGCGTGTTTTTGGTTGACTGTGTTCTGTGATTGTTTGTATACGTGTTTTTGGTTGACTGTGTTCTGTGATTGTTTGTAAGCTTGTTTTTGGTTGACTGTGTTCTGTGATTGTTTTAACGCGTGTTTTTTGTTGACTGTGTTCTGTGTTTGTTTGAATGCGTGTTTTTGGTTGACTGTGTTCTGTGATTGTTTTAATGCGTGTTTTTGGTTGACTGTGTTCTGTGATTGTTTTAATGCATGTGTTTGGTTGACTGTGTTCTGTGATTGTTTTAATGAGTGTTTTTGGTTGACTGTGATCTGTGATTGTTTTAATGCGTGTTTTTGGTTGACTGTGTTCTGTGATTGTTTTAATGAGAAAGCTATATTTCCTATTCGACTTGCATGCCTACGTTTATTTTTCTTGAAAGATACACTATACTTCGAAAAATATGTGTTAAATGCTCAAAACAGACTTTCACAATGTATTATAAAATTCAGAAAGAGCAGTCATAATTAATAATTGAAACCGGAAGATGGAACTATTTAGCCAGAGTAAAACAGAATATGTGCATTTTGTAGATCTTTAGAAAGAGGAAATTGAGGGAAATGGCCCTATAGAAACCATGGCATTCAAACGCAATGGCACTGTTGGTCCGCACTGCACCACAAACCGAAATAAATTAGCAGAATGAGTACATTTTGTAATCAAGTTATACATGTTATAGGAGATGAATCAGAGTATCACTATCGTCTTCTTTATGAAGATTGTTCACAAACGCGCTAATCGAGATGCATTCTAGATATTACGCCAGGCCACATGTCTTGAAATTAATATGTTTGATGAATAAATAAAAATTTAAGGAATTAATAAAACTGTGTATGTTACTAAACAATGTTGTTTCAGTGATACTATGATACTCATTTACTATCATAACTACTTTATAACTGATATCGTTTTCACCATCAAATCCATACCATCTTCGAGATGGCGCAAATGTTCGTACTACTGACAGTTTAAGTAGGGCGTGAACAGTAGCAAGCATTTTGTACTACCGCTCATGAAAAGTCTCAATCAAACCGAGACTGCAATACATTTTGGTATTTATCATGTTCGGCGATTTCCAAACGTTCCCCTTACATACAAGTAGTATAGATAGTGAGGGTACCAGCGCAGTTTTCCCCTCGCGGGGAACGAGAAAAACTAATGAAATATGCCAGGGGGGAACTCAGGTGTAACTCTCATTCACACCACTAAGATCTAAATGTAAGTCACGCCTAAATCAACACCAACATATTTCAACTGTTTTCTCAAGCAACCCCGCTCTGGAAAACTCCGTTGATACCCTCACTATCTATACTACAAATCAATCCGGTTTGTCATTTCTCTCATACAATTCAGCTAGTTCCCTTTTTGCAATTCATTTTATAATTGTTTGCAAAAGCCACGTGTCATGCGCATGCCTTTACCAGGGGCGGATCCAGGATTTCAGCTTAGGGGGTGGGGGGGGGGGGGGGGGGGGCGTAATATTTTGGTCAATTTTCGGGTCCGTCTCTAGCCTCATAAAACGTTTGCGGTAGTGCATTTATAGGGTAAAAAAGTCCGTTTTCAAATAAAAAGATTTAATAATGTGTTAATTTAACCACTTATTAGCCATTATGCGTCGAGCGAGCGAAGCGAGCGAGAACAAAAATTATACTGAGGGCGTCCATCTAAATTGTTTGATGTTTTATCTACAGTAACATGGACATACACGTATGAATAACAAAAGTCCGTTTTCAAATAAAAGAATTTAACAATGTGTTAATTAAACCACTCATTAGCCATTATGCGCCAAGCGAGCGAGAATTTTTTTTATACTGACGGCGTGCAACGAAATTGTTTGATATTTTATCTACAATAACATGGACATACATGTATGAATAAAAAAAGTCCATTTTCAAATAAACGGATTTAACAATGTGTTAATTAAACCACTCATTAGCCATTATGCGTCGAGCGAGCGAGAAATTTGTTTATACTGAGGGCGTGCATCGAAATTGTTTGATATATTATCTACAGTAACATGGACATACATGTATGAATTATAAAGTCCGTTTTCAAATAAAAGGATTTAACAATGTGTTAATTAAACCACTCATTAGCCATTATGCGTCGAGCGAGCGAGAATTTTTTTTATACTGAGGGTGTGCATCGAAAATGTTCGATATATTATCTACAGTAACATGGACATACATGTATGAATAAAAAAGTCCGTTTTCAAATAAAAGGATCTAACAATGTGTTAATTAAACCACTCATTAGCCATGATGCGTCGAGCGTGCGAAGCGAGCGAGAATTTTTTTTATACTGAGGGCGTATTTGATATTTTATCTACAGTAAAATGGACATACATGTATGATCCGGAATTTTAGGGGGGGCGCGCGCCGGCGGCGCGCGCCCCTGGATCCGCTAGTGTTTACATTAACGGCTGTACGAATTCTTTTTAAGCAGCTGTGCACAGCCGTTAATGTGATCACCTGGTTTTAATTAGGAAATCTACGCTTGCGCTCATCTCACAATCCATTTAACTTTGCAATGGGCTGGCTCGCTCCATAGACATCACCAGAACTCCATTTGGTATAATATCTCTACCGAAACGAAACGCAGAGATACACCTGAAGGTTACTAGCAAACACATATCAGGGAATAATTCTTTAGCAGCTGCATCCCAATATTAGTTTGCTAGTAACGGAACTACACAGATACCATCTACTAAGCGCAACGATTGCGAGACTACAACAAGTTAGCAAATAACTGTCATTTTCACCAGGTAACCGACACTTGCATACACGTAACCGATAGATACCTAACTCGATCGTCTATATATACATATGTCATGAGCGCTTCCTCTATACTTTCCAGTTATATGGCAATGGTCTCTAACTTTTCTGATGGAGTTTTCGTATGCCACTGTTTAACCCCCGTCACCTTTTTTGAGAGTTGTTACAAAACCATTACCACAAATATGACATGATTTAGATATTTGGAATCCGGCTTCTTCTTCCTGTGACATTACTAGATCTTTTTTAAAGTTTGCATTCATAGTTTTTTTGCACCACTTTTCTTCTTCTATCATTTTTTCTGAAAACTTGTAAACAGCATTTGGTCCTCTATACGTTACAACTGGTTTTGAATATTGATCATCATAACGACAAACAACCTTATACCCATAACTGCAATCAGCATGCTTTTGATATGCTTCCTTGTGTGATGTTTTAGGATTGTTTGATGCTGAAGAAAGTCTTTCAGTTACTGCTTAAAAATCAGCATATATAACAAACGGAACCATTAGCTGTCTGTCGTAGTTTTTAAAGTTAACTTTTTCATCTTTGTTTGGCATCACTACTGCTTGCTTACCATTAAGTGAAAGACTAACAGGTTTATGTTTTTCCAGAACTCTTTCTAATTTAAAGCACTGCAAGCATGTCTTACAAAACCATTTTTTATTCGAATGTAAATGTTTGATTAAACATTAACCTGTTAAAATCTTTTATCCACACATAATAATTTTTTCTTTTTCAGTAATTAAAAGCATATCACATGTTTTTTCTGCTTTATTGTTTGATATGTACAAAGGGTATACTTGATTATCTTCATACCCAAATATGTTAAAACAAATGTTGTTTTGTTTTTTCTATTTTTGGGATTTGTTTAATAGTAACAGGAAATGTAATTCCTTTATAATTTAGATCTCCAATATGTTTTTTGTACTTTGTTATTCTTTGAAGATCTTTTCCAACAGGAAATTCATAAGTCAAATGGCACCATCTGAAGCCTTCGTTATCTTTTTCATTTTTTATATATTTATTAATCCCTTTTTAGCATTAGCAAGTTCTTTTGGTAAATCTAAATAAGAGCTACCTCGTAAAGGTTTATACGTTATTCGATTTATATAGTGTGCGTCTAGTGTCTCAATTACCAAACCACTTCCCATCTGAATCCAATTTCCAACTCTATTTATAATTTCCTCACGTGCTTTGTCCAGCGCCTCGATAATATTATTTTCGGTTAATATTGTTGCTGCTTTAGAATTAAAGTAAGCTGTTTTGTATGTGGTTACAGGACCTGTAACTATGTCTCCCATTGATGTTTTTTTAAAAGTATGTTTCACATCAACACTTAATTAAAGCCGCCCGTTTTTCTTAGTTTCGTTTTAAGAAATGTTATAACGCTTAGTTGTGTTTTCTGCAGTTGAGTGAGCGGGTCATTACTGACAACATTTACTTTAAAAACATTGCTATACTGTTTCGGGGATGTTTCAATTTCTCGGATACTCATTATTATAATATTACATAAGATTATTTATTTAAGCCCCTATTAATTAATTAATTAATTAATAAAATAATATGTTTTTATTTAACATTTTCACCCTCGTCGGCATCCTCATCGGTATCCTCATCGGTAACCTCATAAATATGTTCATTGGTGTCCTCGTTAGTAACCTCATTCAAGAGAGCATCTATTTAATTATCCAGGTAAATGTCCAAATATCTCCGAAAGCATTTTTCCTCAAGAACTCTATTATCTATCATCTGACTTATTTTTACATGATATTTGCAGTATCTATTAAAATCAACAGTTTCAAGATTACCTCCAGCTGTCAGTGATTTTATTTTTATTCTGTATTTGCAATAGTTTATAAACTCGTCTTTATCAAAAACTTCTGCATCAATCATTTCTTTTAAACCTTCGACAAACGTTTTACAATCTTCATAACATCCGGTATTAATATCAACCACATGAGGTTTTTCTAAAGTGCTAATCAGATCATTTTTAAACAACTCAACATCTTTAGACATTACTGTTAATTGTGTTTCATTGAAAATACTAATCTCTTTTTTTGCCAGATCTGTAAGAAGCTTTATGGCATCACTGCATTCAATTTCAGTTTTCATTACCCAATCTTTTTTAAAAGCTGTAATATCATCTGACAATCGTTGCATGTGAGCTGTTTCAAACTCTTTGATAAGTTCATTTGTCTTGGTTAAAAGAGCCTGCGCGTAATCAGCTACTTTTTTGTAAACCTTTTGTTCCTCTTCAAAGTGCTTTCTTTCCTCTTACGCATAACTGTAAATACTCATATATTAAAGATTATATTAAATTAAAAAGTTTTTAGGAATGGTACTAAAATCTTTGATTTCCATAGTTTCATTACCATCTACTATCTGTGATATGTATATCAATCGTCCACGTGTTAGATCTGTTCTCCAAAATTGGTTTTTCCAAAAGCCTAGCCATCTAATCTTTTTTAAAAGCTGCAATATTTTTTTCCAAGTGTCTCATACAAGTTTCTCTATGATCATCAATATCCTCTTTTATTTTATCTGTGAGAGCCTTTTCAAGGGCAGTTACTCCAAATACATGTAGTATAGTTTTTTCCTCATCAAAGTGTTTGCTTTCTTCTACTGCATAACTTCCAATATACTATAGATTACATTATTTTTATTTATCCATATATAATAATTTTAATTCCTCGGTCAAGAAAAACATCATAGTGGGCAATAAAAGAAACTTCGTATAAAGATGGATGGTAACTGGTTGCCTCTAAAATTTGTTTCGTGCACAAAGAACGTAATTTTTTATATCTCCTTTTTTATTTTCCATGACAGTTTTAGTTGTTTTACCATTGCTATGATTCTGTCTGTTAAATATTCAAAATTTGAAAAAATTAAAAGCTCTGCTTCTAATTTACTCGCATCTTCAAAATCAATAGTATTTGCATGTTCCGTTTGATCTTTCTTAAAGGTGTTGATTTCAATTTCTTCTTGTTCCATTTATATAATTACATAAGATTAATAAGCCTATATTTTAAAAATATAATTCTATGGTATAATATAATGAATTGCAAATATTGTGAAAATGTTTTAGATAATATTGATCCTCCTGGGGTGTGCATAGATTGCATCTTATTTTATACAACTAATAAAAAGAAGCTTTGTAAATATTGTACCAGAGCCAAGCTGTGTTACAAGTGTACTTACGCATGTATAAATTGTAACGATACTTGCGAAGTTTTCGATAACGAACGTAATTGCCTTAATTGCGGCACTCACAACGGCTACAATCTTATTGCAGGTTACAATTACAGCCGAAAGAAAACTATTTACCATAGAAAGTACCATTTAAATAAATACTTGGTAGAATATGATTTGTCTTCTAAAAATAGACAAAGATTTGAAGATTTGTTTTACAAAATTGTAAAGATTTTGGATCAAACAGAAGGCCGAAAAAGATCAATCAAATTTGAATACATTTTTCAGAAAATATTTAAAATATTAAAAATAGAAAAAGAAACAAAACCGATTAAAACAAAATCAACCAGAGAAAAGTATGATAGGATATGGAAACAAGTCAGACAATAATTACGACTGAATGCCATGACCGTTTAACTTCAACCTTTTCATATACATTTCCAGAGGTTCTGTAAAGTTGTCATTCTTTTGAATTTCTAATATTTTATTAAAGACAATCCTAATTATTTCCTCATCATTTTCTAGTCCTGTTGTTGTTTGGACATATGATAGAAGTTGTTTGAAACTTCTATGATGTGTTTTTAACAAAGTATTTTTTTCTGCTATTCTTGTTTAATATCTTTCATTGTACTGTTTGAATAAATGCGTTGATTATATTTTTAATTTTGTTGTTGTTTCTTTTGTATTAGATTCAAAATCATGACAACATATATGTGTGCTGTTTCTGTTGAATATAAATAAATACTGAAAGGGAATTCATTGCAACCAACTAAAACAAGAAAATGAAAAAACACAAATTAAGCCCCCTAGAAATCCATAGTGATTGGGCTCGACTATCCCGTAGGACCAGTAAATAATAACGCTATTGAATCGCAGAAGTACCAGTAAGTAACAACAACACTGAATCGTAGTCAGGGCGACATTTTACAACCGCCACCAACACTAAATAAATGATAGTGGAAATGTAAAAAATACTGATAGGGTTCCATTGAAAAACAGACACATGAAAGATAATTAGCAGACTCGATCCTTTGAGTAATTTCATGAGACGTACTATAAGGTATAACACATCTCATGCTTATTAGCACTGACTTAGCGGTATTCTAATTTAAAGTCACATTTACTGGGTTCGGAGATTCCGCAAGTAAGACCAATAAGTAGTAACACTACTCGTACTCATTTGTAGTCTAAACATATTTCCAGACAGCACTAACAGAACGCTAGTGTAAATGTCAACAAATACTGAAAGGAAACGATTGCTAGTTTTAATTTAATACATACTGAAAAGGATCTATTGGAGCAACGAACACAAAGTGACAAGTAGCAGATTCGCATCAAGGGTAGAATAAAGTACAACACGTCACAAGCCCCCTAGCGGTATTTCACTTTAAGCCACAACGATTGTGATCGACTATTCCAAAGGGCAAGACAGTATCAAACGTGTTTTGAAATTAATCATCTAACAAAGCACTACATATTTAGTAGTAGAATGGAACCATGTGTACTTCGCAACTATACTTTCCTCTTCGATTGTGCGATGATCCTACATAGAGTGGATACTGCACCATATTTTGGCGTCTAGGTTTATCCTTCAAAGGACTATAACGGTTAATGTTTTATCTCCTAACATACTGTTTTGTTATCTAGGACTCATTTTATAGCCGACACACAAAACCAAACAAACGCTTATGTGAACGCATTAAGTAATGAAATGGCAGCTCCCTTAAATGCAACGAACACAGACAAAAGTGAAAGTAGCAGACTCAGTTGGATTGAATATGTTCCTTGTATTTCATTGTATATTGTGTTTTAAATGGTGGCAGAGAGGAATTACACACTAATCGTATATTGTGTATATAACATTTATTTATAGTGAACGTCGTCAATTAGGTACACAGTCTTGTGTCTGACACCGGTGTCGAACAGGAAATGTAGGATCACAAAACTCTGTAAACCATAAAAATGCATTCATTTACATTGTTAAATAATTATCTAGATGAACAGTACGCGACACCGGAAACATAAAAAGGTTAACAACAGAGATACTGCTTTGGAACGGCCATCGGTGTAACAAACGTCACTCAGTTGTTATCCAAATGAAACGGAAATCCCTTCTTGGTTGTATTTTCTAACAAACTAGGCAATAATATGCCGTATAAGTAACCAAAATACTGAGCATATATATATGAATATAAAATTAATAGCTTAGAAAGCCACATAGTAAGTAGTCAACGACTTTGCATAAGCCAGAGAAACACGAACATAAACTGTTAGGGGATAAAACATTGACCGTTATCGTCCTTTTCAGGATTTAGGTCGCCAAAATATGGTCCACAATAGTTCGGGTCATAACACAATCAAAGACGAAAGCATAGTGGCGAACTATAAATAGTTATATTCAACCACTAAATATACAGTGCTTTGCTAGCTGATTAATTTCCAAACACGTTTGATACAAAATCTGTCATTACCAAAGATCGTACGAAGTACAATCTGAAGACATTATAATAAACTTGCTACGCATGCGTTTAAAATATAAATTTGAACAAAAATAAAAGTCAATATAAAACTCAGACAGGAAATGTGTCAAAAATACGCAAAAAATAATTACAAAGCTGAATAAATGGCAAGATATCTAATCGCAAACAAAATGTATGACAATAGGGCTAAAGCTAAATTGCCGCGTGACCTTTTAAAATGAAAACACTAAAAGTTGACTAAAGAGAGTATTGTTAAACGCATTCACTTTTTGATTAAACTAGTAACAAACTTAAGCAAAATAATATAAAGCTGATGGACAGTATCAGAACCGGCCAACACATATACTCCTACAAGATGTATGTATAAAACGATGGGAATGAAAAACAACGCACGTATTAATCAGTTTATTTGCCTTTTCGCTAAAATCCTTGATATTTTACAGCATCTATTACATCAATTAATATGGACCTGTTTTGCTAGATAATGTCATTTGGGGGGTGATTTCATCTCACAAAAACCTAGAACCAGATTCGACGCCACTAATACCGCGTTAAACCGATCTGAATTGTTGATAATGGTTCCCTTTGTATGCTGCATTACAGTATTACAATGGATACTGATTGTAACCAGAATATAATGTATTCGTGCATATTAATACCAATAATATATATCAGTATTTATATTTATTATATACCTCACTATAAATAGTAACACATTTATATAGGAAAAAACATGTAACCGGAGCGATATACCGCAAGCGTGCACAATAATCGGTTACTGGAACGGCGTTTGCCGTGCAGCAATAACTCGGGAAAAAGTCACGTTTCTTTTGAACGTATATGACGTCATGAATAGGATTGACGTCAGAGAAATAGTTTTTTTAACGTGCGGTTAGACGTAAACAAAATGGCTGGTAGGAGAGCGCTAAAATCGATAGCCGCCAATCGTTTATTACACCTAGACAGTGAAATACAAGGCAGAATATCGATGTATACGAAGAAGATACAGTAGAATTCGTCCGGCATATGAGAAACCCAGCAACTGTATCAACAACTGAAAGTGATGTTAAAAGGGCCAACGAATGGTTTTCGTCTGTCGGTGAAGAACGAAGAATGTATGAAATACCGTCTCAAGAACTCAATATTTTACTGGCAAAAATGTTTCTTGGTGTAAGAAAACACAATAACCAACAGTACGAGCCAGATTCCTTGAAAGCATTTCAGTCAATAAATACTGAAAAATGGATGCCTTGGAAACAAACAAGAGATAAAAGTAGAAGACTCGGTTTTATTGAGACTGTTCATGAGGGGTAATGTAGAGTGCAATATCTCTCACACCTCCTAGCACCGATTTAACCCCCAATGGCCTACTTTGCCACTGACCGTTCCAAGGCTGTAGCCCTATTGTCAACCCTTTTGTGTTTGTGATGTCGTTTGCATTTTTTATTACTTTTGCCTTCTCGTTTGTCTGTTTGCGTGTTTGTTTTTGTGTTTTGTGGTTGACTGTCCTCCTTGAATGCTGCTTTCCCTGTCCGATATTTTTATCTGTCTTTAAGTGATATTCTACTTTAAAGCCACAAAGATTGGGCTTGATGATCCAAGACATCTGACTGAAAACAACTACATCCACGGCATGACCAAAGATGACATGTTTAAGCATTTAAGGGATGTTCTGTTCAGAAAAATAATGCACTAAAGAAGGATGGTCTGGGCAACAGGAAAAATCGAATTGAACCATTTACTGACGACGAAATCAATGATCTTAAAAGAAAGTCATTACTCGGAGATGGTATGTTAACACTTATTAATTCCTTAAAATGTTTTACTGTACCCGTCAACTAAATCTTGGATTGTAATGGTATGCTGTGCGTTAAAGCAACGTTTAATCTGAATTTGTACATAAAATTGATATATTAAACTGGATCTGATCATTCACTTTCATGACTTGACAATAATTGAATTTTACATTATGCAGATGCATATGTACATCATAAATGATCTTGAAATAACAAACATTGTCTTACCTATTAATTATCAGGCGCGTAGCCAGAGCTTTAAAGAAATATAAAAAGACCGGACTGGGAAAGTAGCATTCAAGGAGGACAGTCAATCACAAAACACAGAAACAAACACGCAAACAGACAAACAAGAAGGCAAAAGCAATAATAAATGCAAACGACATCACAAACACAAAAGGGTTGACAATAGGGCTACCGCCTTGGAACGGTCAGTGGCAAAGTAGGCCACTGAGGGTTTAAACCGGTTCTAGGGTGCACCAAACCTCACACTTACCCTACTGTCATCCCATTAAAACAGGACAGTGTAAATAAAGAAATCCCCGCCATGATCTAATCTCTAACCAACAAGGCAGCATCAATAGGCAATATAAGTAAAACACAAATATGCTCGTGTAAATATAATACAAAACAACAATAGCCTAGAAAGCCATAATGAAGGTACGCAATGACTTGGCAGAAGACAGAGCAGTAAGTCGCAGAAGAGTCCTTAAATTATTTTTATATTTCGAAAGAAGATCAGGCTTTTGTGTTTGTGATGTCGTTTGCATTTTTTATTACTTTTGCCTTTTCGTTTGTCTGTTTGCGTGTTTGTTTTTGTGTTTTGTGGTTGACTGTCGTCCTTGAATGCTGCTTTCCCTGTCCGATATTTTTATCCTTATTTACTATAATAACATTTTGCAAAGGTTTTACGAATTTTATGGTAACGGTAACCCTGATTGAGTAACTTTTTAGTTATACAAAGATTACAAATATTAAAGCTCTCAACTCGAGTACAAGCTCTAGAAAAACGAATGAGTTGAGACACATACACCCCATAAGAAGTTGCTCGGGGAACATCCCCATCCAAGTGGGGATAATTAACAATGTCAATATTAAAATAATCTCTCTTGTCATAGATTTTGCTAATTATTTTACCATTTTCAATCGAGAGATCTAAATCAAGAAAAGAACCGTTATTATCAGATATATTGGCTTTGTTAAGCTGAAGTTCTTTAGGATAAATATAATTAACCATAGTTGGACAGAAAGGGTTGTCAATGTTCAATATGTCATCCAGATACCGAGAGGTGTAATTAAAGGCTTCAATAACATCTGCCTGGGTATCTGGTAAAAGACTCAACATGAAATCCCTTTCATAGTAAAATAAAAACAAATCTGCGACAAGTGGTGCACAGTTCGTACCCATAGGGATACCAACAATTTGTCTATAAACGGTGGTTCCATTCCTGACGAAAATATTATCTAATATGAAGATTAGTGCTTTACAAACTTCATAGCAAGTCCACATAGTATAATTGTCTAAACTGCCGTTAGTAAAAAACGATTTTATATTATTACATGCCAAAAATGTAGTATTTTCTCTACCTTTAAGCCCGATGTAAGAAAATGTTCCTTTGAAGGAAATAATAGACTAACACAATAATAAAACAAATAGTGGAAGCTCCGGCGTCCGCCCGGCTACGCACCACTGTATCTTCTTGATTTGCGAAGATAATGAACTTTAAAATCAAATAAAACTCATTGTGTCCTAGAAAATGATCTGCTTGTATTTTAAATAATAAGTGTACATCATCAGTATTACGACAGCAGTATAAATGAATGACGTCACAACAATCGAGCAAGTTTTCAGTGGCCTAGCGCAGAACTTTAAAGTACATTAAGAAGAATCTTAAATGAAAAATAGTTGAAACATGTAAAGAAATCTTTCATATTCACAGGCACCGACACGATGATTAAAGCCACAAATGTGTTTAATAGTTTTCAATTTAATATCAGGAATAATAGGTTTAAATAAATTTCCAACAGATTTCTGGTAACCCGGAGGCGTTGCTCAACCCAATGTGGTATAACAATACTTCATTTTGGGTTACGAGGGAGACAAGAATACCGGTCAATGATGTGGGTGGTGTAGAACTTGAAAATACATCCACTGGCGGAGAATAGTTAGTTTTCACAGAGAGAGCTAGAAATGGTGCTGAAATTGACCCAAGAGGGTTTCGCCCAAAGATGTCCTCTCAACCAGGTGATTATAAAAATGATATACATTGACAACAATAGTAATAACAGCAACCATTTTTACTTTCTGTTGAAAACTTGACCTTCACTAGTGTTTACCAGGCAAAATCGTAATGGATTGTTGTTTGAAGCAGATGCAGTACATTTCTACTTAAACACATTACACAGTAAGATTAATACTATTTAGGGAAATTTCCATTGATTAACAGTTTTCTGCATAAATGTTGAAGTTATTTTCAGTTCTTCTTAAAACTAAATTTGTTTTTGATTTCAGGTGACCCTTACGTACATCCTACGCCGATAAACGCCCTGAATCAATGAAGAAGCCAGAAGCAAAGATCTACCTCGGCAAGAATGATAAACATGGAAGAACGCCAAACAGTTTATGGTTCATAAATTAAACTCACTCATGATAATCACCACTCTGGGGTCAATCGCTCGAGAAGGCACGACTTTCTGGGAGACATACAAACCACTCGGGAAAGAAAACCTCAATTACTAAACTTTTGAATGCTGACATTCCTCCAACAGAAGTCGTACAGTTGTCTGAACATAAACATTTAATGAGTCTAAACAATTATAATATTATTAGTATTAAAAAGCAAATGGAAATATCCACTGTTCTTTATACTGTAAATTATAGTGGTGATAGCCATGGTAATACTTTCAATGGTGATGATCCTAAGCGATTATTAGTTTATCGGTGTCGCACAGGAAGTTACTTTCTCACAGAAGTTACTTTGATAGTACATTGGAAGTGATATATAATTATAAAGAACGTGAATCTTTTGTTAATCAAGTAGTAGATCTGCCCCTTATGCAAATGCCCCATGACTCTCTTAAGGTCTGTAATATAGTAAAAAGCAGACGAAATGCGGAATCTCTGTTTAAAAACTGTACATTTAACAATGTCGTAAATATTGATTTTAATAGTGATCTATGTATTGAAATTATGAAATTATATCTTGTCCGTTACGTAATCGTCTGGTGGCTTTCTCGTGGTAGCTAACGCAATAAACAGAGACTAAGTCCAGAATCTTTGTCATTAAATTGTGCATTTGACTATGTCGTAGATGTTGTTTTTAGGTAATCGTAAATTTGAAATTTGAAAATTTAATTTTTAATCATTAATTTGAAATTTGAAAATGTAATGAAGTTAAAGACACATTTCCCAGCTGATTGTAGTCGTTGAAAAGTCATGGATAGCATGCTTTTTAACTGCTTACTTCTCGCTGACTGATTACCACAGGGACATTATATTGAGGCCCCATCACAGTTTTTTTCTTTTCATTTACTATTACCTTAGTTTTTGATATAAGATATATTGTAACTAAAAAAAACACTAGATTGTTTATTATGGGGAAGCATATAGTCGCCGCTTTTTCCGTCCGTCCGTATGTGCGTCCGTGCGTCCATGCGCTTTTTGTCCGGAGCATAACTCAAAAAGTATGCTTGATTAAAGTTCCTGTGAATGATAAGGATAATGAGACGGAGTGCAGTTCATAGGAACCATAACTCTAGCTTCACTACTTTTTTAATTATCTCCCCTTTTTGAAAAATCTTATCTGGAGCATAATAGAGTTACGTACGGATTCATTTTGAATAAGGAAAGGTTATGAATGAATGAATATAAATACTCTAAAAGGAAGCAGAACAGGAAATGTTCAAATCTGACCACAGAGTCACGATTTGAACAAACTTGGTAGATGACCATAACCTTAAGGTAAATGCAAAATATTAAACCTCTGGCTATTGTAGTTTCAGAGATGAATATTGTTGAAGTGTTTCCCTATATAAGTCTATGTTTAATATTTGACCACTGGGGCGGGTCCAAATTTGACCTCAGGGTCACCATTAGAACAAACTAGTTAGAAGACCATAAGACGATGTTACATGCAAAATATCACAGCTCTATATCTTGTATTTTTGCAGACGATTTTTTAAGATTTGTTACATGAAACGGATAAGCCCCATTGCGGGTGGCATTTATGACCTCAGGTGCACCAATCGAACAAACATATAATGATGCTTCACATAAACTTGGGGTTGTCCATGGTCGAGTGGTCTCAGACTTGAAATCACATGTCCCTCACCGCTGTGGGTTCGATTCCCCATGGGGCCAGGACTGTTAAGTATGAGTATCAAGCTATCCAGCTTGCTTGCGGAACGTCGGTGGTTCTACTCAGGTGCGCGCCCGTGCACGAAAAAAAAGCCCGAGTTTGCACCTGGGGTCTTCCTCCACCAATAAAAAGCTGAAATGTCGCCAAATGACCTTAGCTGTTGGTGCAACTATAAAATCCAGTTTAATGAATTCATATAAGATTTGATTGAATTCCGACAAACGGTTTCTGAGAAAAAGTCGTCAGAAGCAAAAGATAACGACGACGACGGACAACGGACAGACAACGGACGGACGACGGACGAAGAGTGATTCCAAAACATCACATTGAGCCTTCGGCTCAGGTGATCAAAAACACTGACAGATGACAACGATTTTTGAATTTTGAAGTCCCGATGAGTTTCTTGCATTTGAGATTTACTAAAAAATGGCAGAGAAGTAATTGATAATAGAGTATATTGTGCTAAAAATACAAAAACTATTAATTGTTAACACGGGTCTTTTAAAAAAAATCCATCTATACATAGTTGTTTTAACAAGTGCACATAAAATGCAAAACGGTTATAATTTTTACTACATTATTACCGTATACACTCTTTATGGGACGGGCCTCATCATTTGACAAAACACTAATAATCTCAATTTTCTTGTGCAAATGTATTTCTAACAGCGATTTACAGTTACCTATAGAAATTCTCTCCCCCCCAAATACAATAGGCTCGAAATGTGTCTTTAAGGCACGGTACACACGGTAAGATTATCTCATTGGACAAATCTTATAAGACAAATCTTATACAATCTACCTTATGAGATTGCCTGTACACACGGTGTTATTAATCTTATGGGATTTTCTGGTGACCTTCAAATAAGTGCATACTGGATCTTTCCAGAATGTAAACGAATGAAAGTGCCTTATCATACATCTTTCTTGTGGCAGTCTTTGTGCGCCACTGTCCACAAAACTTCCTCTTCCTCATAATAACCCAGCAATTCATCAATTTTATCATTCGTCCAGTTTCCTGCCATGTTGCTAAGTATGAACTAAAATACCCGCGTGTACAAATCTACAATGCATGTAGACCCTATGCTGCGAAATTTATGTCAAATCTGGAACGCAGTACACCTTGGCCACAGTGTCACCATGTGTGGTTGGATGGCGGTGCTTTTGATCTTGTCTTATGGAAATAGAGCATGTTCTATTTCTGGAATACATCTTTCAGGTCATAAATTGTGTCTTAAGCCCCTGTACACACGATGCAATTTGTCTCGTAAGACTTATCTTATAAGATAAATCTTACCGTGTGTACCGGGCTTAAATATCTCAGTAAAATTGTATCTTGTATTGAGTTTTATTTCTAACAGGTATATACTAAAAAAGCTATTAAACGACAATGTTATGCCTTAAGTGAAATTGTACATTTGACAATGTCGAAGATATTTGTTTTATAATGATATATATTATGAGGCATGTCAATAACCACTTAAGGCACGCCATTGCCGTTTAATAACTTATTAATATTATTCAAGGGTAGCACTGTCTCTATTAAAGTTAAAACATATTAAACAGACTGTTTTTAAAAGCAAATGTATCTTCCCTTATTTAGATTGAAACATCGCTGGTATATGATTTGATTGTTGTTAATTGCATTCCATTCGATAAAAAAATAAATAAAATACTATGAACATTATGAAATGCGATCGAACATATAACTGATATTACATTCATAAGCAATGATCAATTAATAGATAAAAAGTATACTTATGATATATTAGCTAGTACCGACAGTCCGAGTGCTAGCTAGCACCAAGGGATATGTTTTGAAGAATGAAGAATCATGTAAAGAAAAAAAGTATGAAAGGAGAAATCTGGAAATAGTCGAACACGATAAATACAACATATATTGCAGTCTCCGTTTGATTGCTAACGTTCACGCCCTCTAGCTCCGGGTTGAGCAGAACTCAATATTTAAAATGGAAGTCTCTTATCAGACTGACAATAAAAACAGAAGACTGCATTGTCTGTTCTGTTAAAAAAGAAAATTGATAACAAGGATGTTAAGCAGAGTCTATTGGAAAAAGGAATCTCTGCAACTGATGCGCATTAAAATGATATAGATTTACACCGAGTCTGCTACTTTATTCTCTCGGTTATGTTTGTTGCTTCCAAAGGATTTATCTTATCAGTATGTATTAAAGAATCGACAACAACGAAACAACTTTGAACTACTGGTACTTGCTTCCCCTATATGTAAATATGATTGGATATATGCAGTGGGACTAATTATATTTATTATCTGATAAAGACTGAGTCGAATAGGTACGTTTTTCAGTTATTCGCTATTATCCGTCATCAATTAATGAAAACGGGGTATGATTTTTCATTCGATAATATTGGTTTTAAATACTGGTTCACCGTCATATGCATATCATCTTCGGGATGGCTTAAATTCTGTACTATTGACTTTTTAAATATTGAGTTGACTGCAACATGTTTTGTATTTATCGTGTTCGTAGATTTCCAAATTTCTCGTTTCATACTTTTATTTGGATATAATACAATGGGATTTCAAAGATATATATTATTCTTGACGAATAAGGTCAAATTCGATACATGCATAACACATGCATCTTACTGGCATGTGTTCCAGTCATCCGATGTTAAATAATATGATAACAATTTACGATTGTTTGAGTACGTGACTATGCAACAGTGAACATATGAGTTCTTTCGACGAAACTCTACAATACACTTAATGTTGAGAAAATAAACATATGGCGATAAAAGTGCTTAACAACAATCATGACTTATGCGTGAAGGCCAAATACACTTATGACAAATTTCTTCTTCATGGTCATCTAGGTTTCACAACATTCTATATCTAATCAAACTGTGTCATGTTTGCGTGATTATTTGATAAAAGGAAAACTTGTAACACTAATAGCTAAACTGAATTGTATGTGCGCTTTATATCGATGTTATTTGTAAATGTGGTCATTTCTTTTTGATGTCAACATTTGTAAAAAGCTTACAATGAAGGTGTCTTCAATATGTTTAGTTACGTGCGTCAGTTTAACCATCCTGACCTTAAGCTCAACCACTGAAGGTAAGTTCGTTTCAAGTTCACGGACAGGTGTTCAAGTTTTCATGTAACTCATTTCGTCTTGTGACTTAATAAACTATATGTTTACACAAAATAATCATCAAATAGGTCGTAATTTGTAAAATACTAAACATGTATGTATCTTATAAATAGTTATACAGATATTTATATATCCATTTCTTTATACTTCTTTAGACTAATATGGTTTTCATTATATATAAATTGGCAGAAGCTATAATGATATATATTAAGTTTATAAATCCAATATTAAATAATGGATCTATTGGAAACATTCAGCTCTCTTTTTTACACTTTAACCCAACGTTTCAGTGTGATTCTCCCATCTTTTTCAAGGTTACACAATAATTAACACAATTAAGTTACATCCATCTTGCTCTATTGACAATCCTAACACAAATGTTTTTTCACGACGTCGTTATAACGTGGTGACGTCACGACGTCATTTAAATATTATGCTGAAATGCCATTACTAGAATAGCGCCAAAACTCAATTATAAAAGTTAAGATACTGAAAAGTTGAAAGGTTTTTGTTTGGTTTGTTTGTATGGTGTTACCATACTTCCGTATAAAGGTACTTAAAATACACAAACTATATATTTCTCTATATATCCTACTTTCTCTATTAAATTAATTTTATCTTACTAATACATAGACATGGAACTTTAAATTATTATCTTTATAATACGACTATATTTAAATACTTAGATAGTAACCAACTCAAGCAATAGCATAGCGTGATTTCTCTATACATATCAAATACTGTTATGACTAAATAGTTACTTTAAATATATCATTAACCATTCCATTTTTGGGTAGATCTGTAATTATCTATTTCGTTTTCTTATTTGGTCCTTAAGGTGTGACTGTCGTCAGTAAATCTATAATTCTTCTCTTGTCCTTCTAGTACATAGTGATTTTGGCATTATACAGACAGATACGCAAGTCATCTACCGAATAGTTTATCTCTAGCAACTGGTTTGTCTCTTGCAGCAATGATATTCCACATGTGCTCTCGACTCCGTATCCGTAGCGATCGTTCCGTCTCCCCCACATGCTTCCCATGATTGCATTTTCCGCATAAAATTAAATATATTCAATTTCTAGTATCACATGTTCTATCTTTTCTAATATTGAATGTTGTGCCGCCTGTCGATAGAAATTGATCGGTCTGTTGATAATGTTTGCAAATAGCGCATTTGTCTTTCCCACATGCGTAATTCAAATTCTTATCCTTTGCCCCCAATACTTTATTTAATTTTCCTTGTATAAGCATGATAATGATATCTCATAGGTTTCTGCCACGTCTATATGAAACCAGAGTTGGTTCTCCAAATATCTGTCGGATTTGTAAAGTAAATGCATGCGTGATCTCGAAATATCAGAAATATCAGGGAGGTGGCTTGAATATGTAACAACCAATAGACAGGGACCCAAGCCTGAAAAAAATGAAAACATTTACCCGGAAAGATATACTCCTGATTTTTAATTATTAACAGATGGGGTTCTTGTACATATGAAACCACTGTATGGACTTCTGGCATACTTTTCATTTCGTAACAGCATCGCGATTTCTACGGTAACCCATTCGTACCAAACCATTATATGAAAATCGATGAACAAACAGTCAAAGGAAAATAAATAAATTTGGAGACGTCCTTTTAGGCAAATACAGTTCCAGTGCTTGAAACCTATATGTGTATATGAAATATCAAACTACAAAATCAAGATCTGATAACGTTACACTTTACTAATTTAATCGAGAGTTATGGACCTTTTATGCATTTTGTTCTGTCCTGATCCAGAGATAATGCGAATTTCTTGTGTTCACAATAACTTCAATAAACGGTTTCCGATTTCCACTAAATGTTGTATGCTCACTTTCATACTATCTTTGTTAAACTTGTTAAAAGGTTAATCAAAAGAGGTTATGACCCTATCATTTTGCAACGCACTGTATGCTTGGTGATGGACCCAGTTACATTTCACCACTATGCTTTCCTCTTTGATTGTGCGATGACCGGACAGGCTGTGGACCCTATGATGACGTCTACGTAAAGCCCAAAAGCACGGTGACGTTTGATGTTTGTCTGCAATCTTGTCTTGTCGTTCCCTCAATGGTTTATTATCTTGTTGCTCTGGCTTCTGCCAAGTCATTGAGTATCCTCTTTGTGGCTTTCTAGGCTATTGTCTTTTGCATTTATATATAAGCGAGCATCTTTGTGATTATCTTATACTGCCTATTAATGCTGCCTTGTTGGTTAGAGAATAGTTCATGGCGAGGATTTCTTTATTTACACTGTCCCGTTTTACTGGGTTAACAAAATGGTAATTGTGAGGTTTGGTGCACTCTAGAACCTGGTTTAAACCTCCAGCGGCATTTATTGCCCTATTGACAACCATTTTGTGTTTGTGATGTCTTATTTGGCCTTTTATTCATCTTTAAATATGTTCTTTGTTTGTGGTTGACTGTCGTCCTTGAATGCTTCTTTCCCTTTCGATTTTTTTATATCTATATTTATACTGCCAATCAGTAAGAATGTTTTCCATAACATATGTTATATAAAATATCACCGGAAGGTTTGAATATAAAGAAATATAAAAAGATCGGACAGGGAAAGTAGCATTCAAGGAGGACAGTAAAGTAAATGCATGTAAAGTAAAGTGCTTTTTTATTTAGTATTTCAGCTTTTATATGATTTTAAAGATAAAATCATATCGATCATGTCGAGTTTGGCAGACTACAACTGAAATTTGGCGGCGGAAAGATTAATGTTTTGAACAGTTCAAAAACATTGCTCGATCTCGATCACCACTCACGGCTATTATTCGCTCAGTTTCACAACCACCGTTGAAACAGTTAAGGGGAATGTTCTCTCAAAAACTAGCAAAGTTAAAAGTAGGATATCTGGACAAACGACTGAATAAACGGCTGTAAAAAGTCCCCGTGCTGCGAATCAGTAGTGTTATTTTTACTGGTCCTTTGGGACCAACGAGCCCAATATAGTAGGCTTTGTAGTAGAATACCGCTTAAGCCGGTGCTAGAGGGCGTTAGAGGTGTTGCTTCTTTCATTACTTCTCATGAACAGACTCAATAAAACCGAGTCTGCTGCTTTATTCTCTTAAATGTGTGTTACTCCCAAAGGATCACCTTTATCAGTATTTATTGACATTCACACTAGCGTTCGTTTAGTGCAGTGTGGCGTCTGTAAAAATTCTCCCCGTGCTACGAATCAGTAGTGTTATTTTTACTGATCCTTTGGGACCAACGAGCCCAATATAGGTGGCTTTGAAGTAGAATACCGCTTAAGCCGGTGCTAGTGGGCGTGAGTGGTGTTGCTTCTTTCATTACTTTTTATGAACAGAGCCAATAAAACCGAGTCTGCTGCTTTATTCTCTTAATTGTGTATGTTGCTCCCAAAGGATCACCTTTATCAGTATTTATAAACATTCACACTAGCGTTCGTTTAGTGCAGTGTGGCGGCTGTAAAAAGTATCCCCGTGCTACGAATCAATAGTGTTATTTTTACTGGTCCTTTGGGACCGACGAGCCCAATATATGTGGCTTTGAAGTGGAATACCGCTTAAGCCGGTGCTAAGGGGGCGTGAGAGTAGTTGCTTCTTTCATTACTTCTCATGAACAGAGTCAATAAAACCGAGTCTGCTGCTTTATTCTCTTAATTGTGTGTGTTTCTCCCAAAGGATTACCTTTATCAGTATGTATTATTATTGTTGCACAAAAGTAATATACAGAATATCACATAATTATCTTTAAAATCATATAAAAGCTGAAATACTAAAAAAAAAGCATCTTAATGAGGATGTTTATGAACAGTGCTATATATAGTGCACATAGTAGGAATGAGAACTCATCAATATCATATTGTTTACATATAACATGCAATATATTACCTTGATACAATTGCTATGTTGTGCCAGCCATTAAAAGTAAACTGTATGAAATAAAGTTGCTTCACGCATCTTTTGTTTAAATCTACCTGTCCTGAAATTAAATATTGTGAGTAGCATAATCTATAAATATAATAATATAGTGACCAATCATAAACCATGACTAAATAACATATGCATGCATTTCATTTGTATATTGATTATGAACATTAGTTTTAATGCCTTAAAAACAACTTAGGACTGATAATATGAGATTTTAATTGATATTATCAACTAGATCAGGAGTGAATGAATGAATCGTGTCGACACACAAATAGGTCATGCTGAGCGCAAAAAACAAGGAATGATGAAGAAATGAAGCAGCAATCAAAATGTAAATATACAAAGACAAAACCATTCACAAAAAAGGGACGATATGGTAACAATACAAACTACATATGTAAATCAACAAATGCCCGTCAACGGGTATATAAACATGCAAATATATATAGGAACATAATATAACGATTTATATAGTCTGACTACTTTCAGGAAATCTAAAGCTAGACTAAACGCTATAGTATAAAATAACTCTTTCATAGTATTAACATTGTAGTTCCTTTGACGCATAGGATCAAGGTCTACACATTCCAACAAGATTGTAATTAATCACATTGTAATAAATATGAATGAGTATAACGTGTATGCCCAATCCTGCACCGGGCTAGGACAACTTTTTCTCGACGAATTGGTCTATTCGAAGACCGCCATTCTCCGAGTAACGGTTTAATTGAATGGAGTTTATTGTTAACTGACGAATCCAAGCGGCTTGTCAAGAGTTACGAATATATGTGTTGATACAACTTTTAAAATCAGTATAAGGTAATTTGACATGAGATATATCTAAACCTAATGCTGCTTTAGCAGCACTATCAGCTCTATCATTACCACGTTTTCCTACATGGATTGGAAGAGCAGAAAATAATAACATTATCAACTATAAGAGAATTGCACTTTTCTAAACAACCAGGTTATCATGTTTATATATTATTCAAGATTACAAAATGGTCATCATCGGATTCCTGAATATAATTTAAGGCAAGTTCAATTGCCTTAAGTTCAGCTTAAAAGATAGAGGCGGCAGCTACCTTATCTCCATCTTTAGAACCATCTGTGTATACATGTTGAAAGTAACTGTATTTCGATTTACTTTTAATTAAATTGCTTCGAAAGACCGTCTGTACTGGATATGTTACTATTACAATTGACAATCAAATTTAGGTCGATTTCAGTGTCTCCTAATTTTGGTTTAATACGAAGAACAAATGGTCGAATGGCCTTCGGTTTTCGATAAAAAACACAGTATCGAAAGTTGGGTTTGAAGGGTTAGATTGTAATTAAATGGCATACTGAGTGGCAAATTGTACCGTCTAAGAGACAGTAATCAGTAGGGGAGCAGCCTTGATATTTTCCTACATCTTTCAAATATCGCAACCACGCTTGACAACGAAAAGTAGTACGTCAACTTTCGGCAACGTCAAAAAAAAAAAAAGGTCCGCCATTTTGAATTTTTTAAAACGCATAATTTGGAAAATTGTGACAATTTTTGATCATGAAATTTCATTTCCCCTTTAGGTTTCGTGATTTTCGTCTGTACCGACTTTTTTTTTAGAAGCTCTACTGCGTGATAAATTCAGACCCGCCTTGTAAAATGTCGAAGCGAGGGGCGATAACTCTAAAAGATGCCATCTTTAGAATACGATTAAAATGACAACAACCGTGTGTTTTTTGTTAAATAAAGTACGAGGAGATACTTGAATTGTTGTTTTAGCTCACACATTACATGAATTTTGCTGCATATCACGAAAAGCATGTTATTTCTTTATCAAAAGTACACGAAAATACGAATTGTTTGATTTAACTGTAATTTTGACTCGACTGACCTCGCAAGAACTGCAGGCGCGTATTCGATGGAGCGGGTAGTATTGGGCACCCTCTCATATGTGGAAAGTTTACGTAACAATCGCTACTGTTCAAGATGGGAGTTGGGATGGAGAGAAGGAGGGGGAGGGCATCTGAACTGAGATTTAAAGGATGCGCCCCATCCCCATCCCACCCCAACTAAAATCATGAAAGCTAGTTTGTTTTTGAAAGCTCTTCCAAGCATACAGTACATTCTTAAACATATTCAGATACTATATTTGTTGCTGTGTTTTTGACTAGACTGTCCAGTGTCTAATTGTCATCCGCAACTTGGCGCAGTCAGTAGCGCAGCGGATTTGTAACCGGAGGTGGTGCCACTGAGTTTTGTCGGTGTGTTCTTGGGCAAGACACATTCCCTTAGCCTCATCCGTCGGATGGGGACGTAAACAGGGTGGTCCCGCTTATAGGTCCATCATCCGAGCATGTTAAAGAACCATAGGAATCTGTTCGATAATAAGGGTAGTGCACGGTTCCCGGATTCCTACGTATCCTTCCTCTCTCTCTGAGGCGGCTCTAAATAACCTGTACTGTGTTGATGAGCCGTTAAATATTCAATTCAATTCATTCGCAACTGCACTCAGCACTGTCATATGTACTATAGCTGTCCCATGCTAGTATCATGAATCAACCGTGGAATATATCACCCACACATAAAAGGGTTTGAGGGCCCCATCTTACTTGTATTAGTTTAAATATAGACCATTTGTCGGTTGAAACCTAAGATGAATTTTTTATCAGACAGAAACACTGTCGTAATACTTATACTGATAGCATCGAAGGAAAATAAAGAAGGCCATTTCTTTTACTTTATATTTTTAAAGTTGAATTGTGTTTTATGTCATTATAGCACATTTTAGGCCATATTTCCTGGGTAGAACCAGTACTGTGTACTTACTGCTATCTGTAAGAATCGACACTTTCTCACCTACAAGTTGAGCTCCCAGTGGGAATTGAACCCGCAGCGGTGAGAGGTGAAGATGAGAATGTATACAAATATAAAATGCCAACCGAACATCTCAACTCAATATGTCCATGGGACTTGAATGAACGCACTGAAAACAATCCGTGGAAAATTGTACTATGCAAGAATATATATTCATAAATAAATTTTATTTTGATGCAAAATCGATATGCTCCTCTAGACATCATAGATAAAGATCATGTAAAGTTTCGAAAAGATTGGTTAAAAACTGTGGAAGGATATAGACGCACAGATAACTAACACCATATGCCGCCTCACCTTTCAATGGTAAACAATAAACATTTAAGGTACATATTAAGGCCTTAAATATTATCTTTCATGACTAAGTAAAAAATATGTAACAAGTCAGATATCAAAATGAATTATTTATTTGATTTAAAACATTTTATTTCAAATATTTACATCAAAACATCCCAAATATAAAGGGTATTACATAAAAAATTAAATTGCATCATACAATAATTGTTATTATTTATTAAAGGGACACACAGCATTTATCAAGTTTTTATCAAGCATTAAAATGTAATTTATTTTCACTTTACACCCGCTTGCATATATTTAAATTATAAGTTATAACATTTTGGAGTTTAAAAAAAAGAAGATTGCTGCATGTCCCTTTAATATGTAATTGTTTATATGGTGCAAGCCAATTTGAACATATGTGGGGTTATATATATATACATGTATCTGTTTGTTATTTTTTTGGTGAGGAAGACCACTCACTTTTCTTCTGGGTATAACCGGTAATATACACCTCCTGCCATCTGTTATTCCACAAACTTTTATATAATCCAATAAAATTCAGAAAACATTTTAATCCAATAAATAAATTGGGCACGGCCGGTCAGATTAACAGAAACACATTTATATTTTCATATTAGCCCTTATTTTGAGCCACTCCAATGAACTATCCAGTTAATGTCGCCAACGATCCACCTTGTGTCTACAGTCGGATATGCATGTTGATATGATATTGTGCTGGCTGAACTGGTGATCCTCTTACTAGACATATTTTTCTTGAAGTTGATGCTAGTACTGTCCGTATGAGGTATTGCTGATTCATGATTCATAAAAAAAATAAAATATTGTACACCATCTTGTTATTATATACTATTCTTGTTCGTTCAAGTATTTCTGATTCTGTTGTTAATGTTGTAAAAAGTTATATGTGACTACTTGTTTCAATAAAATCCTCCCATATATATTGGGACATCACTAACTATTTTCAGCTAACTCCCAGCATCTCAGGACTCCAGGCTCTGAAAATAAAATTGACATACATGATATTTTGTTTCAACTTAAATAGGTAACAAGTTGTAGAACTGAAATATGTAAATGAATAGTGATTATAGAACTTTTTTTACATGTACAATAAATTAAAAATAATCGTTTTCTGCTAAATCAACACATTTATTACCGGTATACCTTATTTAGAGCCGCCCCAAATGACACATAGGAATTCGAGAACCTGTCTTACTCTTACTAATGTATATATATTAATAATTTCTATGGTTGTTTATCGTGCTTGGAGGATAGACTCCCCAGTTTCAATCCCAATCAAACAAAAGAGGCTGAGGAACAAACAAGACTGAGGGAAGATGTATTGCCCGAAACCATAGACGAAACTCAGTGGTGCATGTGTGACTTGAACCGGAAGCTCCAGATTGCTATCATCCACCATGCTATTGCTGGGCCATGCCAGCACATTATGTTAAGTCGGGGTCTTGGTTAAGTTTAATAATTTAGATGTAATACAGGGACCTTTTTATTTTGTTTGTTTAATTTTACATATGTACTAAGCACAATATGACCTATTTATGTGTCGATGTGCTGTAAAACACCATTTTTATTTTTAGTATAAAAAGTCTGAGACTTAGTGCAGGCACAGACCTAATAACAAATTATTAATATGTCTGTGGTGCAGGACTGGTGCACAAGGCCACATATTTTGCAAAGAACAAACATTGATAAATTCATAGATTTTTTGAAGCTGCGCTTACCTACATACTGGCTAATTCAAGGCTCTTGATGTAGTTATACTGTGAGACTGGGAAATTTGACTTGAATCTGGCTATGGTAATACTGCACACTGCCTGTAGCTAACTTAGTCTTAGCAGACCTGAAAAAAACAAGTCATATATGATATTGTTTCATTTGTTTTTAATATTAATAACTCTGTCCAACTTTCTCAATGCTAACAATGTCAGCATTCCATAACATTTTACTTAAAACACAACTGGAATTGAAAGTGGTGCTTTCCAGAAGATGATACTGTCCAAAATGTAAGTCACAGGTGGCATTCATGAACAAATAGTAGATTTTCAAGGCTTACATTTTCATCAATTATTCATCACTCATGTGTTCTAAAAAATTATCAGAATTAAGTTAATATATATCAACCACCACCGTTTTACATGTTTCAACGTTAAACACTTGTCATACAGAAATTAAAAGTGTATTTACTTACAAAGGCTACAGTGCAGACAATGCCATGACCCATTTCAGGCATTTGCTGGTGTGTTCCACTTTTCAATTTTAATTCTCTACATTGTCTACTGTAATAGATCTATTTGTTTGTATTTTGTAAATTACGCACTCATGCAAAACTTGGAATTGTATACGATCGTGATTGTAACACTGTTTTAATTCTACTTCTGTGCAAATAAATTGAAATAATCCATCGGTCACCGTCAATCGGGCCGTATGTGTAAACGATCTGTCTGTGTATGTACACGGATCAGCATTATTTGACCTTTGAATGTGTGTGAGCTATTTTTAGCACATTCCTTAGCTATTTATAAACGTTCAGTTCAATTCACAATATTTAGTTTCTGTGACTGTGTATTGACCATATGATGTTAATTTGTCCAGGGAGAAGTGGGTTTGTGGCCTGCGACTGACTGGCCCTGGGCTGGGTGTTTTTCTGTGTCGCCGCCATTTTGAATAGCCTCTGAAAGAGT
Source organism: Cyrtodaria siliqua (assembly GCA_037043455.1). Taxonomy (NCBI): domain Eukaryota; kingdom Metazoa; phylum Mollusca; class Bivalvia; order Adapedonta; family Hiatellidae; genus Cyrtodaria; species Cyrtodaria siliqua. The sequence continues at coordinate 282,675 of JAWPHD010000488.1, forward strand.
GAAATGCAGGTACCAACTTTCAAAACGGGCACGCAAAATGTATATTCACGAAAAAATAAGAAATTTTCAAAAAAGGTAGATCAGGTAATGATCTTCGACTCCTGTCAATTTCAACAATATTTAAGAATATACAATTTTTGTACCCGTTTTGAAACATTGGCAATTTCGAAGAAAACAAAAACTAGTTTTTTCGATCTTCGCATTTGTACCGCGATTTCCGACTATGATATCTCAATAAAACCTGTCAACACGATTGTTTTATAAATCTCCGACATAATAACTGACTTCTGATATGATTTGTTTTCTTTGCCATCTAGTATAAGCTTTAAACTAGTGTTTCTAAACAGAGTACTATAAAATCCGCGCATCTGCACGTGCTTGCAAAATGGGAACTACGTTGCCTCCAACCCCAATTATTTATGTTTGAGTTATGCGGTTCAGGCACGTGAAATGACTTGTCTGCTCCTGTACTGAATGGTCATTAGCAGTTAGATAAGGATATCAAAGGTAACGTAGTGCAAGCTTTATTAGTGACATTTATTGCTGATTCTATATTCTTGGTGGAGTATCATTTATGAATATTTAACTACAGTTAACAGTACTGCAGCACCAACTACAACAACCAGTACCGAAACACCAACTACAACAACAGATACAGAAATACCAACCGCTTCAACCTGTATGCCAAAATGTACTACAACAACCAGTACCGAAACAGCAACTAAAACAACCAGTAACGAATCACCAACCACTACAATATCTCTGCCAGAATTAACTACAACAACCTGTACCGAAACATCAACTACAGTAACCAGTAACGAAACACCAACTACAAAAAAACAGTACCGAAACACCACCAAAAACAAACATTACCGAAATACCAACCACTACAACCAGTAACGAAACACCAATTGCAAAGACCAGTACCAAAACACCAACTACAACAACCAGTACCAAAATACCAACTACTATATGATCTTTGCCAGAATTAACTACAACAACCTGTACCAAAACATCAACTACAGTAACTAGTAACGAAACACCAACTACAAAAAACAGTACCGAAACACCACCAAAAACAACCATTACCGAAATATCAACCACTACAACCAGTAACGAAACACCAACTACAACAACCAGTACCAAAACACAAACTACAACAACCAGTACCAAAATACCAACCACTATATCCTCTTTGCCAGAATCAACTATAACAACTAGTACCGAAACAACACCTACAGCAACCAGTACCGAAATACCACCTACAGCAACCAGTACCGAAACACCAACTGCAACATCCAGGACAGAAATACAAACCACTACAACCTGTATGCCAGAATTAACTGCAACAACCAGTACCAAAACACTAACTACAGCAACCAATACCAAAACAGCAACTACAGAAACCAGAAACGAAACACCACCAACAACATCCAGTACCGAAGTACCAAACACTACAACCTCTTTGCCAGAATTAACTACAACAACTAGTACCGAAACAACATCTACAACAACCAGTACCGAAATACCACCTACAGCAACCAGTACCGAAATACCACCTACAGCAACCAGTACCGAAATATCACTTACAGCAGCCAGTACCGAAATATCACTTCGACAAGGACTATCACAACCTGGCTTCTATGGTGATGTGATTTATAAACTTCGTAAGATTCTTGGTCCTGATCACTTTAATTTCATAGCCCTATTGTCAACCCTTTTAAGTTTGTGATGTCGTTTACTTTTATTATTACTTTTGCCTCCTTGTTTGTCTGTTTCCATGTTTGTTTCTGTGTTTTGTGGTTGACAGTCCTCCTTGAATGGTACTTTCCATGTCCGATCGTTTTATATTTCTTTTTACAGCAACCAGTACCGAAATACTACCTACAGCAACCAGTACCGAAATACCACCTACAGCAACCAGTACCGAAATATCACTTACAGCAACCAGTACCGAAATATCACCTACAGCAATCATTACCGAAACACCAACTAAATCAGCCAGAACCGAAACAACACCTACAGCAACTAGTACCGAAATATTACCTACAGCACTCATTACCGAAACACCAACTACATCAGCCAGTACCGAAACACCAACTATATCAGCCAGTACCGAAACATCAACTACAACAACTAGTACCGAAACAACACCTTCAGCAACCAGTACCGAAAAAACACCTACAGCAGTCATTACCGGAACACCAACTACACCAGCCAGTACCGAAACAACACCTACTGCAATCATTACCAAAACACCAAATACATCAGCCAGTACCGAAACATCAACTACATCAGCCAGTAACGAAACAACAACTACAGCAATCATTACCGAAACACCAACTACATCAGCCAGTACCGAAACAACAACTACAACAATCATTACCGAAACAACACCTACAGCAATCATTACCGAAACACCAACTACATCAGCCAGTACCGAAACATCAACTACATCAGCCAGTACCGAAACAACAACTACAGCAATCATTACCGAAACACCAACTACATCAGCCAGTACCGAAACAACAACTACAACAATCATTACCGAAACAACACCTACAGCAATCATTACCGAAACACCAACTACATCAGCCAGTACCGAAACAACAACTACAACAATCATTACCGAAACAACACCTACAGCAATCATTACCGAAACACCAACTACATCAGCCATTATCGAAACACCAACTACATCAGCCATTATCGAAACAACACCTACAGCAATCTTTACCGAAATGTCACCTACAGCAATCATTACCGAAACACCAACTACATCAGCCATTACCGAAACAACACCTACAGTAATCATTACCAAAACATCAACTACATCAGCCATTACCGAAACAACACCTACAGCAATCATTACCGGAACACCAACTACATCAGCAAGTACCGAAACAACACATACAGCAATCATTACCGAAACACCAACTACATCAGTCATTACCGAAACAGCACCTACAGCAATCATTACCGAAATATCACCTACAGCAATCATTACCGAAACACCAACTTCATCAGCCAGTACCGAAACAACACCTACAGCAATCATTACCGAAACACCAACTACATCAGCCAGTACCGAAACAACACCTACAGCAATCATTACCGAAACACCAAATACATCAGCCATTACCGAAACAACACCTACAGCAATCATTACCGAAATATCACCTACAGTAATAATTACCGAAATACCACCTACAGCAACCAGAACCGAAATATCACATACAGCAACCAGTACCAAAATATCACTTACATCAACCAGTACGGAAATACCACCTACAGGAACCAGTACCGAAATATCACCTACAGCAACCAGTACCGAAATACCACCTACAGCAACCAGTACCGAAATATCACCTACAGCAACTAGTACCGAAATACCACCTACAGCAACCAGTACCGAAATATCACTTACAGCAACCAGTACCGAAATATCACCTACAGCAACCAGTACCGAAATATCACCTACAGCAACCAGTACCGAAACACCAACTACATCAGCCATTACCGAAACAACACCTACAGTAATCATTACCGAAATATCACCTACAGCAAACATTACCGAAATATCACCTACAGCAATCATTACCGAAACACCAACTACAGCAACCTGTACCGAAACAACACCTACAGCAAACAGTACCGAAATATCACCTACAGCACTCATTACCGAAACACCAACTACATCAGCCAGTACCGAAACAACACCTACAGCAATCATTACTGAAACACCAACTACAACAACTAGTACCGAAACAACACCTACAGCAACCAGTACCGAAATATTACCTACAGCAATCATTACCGAAATATCACCTACAGCAATCATTACCGAAACACCAGCTACAACAACTAGTACCGAAACAACACATACAGCAACTAGTACCGAAATATTACCTACAGCACTCATTACCGAAACACCAACTACATCAGCCAGTACCGAAACACCAACTATATCAGCTAGTACCGAAACATCAACTACAACAACTAGTACCGAAACAACACCTTCAGCAACCAGTACCAAAAAAACACCTACAGCAAGCATTACCGGAACACCAACTACACCAGCCAGTACTGAAACAACACCTACTGCAATCATTACCGAAACACCAACTACAACAAATAGTACCGAAACAACACCTACCGCAACCAGTACTGAAATATCACCTACAGCAATCATTACCGAAACACCAACTACATCAGCCAGTACCGAAACATCAACTACATCAGCCAGTACCGAAACAACAACTACAGCAATCATTACCGAAACACCAACTACAGCAGCCAGTACCGAAACAACACCTACAACAATCATTACCGAAACAACACCTACAGCAATCATTACCGAAACACAAACTACATCAGCCATTATCGTTACACCAACTACATCAGCCAGTACCGAAACATCAACTACATCAGCCAGTACCGAAACAACAACTACAGCAATCATTACCGAAACACCAACTACAGCAGCCAGTACCGAAACAACACCTACAACAATCATTACCGAAACAACACCTACAGCAATCATTACCGAAACACCAACTACATCAGCCATTACCGAAACAACACCTACAGCAATCATTACCGAAATATCACCTACAGCAATCATTACCGAAACACCAACTACATCAGCCATTACCGAAACAACACCTACAGCAATCATTACCGAAACACCAACTACATCAGCCAGTACCGAAACAACACCTACAGCAATCATTACCAAAACACCAACTATCTCAGCCAGTACCGAAACAACACCTACAGCAATCATTACCAAAACACCAACTTCATCAGCCATTACCGAAACAGCACCTACAGCAATCATTACCGAAATATCACCTACAGCAATCATTACCGAAACACCAACTACATCAGCCAGTACCGAAACAACACCTACAGCAATCATTACCGAAACACCAACTACATCAGCCAGTACCGAAACAACACCTACAGCAATCATTACCGAAACACCAAATACATCAGCCATTACCGAAACAACACCTACAGCAATCATTATCGAAATATCACCTACAGTAATCATTACCGAAATACCACCTACAGCAACCAGAACCGAAATATCACCTACAGCAACCAGTACCGAAATACCACCTACAGCAACCAGTACCGAAATATCACTTACAGCAACCAGTAACGAAATACCACCAACAGCAACCAGTACCGAAATATCACCTACAGCAACCAGTACCGAAATACCACCTACAGCAACCAGTACCGAAATATCACCTTCAGCAACCAGTACCGAAATATCACCTACAGCAACCAGTACCGAAATACCACCTACAGCAACCAGTACCGAAATATCACCTACAGCAACCAGTACCGAAACACCAACTACATCAGCCATTACCGAAACAACACCTACAGCAATCATTGCCGAAATATCACCTACAGCAAACATTACCGAAATATCACCTACGGCAATCATTACCGAAACACCAACTACAGCAACTAGTACCGAAACAACACCTACAGCAACCAGTACCGAAATATCACCTACAGCACTCATAACCGAAACACCAACTACATCAGCCAGTACCGAAACAACACCTACAGCAATCATTACTGAAACACCAACTAAAACAACTAGTACCGAAACAACACCTACAGCAACCAGTACCGAAATATTACCTACAGCAATCATTACCGAAACACCAACTTCATCAGCCTGTACCGAAACAACACCTACAGCAATCATTACCGAAACACCAACTACAACAACTAGTACCGAAACAACACCTACAGCAATCATTACCGAAACACCAACTACATCAGCCAGTACCGAAACAACACCTACAGCAATCATAACCGAAGCACGAACTACATCAGCCAGTACCGAAATATCACCTACAGCAATCATTACCGAAACACCAACTACAACAACTAGTACCGAAACAACACCTACAGCAATTATTACCGAAACACCAACTACAGCAATCATTACCGAAACACCAACTACAACAACTAGTACCGAAACAACACCTTCAGCAACCAGTACCGAAATATCCCCTACAGCAATCATTACTGAAACACCAACTACATCAGCCAGTACCGAAACACCGACTACGTCAACCAGTATGTCAGAACCAACTACAACAATCACTATACCAGAACCGATTACAACAACCAGTATGTCCGAAACAACACCTACAGCAACCAGTACCGAAATACCACCTACAGCATCCAGTACCGAAACACCAACTACAGCAACCAGTACCAAAACACTAACTGTAGCAACCAGTACCAAAACACCAACTACAATTAACAGTACTGAAATACCATCTACAAACACCATTACCAAAATTCCAACTACAACAGCCAGTACTGAAACACCAACTACAGCATCCAGGACCGAAATACAAACCACTACAACCAGTATGTCAGAACCATCTACAACAACCAGTATACCAAGACCGACTACAACAATCAGTATGTCAGAACCAACTATAAAAACCAGTATGTCAGAACCGACTACAACAACCAGTATCGAAACACCAACTACAAGAACAAGTACGCTAGAACCAACTACAATATCCAGTAAGTCTGCAACAACGGCTTGTTTCCTTTATAAAATAGACGGTGTTTATAACATCCATTTTGATTTTCAAATGGGTTCACATGAACACGTAATGCTTTCTATTATTTTATATTCTCATGAAAAACATCTTCACTACTCTCATCTGCAAGCAAACCTGAACATGTAAACGATACATTATCGATGCATTCACTTGTGATCATTATTTGTAAACATAATGAAATCAGTATGATGTAAAGTTGAAAATAGATGGCAATCTATGAAGCTTACTTCGTATATCAAACACTTATATTTTGGCATTAGTATGTTTTATTCCGCAAAGTGTCATAACAGTCTTACATGAACGTATAACTTCAGACTGCGCACACCTTGATAAATTGGCCAATGGCTCTGTGACACTTGTCAATGCAACTACATATCACTACCAGTGTAATGCGGGATATACTCTGATGGGATCGATGTACACGAAGTGTTTAGCAGACGGAAGTTGGAGTTTACCGGGACCACAATGCATCGTTAAAGGTATAATGTATAATATTTTGACTGCGCTTACATCGTTTGGAATATATATGTGAAAGTATATGTCCGCGAAATCGTACTTATATCAAACAGAGAGGAGGAAAATAAGAGGAACAACAACATGTTGATAACTGTTGAATCATACGGACGGGCAATTTAAAATGAAAATGCATTATCAGCTTGTTTGTATATTGTGCGGACATTTTTAATGCAAATACACTGTTTTCATACTGTCTGTATAATCTACAATAGTGTAATGTGTTTAATATACAAACCTCCTGGAAAAAGTGAACCATAATAATAAGAATAATTATAAAACAAGTCTTCTGACCAATGGATCATAACCTTGGTAGTGTTTTGGAATATTTGAACAAACCAATTATCAACGGGTTTGTACAAACAGCTCTAGGATCCTGCACAGACAACCCCGTCTCCTTAACAAAAGGGCCAGGATGGCCCTAGATCGCTCACCTGGTAATCATGGGCAATAAGTATGTTGTGTCTAGTCTGGCATGGGTATTTTTGAATTTCTCCCACTTTCTGCTATCAATGAGATTTCATAAAAATGGGTTGGGTGTGTGTGTGTGGTTTGTGTGTGTGGGGGTTGGGGAGGTTGAGGTTGGGGAGGGGTTTGGGGTGTAGCTACATATTTAACAAAGGAAAATACATACAATATAGAATTTTTCAATAAATCAAGGGCCATTACCTCTGTCGTTACTAACAAGATCTAGCAGGTTTTCGAACTTGTCCAGGATTTCATTGATATACAGCGATTTGCACAACTAGACATCTTACCGATGCTTCCTGCCAAGTTTCGTCAAAATCCAACAAGGGGTTTAGGACGAGTAGCGCCGATTAGAAATTTAAAGTAAAATAAAAATGTCAAGGGGCCCGTCAAAAATCAACGAACCGGAAAACACGCAATATGCACAACTGGATCTAAGTTTCGTCAAATCCAAAAAGAGGAAAGAGAGGGAATTTTTTTGTTAAAATACATATATATATATTAAATAATAATAATAAAAAATAAGTTAAAGAATAAAGGTAAAAAACAACAACATTAAAACAATTAAAAAAACGAAAATTAAAAAAAATAGAAAAAAACATTGAAAAAGAAAAATACAAAAGAAATATAGCCTGTATCGTGTTAACAACATGTAAAACTGCATTTTTGCTAATTCAGGGCCATAACTCTAGTGTAATTGGTTGGATCTTGCCCATTATCGAACTCGTCCGCGATCTTATGGTCATATACTACATGTGCAAGTTTGGTTAAGATTGTTCAAGAAATTCGGCCTCTATCGTGTAAACAAGTTGAAAAACAGCATTTTTTTTCTAATTCAGGGGTCATAACTCTGGTGTTACTTGTCCGATCTGGCCCATTATCGAACTCGTCCGAGATGGTATGGTCATATACAATCTAGAACATATATATATATTCAATCATTTGCTTGAAAAATAGTTTCCAATTCCAGTGTCAGCTCCACTACAAACGTCCCAAACGTTTATTTTCTTGTCTCCCTGCCGTTGAAGATAACGTTAAAAATATTGTTCTAAAGCTTTTAACAACTCTGGGATTCATTTATTTTGGACAATTACAAATTCATGAGACTTTCTGGATTAATTTGTAATAAACTTCAAGATTCATCTATAAATATGAATTTGTCAAATTGAACACAACCTTTCCAAAATCATTAAGGCTCTCATTTAAATAACTTTTGCAAGAGAAAAACCTACATATTTGACATGTAACAATATTAAAGCGTACTAACGGCAGTTTCGAAAATTACACTGTGGACTTGTCAAGAAGTTTGTGAAGCACTTTCCTATTTCCTATTAGATAATATTTTCTTCAAATATGGAACTTACTTTTATAGACAAAGTGTTGGTATCCATATGGATACACATGTTAAACCTCTTTTCGCAGATTATTTATTTCTATGGCTATGAAAGAGATTTGATGTTGAGTCTTTCACCAGACAATCAGGCAGATAACTGGAAGACTTTAATGACACCTGTTTGACAGGCAATAACAAGGACAAGTGGAAGCAAATGATGCAAACCAGTCAACCAAAACACGCATGACAAACCCCAGCAATAACAAAAGCAACACAGTTAACCAAAACAAATGATGAAACACAGTCAACCAAACCACGCATTAAAAACCCAAACAATAACAAGGAAAATTATAAGCACATGATGTAACACAGTCAACCAAAACACGCATTACAAACCCGAGCAACAACCAGGAAAATTAGAAGCAAATGATGCAACACAGTCAACCAAACCACGCATTACAATCCCAAACAATAACAAGGAAAATTATAAGCACATGATGCAACACAGTCAACCAAAACACGCATTACAAACCCAAACAATAACAAGGAAATTTAGACGAACATGGTGCATCACAGTCAACATAAAGACGCATCACAAACCCCAGCAATAACAAGGACAATTAGAAGCACATGATGCAACACAGTCAACCAAAACACGCATTACAAATCCAAACAATAACAAGGACAATTAGAAGCAAATGATGCAACACAGTCAACCAAAACACGCATTACAATCCCCAACAATAACAAGGACAATTAGAAGCAAATGATGCAATACAGTCAACCAAAACACGCATTACAAACCCCAGCAATAACAAGGACAATTAGAAGCAAATGATGCAACACAGTCAACCAAAACACGCATTACAAACCCAAACAATAACAAGGACAATTAGAAGCAAATGATGCAACACAGTCAACCAAAACACGCATTACAATCCCCAGCAACAAACAGGAAAATTAGAAGCTCATGGTGCAACACTTTCAGCCAAAACACGCATTACAAACCCCAGCAATAACAAGGACAATTAGAAGCACATGATACAACACAGTCAACCAAAACAGGCATTACAAACCCCAGCAACAACCAGGAAAATTAGAAGCAAATGATGCAACACAGACAACCAAACCACGCATTACAATCCCAAACAATAATAAGGAAAATTATAAGCACATGATGGAACACAGTCAACCAAAACACGCATTACAAACCCAAACAATAACAAGGAAAATTAGACAAACATGGTGCATCACAGTCAACCTAAAGACGCATCACAAACCCCAGCAATAACAAGGACAATTAGAAGCACATGATGCAACACAGTCAACCAAAACACGCATTACAAACCCCAGCAATAACAAGGACAATTAGAAGCACATGATGCAACACAGTCAACCTAAACACGCATTACAAACCCCAACAATAACCACGACAATTAGAAGCTAATGATGCAACACAGTCAACCAAAACACGCATTACAATCCCCAACAATAACCACGACAATTAGAAGCAAATGATGCAACACAGTCAACCAAAACACGCATTACAATCCCCAGCAATAACAAGGACAATTAGAAGCAAATGATGCAACACAGTCAACCAAAACATGCATTAGAAACCCTAGCAATAACAAGGACAATTAGAAGCAAATGATGCAACTCAGTCAACCAAAACATGCATTACAAATCCCAGCAATAACAAGGACAATTAGAAGCACATAATACAACACAGTCAACCAAAACATGCATTACAAACCCCAGCAATAACAAGGACAATTAGAAGCACATGATACAACACAGTCCACCAAAACACGCATTACAATCACAAGCAATAACAAGGACAATTAGAAGCACATGATACAACACAGTCAACCAAAACACGCATTACAAACCCCAGCAATAACATGGACAATTAGAAGCAAATGATGCAACACAGTCCACCAAAACACGCATTACAATCACAAGCAATAACAAGGACAATTAGAAGCACATGATACAACACAGTCAACCAAAACACGCATTACAAACCCCAATAATAACAAGGACAATTAGAAGCAAATGATGCAACACTGTCCACCAAAACACGCATTACAATCACAAGCAATAACAAGGACAATTAGAAGCACATGATACAACACAGTCAACCAAAACACGCATTACAAACCCCAATAATAACAAGGACAATTAGAAGCACATGATACAACACAGTCAACCAAAACACGCATTACAAACCCTAGCAATAACAAGGACAATAAGAAGCAGATGATGCAACACAGTCAACCATAATACGCATTACAATCCCCAACAATAACAAGGACAATTAGAAGCTCATGGTGCAACACAGTCAACCAAAACATGCATTACAAACCCCAACAATAACAAGGACAATTAGAAGCACATGATGCAACACAGTCAACCAAAACACGCATTACAAACCCCAGCAATAACAAGGACAATTAGAAGCAAATGAGGCAACACAGTCAACCAAAACACGCATTACAAACCCCAGCAATAACAAGGATAATTAGAAGAGAAGCACATGATGCAACACAGTCAACCAAAACACGCATTACAAACCCCAGCAATAACAAGGAAAATTAGAAGCTCATGGTGCAACACTTTCAGCCAAAACACGCATTACAAACCCCATCTATAACAAGGACAATTAGAAGCACATTATGCAACACAGTCAACCAAAACACGCATTACAAACCCCAGCAATAACAAAGAAAATTAGAAGCAAAAAATGCAACACAGTCAACCAAAACACGCATTACAAACCCAAACAATAACAAGGACAATTAGAAGCAAAAAATGCAACACAGTCAACCAAAACACGCATTACAAACCCCAGCAATAACAAGGACAATTAGAAACAAATGATGCAACACAGTCAACCAAAACACGCATTACAAACCCCAGCAATAACAAGGACAATTAGAAGTAAATGATGCAACACAGTAAACCAAAATAAGCATTTCAATCACCAACAATAACAAGGACAATTAGAAGCAAAAAATGCAAAACAGTCAACCAAAACACGCATTACAAACCCCAGCAATAACAAGGAAAATTAGAAGCTCATGGTGCAAAACTTTCAGCCAAAACACGCATTACAAACCTCAGCAATAACAAGGAAAATTAGAAGCAAAAAATGCAAAACAGTCAACCAAACAAGGCATTACAAACCCCAGCAATAACAAGGACAATTAGAAACAAATGATGCAACACAGTCAACCAAAACACACATTACAAACCCCAGCAATAACAAGGACAATTAGAAGCAAATGATGCAACACAGTCAACCAAAACACGCATTACAAACCCAAACAATAACAAGGACAATTAGAATCAAAAAATGCAACACAGTCAACCAAAACACACATTACAAACCCAAACAATAACAAGGACAATTAGAAGCAAATGATGCAACACAGTCAACCAAAACATGGATTACAAACCCAAACAATAACAAGGACAATTAGAAGCAAATGATGCAACACAGTCAACCAAAACACGCATTACAAACCCAAACAATAAAAAGGACAATTAGAAGCAAATGATGCAACACAGTCAACCAAAACACGCATTACAAACCCCAGCAATAACAAGGACAATTAGAAGCAAATGATGCAACACAGTCAACCAAAACAATCATTTCAATCACCAACAATAACAAGGTCAATTAGAATCAAATGATGCAATACAGTCCACCAAAACACGCATTACAAACCCCAATAATAACCAGGACAATTCGAAGCACATGTTGCAACACAGTCAAACAAAACTAGCATTACAAACCCTAACAATAACAAGGACAATTAGTAGCAAATGATGCAACACAGTCAACCAAAACAAGCATTACAAACCCCAACAATAACAAGGAAACTTGGAAGCACATGTTGCAACACAGTCAACCAAAACAAGCAATACAAACCCCAACAATAACAAGGAAACTTGGAAACACATGTTGCAACACAGTCAACCAAAACAAGCAATACAAACCCCAACAATAACCAGGAAACTTGGAAGCACATGTTGCACAACAGTCAACCAAAACACGCATTACAAACCCCAACAATAACAAGGACAATTAGTAGCAAATGATGCAACACAGTCAACCAAAACAATCATTACAAACCCCAACAATAACAATGAAACTTGGAAGCACATGTTGCAACACAGTCAACCAAAACATGCATTACCAAACCCCAACAATAACATGGAAACTTTGAAGCACATATTGCAACACAGTCAACCAAAACAAGCATTACAAACCACAACAATAACAACAAAAGTTAGAAGCAAATGATGCAAAACAGTCATCCAAAACAAGCATTACAATCACCAACAAAAACATAGACAATTAGAAGCTAATGATGCAACACAGTCAATCAAAACACGCATTATAAACCCCAACAATAACAAGGACAATTAGAAGCAAATGATGCAACACAGACAATCAAAACACGCATTACAATTCCCAACAATAACATGGACAATTAGAAGCAAATGATGCAACACAGACAACAAAAACATGCATTACAAACCCCAGCAATAACAAGGACAATTAGAAGCAAATGATGCAACACAGTCAACCAAAACACGCATTACAAAACCAAAGCAATATCAAAGACAATCAGAAGCAAATGATGCAACACAGTCAACCAACACACGCATTACAAAACCCAGCAATAACAAGGACAATTAGAAGCAAATGATGCAACACAGTCAACCAAAACACGCATTACAAAACCCAGCAATAACAAGGACAATTAGAAGCAAATGATGCAAAGCAGTCAACCAAAACACGCATTACAAACCCAAACAATAACAAAGAAAATTAGAAGCAAATGATGCAACACAGTCAACCAAAACACGCATTACAAAACCAAAGCAATATCAAAGACAATTAGAAGCAAATGATGCAACACAGTCAACCAAAACATGCATTACAAACCCCAACGATAACAAGGACAATTAGAAGCACATGATTCAACGCAGTCAACCAAAAGAAGCATTACAAACCCCAAAAATAACAAGGACAATTAGAAGTAAATGACGCAATACAGTCAACCAACACACGCATTACATACCCCAGCAATATCAAGGACAATTTGAAGCAAATGACGCAACACAGTCAACCAAAACACGCATTACAAACCCCAACAATAACAAGGACAATTAGAAGCAAATGATGCAACATAGTCAACCAAAACACGCATTACAAACCCCAGCAATAACAAGGAGAATTAGAAGCAAATGATGCAACACAGTCAACCAAAACACGCATTACAAACCCCAACAATAACAAGGACAATTAGAAGCAAATGATGCAACACAGTCAACCAAAATACGCATTACTAACCCCAACAATAACAACAAGGACAATTGGAAGCAAAAGACGCAACACAGTCAACCAAAACACGCATTACTAACCCGAACAATAACAAAGACAATTAGAAGCAAATGATGCAACACAGTCAACCAAAACAAGCATTTCAATCACCAACAATAATAAGGAAAATTAGAAGCAAATGACGCAACACAGTCACCCAAAACACGCATTACAAACCCCAACAATAACAAGGACAATTAGAAGCAAATGATGCAAACCAGTCAACCAAAACACGCATTACAAACCCCAACAATAACAAGGACAATTGGAAGCAAATGATGCAACACAGTCAACCATAACACGCATTACAAACCCAAACAATAACAAAGACAATTCGAAGCACATGTTGCAACACAGTCAAACAAAACTAGCATTACAAACCCTAACAATAACAAGGACAATTAGTAGCAAATGATGCAACACAGTCAACCAAAACAAGCATTACAAACCCCAACAATAACAAGGAAACTTGGAAGCACATGTTGCAACACAGTCAACCAAAACAAGCAATACAAACCCCAACAATAACAAGGAAACTTGGAAACACATGTTGCAACACAGTCAACCAAAACAAGCAATACAAACCCCAACAATAACCAGGAAACTTGGAAGCACATGTTGCACAACAGTCAACCAAAACACGCATTACAAACCCCAACAATAACAAGGACAATTAGTAGCAAATGATGCAACACAGTCAACCAAAACAATCATTACAAACCCCAACAATAACAATGAAACTTGGAAGCACATGTTGCAACACAGTCAACCAAAACATGCATTACCAAACCCCAACAATAACATGGAAACTTTGAAGCACATATTGCAACACAGTCAACCAAAACAAGCATTACAAACCACAACAATAACAACAAAAGTTAGAAGCAAATGATGCAAAACAGTCATCCAAAACAAGCATTACAATCACCAACAAAAACATAGACAATTAGAAGCTAATGATGCAACACAGTCAATCAAAACACGCATTATAAACCCCAACAATAACAAGGACAATTAGAAGCAAATGATGCAACACAGACAATCAAAACACGCATTACAATTCCCAACAATAACATGGACAATTAGAAGCAAATGATGCAACACAGACAACAAAAACATGCATTACAAACCCCAGCAATAACAAGGACAATTAGAAGCAAATGATGCAACACAGTCAACCAAAACACGCATTACAAAACCAAAGCAATATCAAAGACAATCAGAAGCAAATGATGCAACACAGTCAACCAACACACGCATTACAAAACCCAGCAATAACAAGGACAATTAGAAGCAAATGATGCAACACAGTCAACCAAAACACGCATTACAAAACCCAGCAATAACAAGGACAATTAGAAGCAAATGATGCAAAGCAGTCAACCAAAACACGCATTACAAACCCAAACAATAACAAAGAAAATTAGAAGCAAATGATGCAACACAGTCAACCAAAACACGCATTACAAAACCAAAGCAATATCAAAGACAATTAGAAGCAAATGATGCAACACAGTCAACCAAAACATGCATTACAAACCCCAACGATAACAAGGACAATTAGAAGCACATGATTCAACGCAGTCAACCAAAAGAAGCATTACAAACCCCAAAAATAACAAGGACAATTAGAAGTAAATGACGCAATACAGTCAACCAACACACGCATTACATACCCCAGCAATATCAAGGACAATTTGAAGCAAATGACGCAACACAGTCAACCAAAACACGCATTACAAACCCCAACAATAACAAGGACAATTAGAAGCAAATGATGCAACATAGTCAACCAAAACACGCATTACAAACCCCAGCAATAACAAGGAGAATTAGAAGCAAATGATGCAACACAGTCAACCAAAACACGCATTACAAACCCCAACAATAACAAGGACAATTAGAAGCAAATGATGCAACACAGTCAACCAAAATACGCATTACTAACCCCAACAATAACAACAAGGACAATTGGAAGCAAAAGACGCAACACAGTCAACCAAAACACGCATTACTAACCCGAACAATAACAAAGACAATTAGAAGCAAATGATGCAACACAGTCAACCAAAACAAGCATTTCAATCACCAACAATAATAAGGAAAATTAGAAGCAAATGACGCAACACAGTCACCCAAAACACGCATTACAAACCCCAACAATAACAAGGACAATTAGAAGCAAATGATGCAAACCAGTCAACCAAAACACGCATTACAAACCCCAACAATAACAAGGACAATTGGAAGCAAATGATGCAACACAGTCAACCATAACACGCATTACAAACCCAAACAATAACAAAGACAATTAGAAGCAAGTGATGCAACACAGACAACCAAAACAAGCATTTCAATCACCAACAATAACAAGGACAATTAGAAGCAAATGACGCAACACAGTCTACCAAAACACGCATTAGAAACCCCAATAATAACCAGGACAATTCGAAGCACATGTTGCAACACAGTCAATCAAAACTAGCATTACAAACCCCAACAATAACAAGGAAAATTAGTAGCAAATGATGCAACACAGTCAACCAAAACAAGCATTACAAACCTCAACAATAACAAGGAAACTTGGAAGCACATGTTGCAACACAGTCAACCAAAACAAGCAATACAAACCCCAACAATAACAAGGAAACTTGGAAGCACATGTTGCAACACAGTCAACCAAAACACGCATTACAAACCCCAACAATAACAAGGAAAATTAGTAGCAAATGATGCAACACAGTCAACCAAAACAAGCATTACAAACCCCAACAATAACAAGGAAACTTGGAAGCACATGTTGCAACACAGTCAACCAAAACACGCATTACAAACCCCAACAATAACAAGGAAAATTAGAAGCACATGTTGCAAAACAGTCAACCAAAACAAGCATTACAAACCCCAACAATAACAAGGAAACTTGGAAGCACATGTTGCAACACAGTCAACCAAAACAAGCATTACAAACCACAACAATAACAAGGACAATTAGAAAGAAATGATGCAACACAGTCAACCAAAACATGCATTACAAACCCCAGCAATAACAAGGACAATTAGAATCAAATGATGCAACGCAGTCAACCAAAACACGAAAAACAAACCCCTGCAGTAACAATGACAATTTGAAGAAAATGATGCTACACAGTCAACCAAAACATGCTTTACAAACCCCAACAATAACAAGGACAATTCGAAGCAAATGATGCAACACAGTCAACCAAAACACGCATTACAAAACCCCAGCAATATCAAAGACAATTAGAAGCAAATGATGCAACACAGTCAACCAAAACAGGCATTACAAACCCAAACAATAAAAAGGACAATTAGAATCAAATGATGCAACACAGTCAACCAAAACACGCATTACAAAACTACAGCAATATCAAAGACAATTAGAAGCAAATGATGCAACACAGTCAACCAACAATCGCATTGCAAAACCCAACAATAACAAGGACAATAAGAAGCAAATGATGCAACACAGTCAACCAACAATCGCATTGCAAAACCCAGCAATAACAAGGACAATTAGAAGCAAATGATGCAACACAGTCAACCAAAACGCGCATTACATACCCCAACAATAACAAGGACAATTAGAAGAAAATGATGCAACACAGTCAACCAAAACACGCATTACAAACCCCAGCAATAACAAGGACAATTAGAAGCAAATGATGCAACACAGTCAACCAAAACGCGCATTACATACCCCAACAATAACAAGGACAATTAGAAGAAAATGATGCAACACAGTCAACCAAAACACGCATTACAAACCCCAACAATAAAAAGGACAATTAGAATCAAATGATGCAACACAGTCAACCAAAACACGCATTACAAAACTACAGCAATATCAAAGACAATAAGAAGCAAATGATGCAACACAGTCAACCAGCAATCGCATTGCAAAACCCAACAATAACAAGGACAATAAGAAGCAAATGATGCAACACAGTCAACCAACAATCGCATTGCAAAACCCAGCAATAACAAGGACAATTAGAAGCAAATGATGCAACACAGTCAACCAAAACGCGCATTACATACCCCAACAATAACAAGGACAATTAGAAGAAAATGATGCAACACAGTCAACCAAAACACGCATTACAAACCCCAACCATAACAAGGACAATTAGAAGCAAATGATGCAACACAGTCAACCAAAACACGCATTACAAACCCCAACAATACCAAGGACATTAAGAAGCAAATGTTGCAACACAGTCAACCACGCATTACAAAACCCAGCAAAAACAAGGATAATTAGAAGCAAATGATGCAAAGCAGTCAACCAAAACACGCATTACAAACCCAAACAATAACAAAGAAAATTAGAAGCAAATGATGCAACACAGTCAACCAAAACACGCATTACAAAACCAAAGCAATATCAAAGACAATTAGAAGCAAATGATGCAACACAGTCAACCAAAACATGCATTACAAACCCCAACGATAACAAGGACAATTAGAAGCACATGATTCAACGCAGTCAACCAAAAGAAGCATTACAAACCCCAAAAATAACAAGGACAATTAGAAGTAAATGACGCAATACAGTCAACCAACACACGCATTACATACCCCAGCAATATCAAGGACAATTTGAAGCAAATGACGCAACACAGTCAACCAAAACACGCATTACAAACCCCAACAATAACAAGGACAATTAGAAGCAAATGATGCAACATAGTCAACCAAAACACGCATTACAAACCCCAGCAATAACAAGGAGAATTAGAAGCAAATGATGCAACACAGTCAACCAAAACACGCATTACAAACCCCAACAATAACAAGGACAATTAGAAGCAAATGATGCAACACAGTCAACCAAAATACGCATTACTAACCCCAACAATAACAACAAGGACAATTGGAAGCAAAAGACGCAACACAGTCAACCAAAACACGCATTACTAACCCGAACAATAACAAAGACAATTAGAAGCAAATGATGCAACACAGTCAACCAAAACAAGCATTTCAATCACCAACAATAATAAGGAAAATTAGAAGCAAATGACGCAACACAGTCACCCAAAACACGCATTACAAACCCCAACAATAACAAGGACAATTAGAAGCAAATGATGCAAACCAGTCAACCAAAACACGCATTACAAACCCCAACAATAACAAGGACAATTGGAAGCAAATGATGCAACACAGTCAACCATAACACGCATTACAAACCCAAACAATAACAAAGACAATTAGAAGCAAGTGATGCAACACAGACAACCAAAACAAGCATTTCAATCACCAACAATAACAAGGACAATTAGAAGCAAATGACGCAACACAGTCTACCAAAACACGCATTAGAAACCCCAAAAATAACCAGGACAATTCGAAGCACATGTTGCAACACAGTCAATCAAAACTAGCATTACAAACCCCAACAATAACAAGGAAAATTAGTAGCAAATGATGCAACACAGTCAACCAAAACAAGCATTACAAACCTCAACAATAACAAGGAAACTTGGAAGCACATGTTGCAACACAGTCAACCAAAACAAGCAATACAAACCCCAACAATAACAAGGAAACTTGGAAGCACATGTTGCAACACAGTCAACCAAAACACGCATTACAAACCCCAACAATAACAAGGAAAATTAGTAGCAAATGATGCAACACAGTCAACCAAAACAAGCATTACAAACCCCAACAATAACAAGGAAACTTGGAAGCACATGTTGCAACACAGTCAACCAAAACACGCATTACAAACCCCAACAATAACAAGGAAAATTAGAAGCACATGTTGCAAAACAGTCAACCAAAACAAGCATTACAAACCCCAACAATAACAAGGAAACTTGGAAGCACATGTTGCAACACAGTCAACCAAAACAAGCATTACAAACCACAACAATAACAAGGACAATTAGAAAGAAATGATGCAACACAGTCAACCAAAACATGCATTACAAACCCCAGCAATAACAAGGACAATTAGAATCAAATGATGCAACGCAGTCAACCAAAACACGAAAAACAAACCCCTGCAGTAACAATGACAATTTGAAGAAAATGATGCTACACAGTCAACCAAAACATGCTTTACAAACCCCAACAATAACAAGGACAATTCGAAGCAAATGATGCAACACAGTCAACCAAAACACGCATTACAAAACCCCAGCAATATCAAAGACAATTAGAAGCAAATGATGCAACACAGTCAACCAAAACAGGCATTACAAACCCAAACAATAAAAAGGACAATTAGAATCAAATGATGCAACACAGTCAACCAAAACACGCATTACAAAACTACAGCAATATCAAAGACAATTAGAAGCAAATGATGCAACAAAGTCAACCAACAATCGCATTGCAAAACCCAACAATAACAAGGACAATAAGAAGCAAATGATGCAACACAGTCAACCAACAATCGCATTGCAAAACCCAGCAATAAAAAGGACAATTAGAAGCAAATGATGCAACACAGTCAACCAAAACGCGCATTACATACCCCAACAATAACAAGGACAATTAGAAGAAAATGATGCAACACAGTCAACCAAAACACGCATTACAAACCCCAGCAATAACAAGGACAATTAGAAGCAAATGATGCAACACAGTCAACCAAAACGCGCATTACATACCCCAACAATAACAAGGACAATTAGAAGAAAATGATGCAACACAGTCAACCAAAACACGCATTACAAACCCCAACAATAAAAAGGACAATTAGAATCAAATGATGCAACACAGTCAACCAAAACACGCATTACAAAACTACAGCAATATCAAAGACAATAAGAAGCAAATGATGCAACACAGTCAACCAACAATCGCATTGCAAAACCCAACAATAACAAGGACAATAAGAAGCAAATGATGCAACACAGTCAACCAACAATCGCATTGCAAAACCCAGCAATAACAAGGACAATTAGAAGCAAATGATGCAACACAGTCAACCAAAACGCGCATTACATACCCCAACAATAACAAGGACAATTAGAAGAAAATGATGCAACACAGTCAACCAAAACACGCATTACAAACCCCAACCATAACAAGGACAATTAGAAGCAAATGATGCAACACAGTCAACCAAAACACGCATTACAAACCCCAACAATACCAAGGACATTAAGAAGCAAATGTTGCAACACAGTCAACCACGCATTACAAAACCCAGCAAAAACAAGGATAATTAGAAGCAAATGATGCAACACAGTCAACCAAAACACGCATTACATACCCCAACAATAACAAGGACAATTATAAGCAAATGATGCAACACAGTCAACCAAAACACGCATTACAAACCCCAGCAATAACAAGGACAATTAGAAGCAAATGATGCAACACAGTCAACCAAAACACGCATTACAAACCCCAAAAATAACAAGGACAATTTGAAGCAAATGATGCAACAAAGTTAACTAACACGCATTACAAACCTCAAACAATAACAAGGAAAATTAAAAGCAAATGATTCAACACAGTCAACCAAAACACGCAGTACAAAACCCCAGCAATATCAAAGACAATTAGAAGCAAATGATGCAACACAGTCAACCAAAAGACGATTTATAAACCCCTGCAGTAACAATGACAATTTGTAGAAAATGATGCAACACAGTCAACCAAAACACTCTTTACAAACCCCAACAATAACAAGGACAATTCGAAGCAAATGATGCAACACAGTCAACAAAAACACGCATTACAAATCCCAGTAATAACAAGGACAATTAGAAGCAAATGATGCAACACAGTCAACAAAAACACGCATTACAAAACCCCAGCAATATCAAAGACAATTAGAAGCAAATGATGCAACACTGTCAACCAAAACACGCATTACAAAAACCCAGCAATATCAAAGACAATTAGAAGCAAATGATGCAACACAGTCAACCAAAACAAGCATTTCAATCACCAACAATAATAAGGAAAATTAGAAGCAAATGACGCAACACAGTCACCCAAAACACGCATTACAAACCCCAACAATAACAAGGACAATTAGAAGCAAATGATGCAACACAGTCAACCAAAACACGCATTACAAACCCCAACAATAACAAGGACAATTGGAAGCAAATGATGCAACACAGTCAACCATAACACGCATTACAAACCCAAACAATAACAAAGACAATTAGAAGCAAGTGATGCAACACAGACAACCAAAACAAGCATTTCAATCACCAACAATAACAAGGACAATTAGAAGCAAATGACGCAACACAGTCTACCAAAACACGCATTAGAAACCCCAATAATAACCAGGACAATTCGAAGCACATGTTGCAACACAGTCAATCAAAACTAGCATTACAAACCCCAACAATAACAAGGACAATTAGTAGCAAATGATGCAACACAGTCAACCAAAACAAGCATTACAAACCTCAACAATAACAAGGAAACTTGGAAGCACATGTTGCAACACAGTCAACCAAAACAAGCAATACAAACCCCAACAATAACAAGGAAACTTGGAAGCACATGTTGCAACACAGTCAACCAAAACACGCATTACAAACCCCAACAATAACAAGGAAAATTAGTAGCAAATGATGCAACACAGTCAGCCAAAACAAGCATTACAAACCCCAACAATAACAAGGAAACTTGGAAGCACATGTTGCAACACAGTCAACCAAAACACGCATTACAAACCCCAACAATAACAAGGAAAATTAGAAGCACATGTTGCAAAACAGTCAACCAAAACAAGCATTACAAACCCCAACAATAACAAGGAAACTTGGAAGCACATGTTGCAACACAGTCAACCAAAACAAGCATTACAAACCACAACAATAACAAGGACAATTAGAAAGAAATGATGCAACACAGTCAACCAAAACATGCATTACAAACCCCAGCAATAACAAGGACAATTAGAATCAAATGATGCAACGCAGTCAACCAAAACACGAAAAACAAACCCCTGCAGTAACAATGACAATTTGAAGAAAATGATGCTACACAGTCAACCAAAACATGCTTTACAAACCCCAACAATAACAAGGACAATTCGAAGCAAATGATGCAACACAGTCAACCAAAACACGCATTACAAAACCCCAGCAATATCAAAGACAATTAGAAGCAAATGATGCAACACAGTCAACCAAAACAGGCATTACAAACCCCAACAATAAAAAGGACAATTAGAATCAAATGATGCAACACAGTCAACCAAAACACGCATTACAAAACTACAGCAATATCAAAGACAATTAGAAGCAAATGATGCAACACAGTCAACCAACAATCGCATTGCAAAACCCAACAATAACAAGGACAATAAGAAGCAAATGATGCAACACAGTCAACCAACAATCGCATTGCAAAACCCAGCAATAACAAGGACAATTAGAAGCAAATGATGCAACACAGTCAACCAAAACGCGCATTACATACCCCAACAATAACAAGGACAATTAGAAGAAAATGATGCAACACAGTCAACAAAAACACGCATTACAAACCCCAGCAATAACAAGGACAATTAGAAGAAAATGATGCAACACAGTCAACCAAAACACGCATTACAAACCCCAACAATAAAAAGGACAATTAGAATCAAATGATGCAACACAGTCAACCAAAACACGCATTACAAAACTACAGCAATATCAAAGACAATTAGAAGCAAATGATGCAACACAGTCAACCAACAATCGCATTGCAAAACCCAACAATAACAAGGACAATAAGAAGCAAATGATGCAACACAGTCAACCAACAATCGCATTGCAAAACCCAGCAATAACAAGGACAATTAGAAGCAAATGATGCAACACAGTCAACCAAAACGCGCATTACATACCCCAACAATAACAAGGACAATTAGAAGAAAATGATGCAACACAGTCAACCAAAACACGCATTACAAACCCCAACCATAACAAGGACAATTAGTAGCAAATGATGCAACACAGTCAACCAAAACACGCATTACAAACCCCAACAATACCAAGGACATTAAGAAGCAAATGTTGCAACACAGTCAACCACGCATTACAAAACCCAGCAAAAACAAGGATAATTAGAAGCAAATGATGCAACACAGTCAACCAAAACACGCATTACATACCCCAACAATAACAAGGACAATTAGAAGCAAATGATGCAACACAGTCAACCAAAACACGCATTACAAACCCCAGCAATAACAAGGACAATTAGAAGCAAATGATGCAACACAGTCAACCAAAACACGCATTACAAACCCCAAAAATAACAAGGACAATTTGAAGCAAATGATGCAACAAAGTTAACTAACACGCATTACAAACCTCAAACAATAACAAGGAAAATTAAAAGCAAATGATTCAACACAGTCAACCAAAACACGCAGTACAAAACCCCAGCAATATCAAAGACAATTAGAAGGAAATGATGCAACACAGTCAACCAAAAGACGATTTATAAACCCCTGCAGTAACAATGACAATTTGTAGAAAATGATGCAACACAGTCAACCAAAACACGCTTTACAAACCCCAACAATAACAAGGACAATTCGAAGCAAATGATGCAACACAGTCAACAAAAACACGCATTACAAATCCCAGTAATAACAAGGACAATTAGAAGCAAATGATGCAACACAGTCAACAAAAACACGCATTACAAAACCCCAGCAATATCAAAGACAATTAGAAGCAAATGATGCAACACAGTCAACCAAAACACGCATTACAAAAACCCAGCAATATCAAAGACAATTAGAAGCAAATGATGCAACGCAGTCAACCAAAACACGTATTACAAACCCAAACAATAAAAAGGACAATTAGAATCAAATGATGCAACACAGTCAACCAAAACACGCAGTACAAAACCCCAGCAATATCAAAGACAATTAGAAGCAAATGATGCAACACAGTCATCCAAAACACGCATTACATACCCCAACATAAACAAGGACAATAAGAAGCAAAGGTTGCAACACAGTCAACCAACAATCGCATTGCAAAACCCAGCAATAACAAGGACAATTAGAAGCAAATGATGCAACACAGTCAACCAAAACACGCATTACAAACCCCAACAATAACAAGGACAATTAGAAGAAAATGATGCAACACAGTCAACCAAAACACGCATTACAAACCCCAACAATAACAAGGACAATTAGAAGAAAATGTTGCAACACAGTCAACCAAAACACGCATTACAAACCCCAACCATAACAAGGACAATTAGAAGCAAATGATGCAACACAGTCAACCAAAACACGCATTACAAACCCCAACAATACCAAGGACATTAGGAAGCAAATGTTGCAACAGAGTCAACCACGCATTACAAAACCCAGCAATAACAAGGATAATTAGAAGCAAATGATGCAACACAGTCAACCAAAACACGCATTACATACCCCAACAATAACAAGGACAATTAGAAGCAAATGATGCAACACAGTCAACCAAAACACGCATTACAAACCCCAGCAATAACAAGGACAATTAGAAGCAAATGATGCAACACAGTCAACCAAAACACGCATTACAAACCCCAACAATAACAAGGACAATTAGAAGCAAATGATGCAACACAGTCAACAAAACACGCTTTACAAACCTCAAACAATAACAAGGAAAATTAGAAGCAAATGATTCAACACAGTCAACCAAAACACGAATTACAAACCCCTGCAGTAACAATGACAATTTGAAGAAAATGATGCAACACAGTCAACCAAAACACGCTTTTCAAACCCCAACAATAACAAGGACAACTCGAAGCAAATGATGCAACACAGTCAACCAAAACACGCATTACAAATCCCAGTAATAACAAGGACAATTAGAAGCAAATGATGCAACACAGTCAACCAAAACACGCATTACAAAACCCCAGCAATATCAAAGACAATTAGAAGCAAATGATGCAACACAGTCAACCAAAACACGCATTACAAACCCCAACAATAAAAAGTACAATTAGAATCAAATGATGCAACACAGTCAACCAAAACAAGCATTACAAAACCCCAGCAATATCAAAGACAATTAGAAGCAAATGATGCAACACAGTCATCCAAAACACGCATTACAAACCCCAACATAAACAAGGACAATAAGAAGCAAAGGTTGGAACACAGTCAACCAACACACGCATTGCAAACCCCAACAATAACAAGGACAATTAGAAGCAAATGATGCAACACAGTCAACCAAAACAAGCATTACAAAACCCCAGCAATATCAAAGACAATTAGAAGCAAATGATGCAACACAGTCGTCCAAAACACGCATTACAAACCCCAACATAAACAAGGACAATAAGAAGCAAAGGTTGGAACACAGTCAACCAACACACGCATTGCAAAACCCAGCAATTACAAGGACAATTAGAAGCAAATGATGCAACACAGTCAACCAAAACACGCATTACAAACCCCAACAATAACAAGGACAATTAGAAGCAAATGATGCAACACAGTCAACCAAAACACGCATTACAAACCCCAACCATAACAAGGACAATAAGAAGCAAATGATGCAACACAGTCATCCAAAACACGCATTACAAACCCCAACAATAACAAGGAAAATTAGAAGCAAATGATGCAACACTTTCAACCAAAACACGCATTACATATCCCAGTAATAACAAGGACAATTAGAAGCAAATGATGCAACACAGTCAACCAAAACACGCATTACAAAACCCCAGCAATATCAAAGACAATTAGAAGCAAATGATGCAACACAGTCAACCAAAACACGCATTACAAATCCCAGTAATAACAAGGACAATTAGAAGCAAATGATGCAACACAGTCAACCAAAACACGCATTACAAAACCCCAGAAATATCAAAGACAATTAGAAGCAAATGATGCAACACAGTCAACCAAAACACGCATTACAAACCCCAACAATAAAAAGTACAATTAGAATCAAATGATGCAACACAGTCAACCAAAACAAGCATTACAAAACCCCAGCAATATCAAAGACAATTAGAAGCAAATGATGCAACACAGTCATCCAAAACACGCATTACAAACCCCAACATAAACAAGGACAATAAGAAGCAAAGGTTGGAACACAGTCAACCAACACACGCATTGCAAACCCCAACAATAACAAGGACAATTAGAAGCAAATGATGCAACACAGTCAACCAAAACAAGCATTACAAAACCCCAGCAATATCAAAGACAATTAGAAGCAAATGATGCAACACAGTCATCCAAAACACGCATTACAAACCCCAACATAAACAAGGACAATAAGAAGCAAAGGTTGGAACACAGTCAACCAACACACGCATTGCAAAACCCAGCAATTACAAGGACAATTAGAAGCAAATGATTCAACACAGTCAACCAAAACACGCATTACAAACCCCAACAATAAGAAGGACAATTAGAAGCAAATGATGCAACACAGTCAACCAAAACACGCATTACAAACCCCAACAATAACAAGGACAATTAGAAGCAAATGATGCAACACAGTCAACCAAAACACGCATTACAAACCCCAGCAATAACAAGGACAATTAGAAGCACTCGAAGCCACACAGTCATCCAAAACACGCATTACAAACCCCAACATAAACACGGTCAATAAGAAGCAAATGTTGCAACACAGTCAACCAACACACGCATTGCAAAACCTAGCAATAACAAGGACAATTAGAAGCAAATGATGCAACACAGTCAACCAACACACGCATTGCAAAACCTAGCAATAACAAGGACAATTAGAAGTAAATGATGCAACACAGTCAACCAAAACACGCATTACAAACCCCAGCAATAACAAGGACAATTAGAAGCAAATGATGCAACACAGTCAACCAAAACACGCATTACATACCCCAACAATAACAAGAACAATTACAAGCAAATGATGCAACACAGTCAACCAAAACACGCATTACAAACCCCTGCAATAACAAGGACAATTAGAAGCAAATGATGCAACACAGTCAACCAAAACACGCATTACAACCCCAAACAATAACAAGGACAATTAGAAGCAAATGATGCAACACAGTCAACCAAAATACGCATTATATACCCCAACAATAACAAGGACAATTACAAGCAAATGATGCAACACAGTCAACCAAAACACGCATTACAAACCCCTGCAATAACAAGGACAATTACAAGCAAATGATGCAACACAGTCAACCAAAACACGCATTACAAACCGCAACAATAACAAGGACAATTAGAAGCAAATGATGCAACACAGTCCACCAAAACACGCATTACAAACCGCAGCAATAACCAGGACAATTAGAAGCAAATGATGCAACACAGTAAACTAAAACACGCATTACAAACCCCAGCAATAACAAAGACAATTAGAAGCAAATGATGCAACACAGTCAACCAAAACACGGATAACAAACCCCTGCATTAACAATGACAATTTGAAGAAAATGATGCAACACAGTCAACCAAAACACACTTTACAAACCCCAACAATAACAAGGACAATTAGAAGCAAATGATGCAACACAGTCAACCAAAACACGCATTACAAATCCCAGTAATAACAATTAAAATAAGTAGCTAATGATGCAACACATTCAACCAAAACACACATTACAAACCCCAACAATAACAAGTACAATTAAAGGCACATTATGTAACATAGTCAACCAAAACACGCATTACAAACCCCAACAATAACAAGGACAATTAGAAGCAAATGATGCAACACAGTCAACCAAAACTCGCATTACAAACCCCAACAATAACAAGGACAATTAGAAGCAAATGATGCAACACAGTCAACAAAAACACGCATTACAAAATCCCGCAATAACAAGGACAATTAGAAGCAAATGATGCAATACAATCAACCAAAACACGCATTACAAACCCCAACAATAACAAGGAAAAATTAGAAGCAAATGAAGCAACACAGTCAACATAAACACACATTACAAACCCCAACAATAACAAGGACAATTAAAGGCATATTATGTAACATAGTCAACCAAAACACGCATTACAAACCACAACAATAACAAGGACAATTAGAAGCAAATGATGCAACACAGTCAAACAAAACTCGCATTACAAACCCCAACAATACCAAGGACAATTAGAAGCAAATGATGCAACACAGTCAACCAAAACACGCATTACAAAACCCCAGCAATATCAAAGACAATTAGAAGCAAATGATGCAACACAGTCAACCAAAACACGCATTACAAACCCCAACAATAAAAAGGACAATTAGAATCAAATGATGCAACACAGTCAACCAAAACAAGCATTACAAAACCCCAGCAATATCAAAGACA
This sequence comes from Cyrtodaria siliqua, assembly GCA_037043455.1. Lineage (NCBI taxonomy): Eukaryota > Metazoa > Mollusca > Bivalvia > Adapedonta > Hiatellidae > Cyrtodaria > Cyrtodaria siliqua. Next base: position 312,304 of record JAWPHD010000488.1, read on the forward strand.
ATTAGAAGCAAATGATGCAACACAGTCATCCAAAACACGCATTACAAACCCCAACATAAACAAGGACAATAAGAAGCAAAGGTTGGAACACAGTCAACCAACACACGCATTGCAAAACCCAGCAATTACAAGGACAATTAGAAGCAAATGATGCAACACAGTCAACCAAAACACGCATTACATACCCCAACAAAAACAAGGACAATTAGAAGCAAATGATGCAACAAAGTCAACCAAAACACGCATTACAAACCCCAACAATAACAAGGACAATTAGAAGCAAATGATGCAACACAGTCAACCAAAACACGCATTACAAAACCCTTGCAATAACAATGATAATTAGATGCAAATGATGCAACACAGTCAACCAAAACACGCATTACATACCCCAACAATAACAAGGACAATAAGAAGCAAATGATGCAATACAATCAACCAAAACACGCCTTACACACCCCAACAATAACAAGGACAATTAGAAGCAAATGACGCAACACAGTCAACATAAACACACATTACAAACCCCAACAATAACAAGGACAATTAAAGGCACATTATGTAACATAGTCAACCAAAACACGCATTACAAACCACAACAATAACAAGGACTATTAGAAGCAAATGATGCAACACAGTCAACCAAAACTCCCATTACAAACCCCAACAATAACAAGGACAATTAGAAGCAAATGATGCAACACAGTCAACAAAAACACGCATTACAAACCCCAACAAAAACAAGGACAATTAGAAGCAAATGATGCAATACAATCAACCAAAACACGCATTAAAAACCCCAACAATAACAAGGACAATAAGAAGCAAATGACGCAACACAGTCAACCAAAACACGCATTACAAACCCCAACAATAACAAGGACAATTAAAAGCAAATGACGCAACACAGTCAACCTACACACGCATTACAAAACCCAGCAATAACAAGGAAAATTAGAAACAAATGATGCAACACAGTCAACCAAAACAAGCATTACAAACCCCAACAATAACAAGGACAATTAGAAGCAAATAATGCAACATAGTCAACCAAAACACCCATTACAAACCCCACCAATAACAAGGACAATTAGAAGCACTCGAAGCAACACAGTCAACCAAAACATGCTTTACAAACCCCAACAATTACAAGGACAATTAGAAGCACATGATGCAGCTCAGTCAACCAAAACACGCATTACAAACCACAGCAATAACAAGGTCAATTAGAAGCAAATGATGCAACACAGTCAACCAACACAGGCATTACATAACCCAACAATAACAAGGACAATTAGAAGCAAATAATGCAACACAGTCAACCAAAACACGCATTACAAACCCCAGCAATACCAAGGACAATTAGAAGCAAATGATGCAACACAGTCAACCAAAACACGCATTACAAACCCCAACAATAACAAGGACAATTAGAAGCAAATGATGCAACACAGTCAACCAAAACACGCATTACAAAACCCAGCAATAACAAGGACAATTAGAAGCAAATGATGCAACACAGTCAACCATAACACGCATTACAAATCCCAACAAAAACAAGGACAATTAGAAGCAAATGACGCAACACAGTCACCCAAAACACGCATTACAAACCCCAACAATAACAAGGACAATTAGAAGCAAATGACGCAACACTGTCAACCAAAACACGCATTACAAACCCCAACAATAACAAGGACAATTAGAAAGAAATGATGCAACACAGTCAGCCAAAACGCGCATTACAAACCCCAGCAATAACAAGAACAATTAGAAGCAAATGATGCAACACAGTCAACCAAAACACGAATTACAAACCCCTGCAGTAACAATGACAATTTGAAGAAAATGATGCAACACAGTCAACCAAAACACGCTTTACAAACCCCAACAATAACAAGGACAATTAGAAGCAAATGATGCAACACAGTCAACCAAAACACGAATTACAAATCCCTGCAGTAACAATGACAATTTGAAGAAAATGATGCAACACAGTCAACCAAAACACTCATTACAAACCCCAACAATAACAAGGACAATTAAAGGCACATTATGTAACAAAGTCAACCAAAACACGCATTACAAATCCCAGTAATAACAAGTACAATAAGTAGCTAATGATGCAACACATTCAACCAAAACACACATTACAAACCCCAACAATAACAAGGACAATTAAAGGCACATTATGTAACATAGTCAATCAAAACACGCATTACAAACCCCAACAATAACAAGGACAATTAGAAGCAAATGATGCAACACAGTCAACCAAAACTCGCATTACAAACCCGAACAATAACAACGACAATTAGAAGCAAATGATGCAACACAGTCAACAAAAACACGCATTACAAAACCCCGCAATAACAAGGACAATTAGAAGCAAATGATGCAATACAATCAACCAAAACACGCATTACAAACCCCAACAATAACAAGTACAATTAGAAGCAAATGACGCAACACAGTCAAAATAAACACACATTACAAACCCCAACAATAACAAGGACAATTAAAGGCACATTATGTAACATAGTCAACCAAAACACGCATTACAAACCACAACAATAACAAGGACAATTAGAAGCAAATGATGCAACACAGTCAACAAAAACTCGCATTACAAACCCCAACAATAACAAGGACAATTAGAAGCAAATGATGCAACACAGTCAACCAAAACACGCATTACACAACCCCGCAATAACAAGGACAATTAGAAGCAAATGATGCAATACAGTCATCCAAATCACGCATTACAAACCCCAACAATAACAAGGACAATAAGAAGCAAATGACGCAACACAGTCACCCAAAACACGCATTACAAACCCCAACAATTACAACGACAATAAGAAAGAAATGATGCAACACAGTCAACCAAAACTCCCATTACAAACCCCAGCAATAACAAGAACAATTAGAAGCAAATGATGCAACACAGTCAACCAAAACACGAATTACAAACCCCTGCAGTTACAATGACAATTTTAAGAAAATGATGCAACACAGTCAACCAAAACACGCTTTACAAACCCCAACAATAACAAGGACAATTAGAAGCAAATGATGCAATACAGTCAACCAAAACACGAATTACAAACCCCTGCAGTAACAATGACAATTTGAAGAAAATGATGCAACACAGTCAACCAAAACACGCATTACAAATCCCAGCAATAACAAGGACAATTAGAAGCAAATGATGCAACACAGTCAACCAAAACACGCATTACAAATCTCAGCAATAACAAGGACAATTAGAAGCAAATGATGCAACACATTCAACCAAAACACGCATTACATACCCCAACAATAACAAGGACAATTAAAGGCATATTATGTAACATAGTCAACCAAAACACGCATTACAAACCCCAACAATAACAAGGACAATTAGAAGCAAATGATGCAACACAGTCAACCAAAACACGCATTACAAACCCCAACAATAACAAGGACAATTAAAGGCACATTCTGTAACACAGTCAACCAAAACACGCATTACAAACCTCAAACAATAACAAGGACAATTAGAAGCAAATGATGCAACACAGTCACCCAAAACACGCACTACAAACCGCAACAATAACAAGGACAATTAAAGGCACATTATGTAACATAGTCAACAAAAACACGCGTTACAAACCCCAACAAGAACAAGGACAATTAGAAGCAAATGATGCAACACAGTCAACCAAAACACGCATTACAAACCCCAGCAATAACAAGGACAATTAGACGCAAATGATGCAACACAGTCCGTCAAAACACGCATGCCAAACCCCAACAATAACAAGGACAATTAGAAGCAAATGACGCAACACAGTCAACCAAAACACGCATTTCAAACCCCAACAATAACAAGGACAATTAGAAGCAAATGATGCAACACAGTCAACCAAAACACGCATTACAAATCCCAGTAATAACAAGGACAATAAGTAGCAAATGATGCAACACAGTCAACCATAACACGCATTACAAATCCCAGTAATAACAAGGACAATAAGTAGCAAATGATGCAACACAGTCAACCAAAACACGCATTACAAACCCCAACAATAACAACGACAATTAGAAGCAAATGTTGCAACACAGTCAACCATAACACGCATTACAAATCCCACTAATAACAAGGACAATAAGTAGCAAATGTTGCAACACAGTCAACCAAAACACGCATTACAAACCCCAACAATAACAAGGACAATTAGAAGCAAATGTTGCAACACAGTCAACCAAGACACGCATTACAAACCCCAACAATAACAAGGACAATTAGTAGCAAATGATGCAACACAGTCAACCAAAACACGCATTACAAACCCCAGCAATAACAAGGACAATTAGAAGCAAATGGTGCAACACAGTCCACCAAAACATGCTTTACAAACCCCAGCAATAACAAGGACAATTAGAAGCAAATGGTGCAACACAGTCAACCAAAACACGCATTACAAACCCCAACAATAACAAGGACAATTAGAAGCAAATGGTGCAACACAGTCAACTAAAACATGCTTTACAAACCCCAGCAATAACAAGGACAATTGGAAGCAAATGATGCAACACAGTAAAAAAAAACACGCCATACAAACCCAAAAATATCAAGGACAATTAGAATCAAATGATGCAACACAGTCAACCAAAACACGCATTACAAAACCCCAACAATTACAAGGACAATTAGAAGCAAATGATGCAACACAGTCAACCAAAACACGCATTACAAACCCCAACAATTACAAGGACAATTAGAAGCAAATGATGCAACACAGTCAACCAAAACACGCATTACAAACCCCAACAATAACAAGGACAATTAGAAGCAAATGATGCAACACAGTCAACCAAAACATGCATTACAAACCCAAACAATAACAAGGACAATTAGAAGCAAATGATGCAACACAGTCAACCAAAACACGCATTACAAACCCAAACAATAACAAGGACAATTAGCAGCAAATGATGCAACACAGTCCACCAAAACAAGCATTACAATCCCCAACAATAACAAGTACAATTAGAAGCAAATGATGCAACACAGTCAACGAAAACATGCATTACAAAGCCAAACAATAACATGGACAATTAGTAGCTAATGATTCAACACAGTCAATCAAAACACGCTTTACAAACCCCAGCAATAACAAGGACAGTTAGAAGCAAATTATGCAACACAGTCAGCCAAAACACGCATTACACACCCCAGCAATAACGAGGACAATTAGAAGCAAATGACGCAACACAGTCAACCAAAACACGCATTACAAACCCCAGCAATAACAAGGACAATTAGAAAGAAATGATGCAACACAGTCCACTAAAACACGCATTACAATCCCGAACAATAACAAGTACAATTAGAAGCAAATGATGCAACACAGTCAACGAAAACATGCATTACAAAGCCAAACAATAACAAGGACAATTAGTAGCTAATGATTCAACACAGTCAATCAAAACACGCTTTACAAACCCCAGCAATAACAAGGACAGTTAGAAGCAAATTATGCAACACAGTCAGCCAAAACACGCATTACAAACCCCAGCAATAACGAGAACAATTAGAAGCAAATGACGCAACACAGTCAACCAAAACACGCATTACAAACCCCAGCAATATCAAGGACAATTAGAAAGAAATGATGCAACACAGTCAACCAAAACGCGCATTACAAACCCCAGCAATAACAAGAACAATTAGAAGCAAATGATGCAACACAGTCAACCAAAACACGCATTACAATTCCCAGTAATAACAAGGACAATAAGTAGCAAATGATGCAACAAAGTCAACCATAACACGCATTACAAATCCCAGTAATAACAAGGACAATAAGTAGCAAATGATGCAACACAGTCAACCAAAACACGCATTACAAACCCCAACAATAACAACGACAATTAGAAGCAAATGTTGCAACACAGTCAACCATAACACGCATTACAAATCCCAGTAATAACAAGGACAATAAGTAGCAAATGTTGCAACACAGTCAACCAAAACACGCATTACAAACCCCAACAATAACAAGTACAATTAGAAGCAAATGATGCAACACAGTCAACGAAAACATGCATTACAAAGCCAAACAATAACAAGGACAATTAGTAGCTAATGATTCAACACAGTCAATCAAAACACGCTTTACAAACCCCAGCAATAACAAGGACAGTCAGAAGTAAATTATGCAACACAGTCAGCCAAAACACGCATTACAAACCCCAGCAATAACGAGGACAATTAGAAGCAAATGACGCAACACAGTCAACCAAAACGCGCATTACAAACCCCAGCAATAACAAGAACAATTAGAAGCAAATGATGCAACACAGTCAACCAAAACACGCATTACAATTCTCAGTAATAACAAGGACAATAAGTAGCAAATGATGCAACAAAGTCAACCATAACACGCATTACAAATCCCAGTAATAACAAGGACAATAAGTAGCAAATGATGCAACACAGTCAACCAAAACACGCATTACAAACCCCAACAATAACAACGACAATTAGAAGCAAATGTTGCAACAAAGTCAACCATAACACGCATTACAAATCCCAGTAATAACAAGGACAATAAGTAGCAAATGTTGCAACACAGTCAACCAAAACACGCATTACAAACCCCAACATTAACAAGGACAATTAGAAGCATATGTTGCAACACAGTCTACCAAGACACGCATACAAACCCCAACAATAACAAGGACAATTAGTAGCAAATGATGCAACACAGTCAACCAAAACACGAATTACAAACACCAGCAATAACAAGGACAATTAGAAACAAATGGTGCAGCACAGTCAACCAAAACATGCTTTACAAACCCCAGCAATTACAAGGACAATTAGAAGCAAATGGTGCAACACAGTCAACCAAAACACGCATTACAAACCCCAACAATAACAAGGACAATTAGAAGCAAATGGTGCAACACAGTCAACCAAAACATGCTTTACAAACCCAAGCAATAACAAGGACAATTGTATGCAAATGATGCAACACAGTCAAACAAAACACGCTTTACAAACCCCAACAATATCAAGGACCATTAGAAGCAAATGATGCAACACAGTCAACCAAAACACGCATTACATATCCCAACAATAACAAGGACAATTAGAAGCAAATGATGCAACACAGTCAACCAAAACACGCATTACAAACCCAAACACTAACAAGCACAATTAGAAGCACATGATGCAACACAGTCAACCAAAATACGCATTACAAACCCCAACAATAACAAGGACAATTAGTAGCAAATGATGCAACACAGTCAACCATAACACGCATTACAAATCCCAGTAATAACAAGGACAATAAGTAGCAAATGATGCAACACAGTCAACCAAAACACGCATTACAAACCCCAACAATAACAAGGACAATTAGAAGCAAATGTTGCAACACAGTCAACCAAGACACGCATTACAAACCCCAACAATAACCAGGACAATTAGTAGCAAATGATGCAACACAGTCAACCAAAACACGCATTACAAATCCCAGTAATAACAAGGACAATAAGTAGCAAATGATGCAACACAGTCAACCATAACACGCATTACAAATCCCAGTAATAACAAGGACAATAAGTAGCAAATGATGCAACACAGTCAACCAAAACACGCATTACAAACCCCAACAATAACTACGACAATAAGAAACAAATGTTGCAACACAGTCAACCATAACACGCATTACAAATCCCAGTAATAACAAGGACAATTAGTAGCAAATGTTGCAAAACAGTCAAACAAAACACGCATTACAAACCCCAACAATAACAAGGACAATTAGAAGCAAATGTTGCAACACAGTCAACCAAGACACGCATTACAAACCCCAACAATAACAAGGACAATTAGAAGCAAATGTTGCAACACAGTCAACCAAGACACGCATTACAAACCCCAACAATAACAAGGACAATTAGTAGCAAATGAGGCAACACCGTCAACCAAAACACGCATTACAAACCCCAGCAATAACAAGGACAATTAGAAGCAAATGGTGCAACACAGTCAACCAAAACATGCTTTACAAACCCCAGCAATAACAAGGACAATTAGAAGCAAATGGTGCAACACAGTCAACCAAAACACGCATTACAAACCCCAACAATAACAAGGACAATTAGAAGCAAATGGTACAACACAGTCAACTAAAACATGCTTTACAAACCCCAGCAATAACAAGGACATTTGGAAGCAAATGATGCAACACAGTCAAACAAAACACGCTTTACAAACCCCAACAATAACAAGGACAATTAGAAGCATACGATGCAACCCGGTCAACCAAAACACGCAGTACATATCCCAACAATAACAAGGACAATTAGAAGCAAATGATGCAACAAGGTCAACCAAAACACGCATTACAAACCCCAACAATAACAAGGACAATTAGAAGCAAATGATGCAACACAGTCAACCAAAACACGCAGTACATATCCCAACAATAACAAGGACAATTAGAAGCAAATGATGCAACAAGGTCAACCAAAACACGCATTACAAACTCCAACAATAACAAGGACAATTAGAAGCAAATGATGCAACACAGTCAACCAATACACGCATTACAAACCCAAACAATAACAAGGACAATTAGAAGCAAATGATGCAACACAGTCAACCAAAACACGCATTACAAACCCAAACAATAACAAGGACAATTAGAAGCAAATGATGCAACACAGTCAACCAAAACACGCATTACAAACCCAAACAATAACAAGGACAATTAGCAGCAAGTGATGCAACACAGTCAACCAAAACACGCATTACAAACCCCAACAATAACAAGGATAGTTAGAAGCAAATTATGCAACACAGTCAGCCAAAACACGCATTACAAACCCCAGAAATAACGAGGACAATTAGAAGCTAATTATGCAACACAGTCAACCAAAACACGCATTACAAACCCCAGCAATAACGAGGACACTTAGAAGCAAATGATGTAATACAGTCAACCAAAACACGCATTACAAACCCCAGCAATTACAAGGACAATTAGAAGCAAATGATGCAACAAAGTCAACCAAAACACGCATTACAAACCCCAGCAATAAGAAAGGACAATTTGATGCAAATGACGCAACATAGTCAACCAAAACACGCTTTACAATCCCCAACAATAACAAGGATAATTAGAAACAAATGATGCAACACATTCACCCAAAACACGCATTACAAGACCTAGCATTAACAAGGACAATTAAAGGCAATTGATGTAACACAGTCAACCAAAACATGCATTACAATCCCCAGCAATAACAAGGACAATTAGAAGGAAATGATGCAACACAGTCAACCAAACCACGCATTACAAAACCAAACAATAACAAGGACAATTAGAAGGAAATGGTGCAACACAGTCAACCTAAACACGCATTACAAACCCAAACAATAACAAGGACAATTAACAGCAAATGATGCAACACCACAAACGTAAAGAGTTGACAATTTGGGTACCGCCTTGAAACTGTCAGTGGCCGCTTGGTGTTGAAATCAGTTTCTAGGGTGCACTAAACTTACTCTTACCCTGGGGTCGTTCTCTATAAACTGGGTAGTGTAAATAAAGAAATTTCAGCCGGGCTATATCATATAATGATATTTTATTACTTGTGTTCATTTGCACCTACTTATATCCATTGCATTTTCAATGCAATGGTAACGAAATTATTTCGTGGTATGCTTGTTTATGCAAAGTGACACAGCTGCCAAAATAGTATACACACACGTACAAAACTTTGATAAGTTTGAAGCATTCAAAACAAAATAGCATTTCGGACTATGTTATCGCGCTCATCTTGACGGTTACATTGGTGTGTACGCCATCACTATATTAATGCTTCAGTGTTACGCACACGTGTTTTGCAATACATTGCTGCAAAATGATGCGTGTTTTATATTAGACAATGTGTACAACAAGACTCTTATCTTTCTCTTATGAATAGCATTCCTTCCCGATAGGCATCTATGCTTAACTACCAAGTTGTTATGTCATGGCTATGACTTGTGTTAGTTGCTACCAAGGGATCGTCTTTTCAATATTTATTGACATCCACACTAGCGTTTGTTTTGGGCTGTGTTGTGGCTGTAAAAAGTCGCCCCGACTACAAATCAGTAGTGTTCTACAAATCAGTAGTGTTATTACGTACAGTTTATATTACCGCTTATGAACAAACTCAATAAAACCGAGTCTGCTACTGCTCTCAATTGTTTGTGTTTGATTCTACCATTGGATCCTCTTTTCAGTATTTATTAAATGTTAGATTTAGTTCTTACTCAGCGGATAAGTTCTTGGTTTATAGCTACATATCTCTACCACACGTGGGTTCGTTCCCTGGCGAGGGCATTTCTGATATGAAACATCGTCTTTCAACTCATCTCTCTATGATGTTGCTGTCTCAATAATTTTATCTGTTAACATGATTACTTTCATATGTTAGACTGTAGCACACTAGTCGAGCCCGACAATGGTAATGTGACGTATGACAATGGCACCACATATCAGGCAGTGGCAAACTACATCTGTAATCCTGGATATAATCTGACAGGGTCGACATACACACATTGTCTGGAAAATGGATCTTGGAGTTTACCGGGATCACAGTGCACTATTATAGGTATTTTATTATAGAATTTGATAATAATCCTATCAACACAAAATAGCATGCCGGGCTATGTTATCGCGCTTATTTTGAAGGTGTACATTGATGTATACGCCATCGCTATATTAATGCTTCAGTATTACACACAAGTGTTTTGAAATATACATTGCTGCCATGGTTCTTATCTTTCACTTATGAGTAATATCATTTCACGGTAGGCATTTAATCTACCAAGTTATTACTTCATGGCTATGGCTTGTGTTTGTTGCTATCAAGGGATCGCCATTTCAGTATTTAACGACATTCGCACTAGCGTGTGTTTAGTGCTGTGTGGTGGCTGTAAAGATTCGCTCCGACTACAAATCAATAGTGTCTATACTCTAATGGGATCGATGTAGGTTGCTTCACTGCGCATGTCCCCTTTTACAAACTCAAACAAGCGATCGTCACAGACCGATTTTTGAAACGGTGAATTTGATAACACGTAAAACGTATTTCAACTGCGATAATGGCCAAGCGTCTGATCTACGTTCTAACAAAATATTGGGCTTTTCCTAGACTGCTTCACTGCGCATATTAAACGCAAACAAAATGCAAGTGTTTGTTTTTCCAAGGGGGTGGTATTTTCGAAATTTCGCAGGTGACTGGTGTTATCCAGTTTGTTTTGCCATTGAAGATTGTTTTGAGAGAATGGGGGTAAGGAAGGGATTTATTAGGAGTGGTTAACCGATTTTCAGGGGTATATTTAAATGAAAGATCTACATAGGGGTTATTCAGTAGATCTTCTAAAGTATTCTCGATCATCCAGACCTCTCGCGAGACTTCTCTCAAAGAAGTCCAAACGATGGTCTGGAGTAAATCTTCTTTAAAAATATTGACATCGAAAAGAGGTGGGGACAAAAAAAATCACCGGCCTCTGATTGGTCAGTTTGTTATGGAAATCCATGGGAATCACCCCCTATGCCACGACGGCGTCAAAAATTACGTGACGTTACGCGCAATGTCGTGCAATAAAATTCCTCCAAACATAGTCAGCGGACCACGATTAATGCTAAAAATTAAATTTTAAACATCATTTTGTAAGACTATATTATGTTTTTAGAGAAACTACAATTAAACGAAGTTTATTGTATATTTAATAAGGACGTACACACATCCCATTGGAACTAATGTTGCGCGTAATTGAACGTGCACTTAGATGTTGCAATCAAAATGACGTCACGTCGCAGTCAGTTTTGACGGTTGGCGCCGACTATCGGTCAATTTTTTTAAAGAACAGTGAGTCCAGACGCTCGCTAGCGCTCGCAGTCAGCTTGAGTGTGTCTGGATGATAGAGACTACTTCTAGAGGTGAACTTTTTTTTTTAATTCGGTGAGGTTGAGGTCCGGAGCGTTGGGTGGGGGAGAGGGATCGGACGGAGTGACTGGGTATATGTGGGATGGGGTGGAGGTGTATCATTGTATGGATATTATACGGATGCTATCTGGAATTGTCCATTCCTGCCTAAATTAAGGTCATTTACGTACATGTATAATGCTCGGGTTATGACATCCTCCGCCCCATCCCAACCCGACCCGCGCCCTGTAGAATATTCAACAAGTGTCTAAAAAAAAAAACTTTGCATAGTAGCAGGTAGCATAGTAGAAAGTAGCTAAGTACCCAAGAAGATACAATCGTCAAGAAATGCGTCAAAGAAAGGAACGTAGCTTCCTTTATGTAGACCATGCATACACATTGCAAAAACAACAACAACCCCCCATCACCAAAAAAACAAACTACAACAACAAAAAAAACACGAGGGGAATGAATATAAGAGCATGTCTATCTTATTAAGTCTGCCACAGAAGTCCATGAAATTAAAAAAAAATCAAGCTAATTTATCAACACTTCAGCGTCAAAGACCTGTATTAACATTTTGGGAATCGTCTCCCAAAATGAATGCAATACTAAGCAAGGGCGCAGCTGGCTGATTTTAACAGTTAGGCCAAATCATTTGAGGTCAGCCGATGCGGAGATTCTAGGGGTATTGTGGCGTGGTCTCTCAGTCTGTTTTAAACTAAACAAACTTTAAATGGCGCATTTTATCAAGTTTTGGAAGACATTTTTTAGGACTAAACAAGTAGGCGAAACGTTAATTTGAGCGTTATTTCAAAAAGTCTACTTTCGGAATATTTAACAACAAAACCATTCCCCCGCCCCATCCCACCACCTTTCCCTATCACTTTCCGCCCATTCCTGTTGAAAGGTTGTAGGTTATTAGTAATTGCTGTGTTGATACACGCAAAAGGAAGTATGCATTTATAAATTATTTCACCCACCTGGGTCGCAATGGGGCAGCAACGGGAGTACCCAGGAAAATAGAATTTTTTTTAATTCCTACCCTAGGAGCAACATTTCCAGGGTAGTCTCCAAAGTTGGTATTATACCGGGTTCTGTCTTAGTCCCTACCCATGTGACAACATTCTTGGTCTAATTTGGATCTTCACGCAATATCCGTACCAATCTGTTACGGGTAAAACGTAACAAGAAAGGAAGTATAAAACCAGCAACAACACTTGTTTAAAAATATAAGCAACACATTGATTAAAAGAGCACAATGAAACATATTCATTTACAGATAATAACACATAAATTATATCCAGTATTTCTTAAAAAATCGACTTTAAAATAAAGTCAAAATAATTTTGTCAAGTGTCCCTTCAATCAAAATTGTCAAGTGTCACTTTAATCCATTTTATTTTAAGTCGTTAAGTCAACATCATCATTATAAAGTTTTATATTCATAGGTAACACCACCCACTAAGGAATGAAAATGTGTTGAAGAGTGATATTGGGATAGTGGGGGTTGTGTGGTGATGTCCTGGGTGTGCACGGTTTTTGAGGGCTCTTTCCAGGAGGAGTGGGTACTATTTTCGAAAGTGTCCAGGGGACGGAGGTGTTGTCAAGAAATATTGTTATAGGAGGTAAGCAAAAGAGGTAATGAGGTAGGCTGGAAGGGATTTTCGAGGTGCGAGTTAACTGAGAAAAATCCAGTGAGGTATTTTCGAGATAGTTTTATATAAAAAAGTCCTGGAGTATTTTGTAGATTTCTAGGGGTTCGGAGTTTGACTAAACACTTTTCCAGGGTAGTGTTTGTTTGTTCCTGTAATGGTATTTTTGAAGGAAAAAATGCTGGGGGTATTTCGTTTACATTCTATGTGAGGGGTATAAATCCAGAATTGGGGCGGCGGTGTGGGTTTTTCCACCCCACCCCACGCACCACCTCGAAACCCATGAGTTTATAAGTAAACATCCTGTATCTATATGTCATTCAAACGGGATAATACAGTTACATTTTATTTTATTTTTATAATCAATTAAAAATAAATCAAACAGTTGTTGCAGTTAGTTGAAGAATCACCAATTTAATCTCAAATAAATACGCATGCACAATCTCCATACGCAATCTATTAATAGAAGTAAACACATTGTATCGCGTGTCTCACCCGATATTTTGACCAATGAATGTCTTTTAGTTTGATCACTTTAAGTGAGTGCTGACAGTCGTTAATGTTATTGACAGCTGTGTAGCAGTCTATGGATCGATTTACACGCAGTGTCTAGTAAACGGAAGTTGGAGTTTACGGGGACCACAATGCGACCTAAAAGGTATAATGTTTAAGACTTTGACTGTGCTTACACAGCTCGGACTTTGGTGTATCCTTTTTATTTAGTATCAACGTAGCCAAAAATGGCCATTGATAAACAAAATGACAATTCCATACAATTTAGTCCTGATTTGAAATAGATGTGGTGCAATGCTGACACAGTACCCTTATTTTATATAAACAAAGCCCGAAATGTTTAAATATATTTATTTTCCCGAAATCATATTTATATCAAAAAGTGAGGAAAAATAAGACAGACAAACCACATGTATAAATCATATTTTGAAACTTAAGTATTCATCCGGACAGTCTAATCCGAAAATTCATGATCATATAACTTGGTTTTAAAGTATGCGGACATTTGAAATACAAATACGTATGCTGCGTTTATAATATACAAAAAGGTACTAGATATGAATATTATATAGACATATAGGAAGAAATTAATCGTATAATAATTACAAAAACAATCGAACCAATGGAACGTAACACATGTAATAGTTTGACAACTTTAAACAGACCACTTACCAAAAGCCCTAGATACCAAATAAAGAAGACATACATGTCGAACAGTAAATGTAGCCTTCAAGGACCACAGCCAACCAAAAAAAAAGACACACATTGATGTTAATGCAAACAACAAGTGCAAGGATAAAATAAAAACGACAAGCTATATGACATCACACACATAAAAACGTCGATTACAGAGCTATCGCCTTGGAGCGGCAAGCGGCAATAAAGGCCGCTTTAGGTTTAAAACAGGTTTGATGGTGCACTTATTCTTATCCTATTGCCATTTCTATTAAACAAGCCGTTAATAAACAAATTTCTCCAATCCATATCCTCTTATCTTGTTGCAAATATTTGTGTTTGGTCGTTCTTTTTAATATACGGTATCGATTGCATTTTAGTGTAAAGTATTATTATATAATTTGATTCCCTATTAATTTTGAGTTCGTTTACTAAGATTATATTAAGCATCGACTTTTGTATCATCCACATTTTATATTATATTTCAGAGCTTTGATTAATCAAAGTACTAAAAGTACTGAGAATGCAAGGTTTGACAGGAAACTTAAAGACTGTACGAATATTTGCACGATTGCTGGACATTTAAAATTTCCATAAATTTGACATAGTTTTAGCCAAAATGGCGATCTTGGGCGACCTACAAAAATCTTAGAGGGTCGATCCATCCCAAACTATTTTATGAAAATGATGATGGATAGACAGATTTGTGTTGTATGGCCAAGCTGTCATTCAAGATGACCTCCATGTCTAAAATTATGTCATTTACAGAGTGGCGTGTATTAAGTAGTCTTCCGGGAAAAAGGTGCAAAAGAGGGCCTGCTTTACTGTAGTATTTACTAAAAAGTAAAAATAAAAATGTATAGGTGGAAGAAAGAATTGAAATTGACTTTAAGTAAATACAATGGTAAAAGTGGCCATAATTTTGATAATTTTGAAGAAAAAAAAAGAACAACAAGAAACAGAACACAACCTAGCTGGACGAAGTAGGTTAAAATGCCACAGCGATGTGCAGTTTCATGATTTAGTCAATTTCGAAAAACATGTTTACAAACAAAACATTAACTCTTTTTGTAAGTAGAGTGCCCGAATTCACCAAACATTACTGAGAAAATGAAAAGACTCCATAATATATCTTTTGCAAATTGACATTTTTATAAATATGCGAGCAAATAAAAATAAACATCAAACAAAATGCAACTCGGTTTAAACATTTGTCATTATGAATCAAAACTCAGATAATTAGGAGCGTGACACTTGTTATGAATGAATACTGATAATCTGGAGATTGACACATGCTATGAATGAAAACTCAGATAATCTGGAGCTTGACACGTGTTATGCATAATAACTCAGATAATCTGGAGCTTGTCCCTTTTTACGAATGAATATATTTTGATCAGAACCTGGTCAAACACGGGCTTTCCAAATGAGATTAGATGACGACATGTTGTTAAAACTGTCAGCGTTGATTGAGACAGACACTGATTGATTTTATAGTAAAACAACTTAACAAATGCGATCAGTGAAAAAAATGGTTTTTAATAACATGTGACGTCATTGCGTCATGAAGTGGAGACACGTGTTAACGTTCTTGTACAACTAGACCCTGAACTCTACTATCTATGAAAGTTTTGATCAAATCCAATCTTAAATACGATAACAATATTTCTATATATACTATATTCCAACATAATAACAATCCATTTGTGTCTAATGTCTGAGCATGTTTTTTTTTTTATCTTATCATTAATAATAATTCACTGACATCGAGAATCACTAAAACCCGATAGAAATAGTTGTTGCTATATACACTTATACATAATAAATATATTGAAACAACTCTAAATATATTGAAACAACTCTTTCCCCGGAAATCTCGTTTAATTTGGGCTCTTTGTGCTAATATAACACTGTCAAGCGAAGGTGCGTGTGAAGTCACATCGTGTTTCCCCTTGATGAGAAAACACCTTGCAAAAACTCGATTGAAAAAAAAACGCCCACAACTCATACATAATGAGATTTTTGTAGAGTTTCTCGACCTGTTTATTTGCATTATAGTTGTTTTCAGCATCCAATATGTTCGTCTAGCATAGATCAGCATGAGGAGGCGCCAAAAGTAATGAATATGAATGCAAGTTGATAAATCAACTTTGCATTAAAAAAACAGCGTTTAAGACTAATACGGACAACACAAACAGGGCAACTAGACAAGGCAATACGCTAGGCCGTCCATTTTAAAACTGAACAATTATGTATATTTCATTAAGTTATCAACCCAACACGCGCCACTGTAGCGCACTAAACATTGCTGCATAACGATGTTTTTTAACAAATGGTTTTAAAGCGAGTCTGTATGGCAGTGGCAAATTACAATTGCAATCCTGGGTATTATATGACTGGATCGACATACATACATTGTCTGGAAAATGGATCTTGGAGTTTACCGGGGCCACAATGCACTATTAAAGGTACTGTATTCGCGAATTTGACTTCTCCGTAGTTGTATTTCCCGTTCATACTTTATATGATGATACGTTCTTTAAAGGTAGATATACAAGTCGAATAGGAAATGTAGCATTCGAAGACCACAGTCAACTACAGCCATAAACAAACACCAACTACAAAGATGAATAAAAGGCAAGATACGACATCACTAACATAAAATGGTTGACAATAGGGCTATCATCATTGAACGGTCAAAAAGGACCTATGGATTAAACAAAAAGGACCTATGGATTAAACCAGGTTCTAGGATGCACAAAACCCCACTTTTTCCCTAGTGCCATCCCAATAAAACGGCGTAAATAAAGATATCCCCGCCAGGTCATATTCTCTAACAATCAAGGCAGCATTAATAGGCAATATAAGTACAAACATATTAAATGATCATGTATAATTTTACATGGATATAAAAAGCAAAAGCCTAGAAGGTCACAAAGGAAGTACTCAGTGACTCGGCAGAAGCCAGAGCAACAAGAGAACAAACCGTTAAGGGTACGACAAGACAAAATTTAAGACAAAAAAACATCAAACACAACCGCCCTTTGAGGATTTAGGTAGACGTCATCATAGAGTCCACAAACTGTCCGGTCATCTCACAATCAAAGAGGAAAGCATAGTGGCAAACTGTAAATAGGCCAACCACTAAACATGCAGTGCGTCGCAAAATGATAAGATCATAACCTCTTTTGATGTATGTTGTAATCAGGGATTGCAATCAAAATTTAGACATTTGTTGTACTGGTACGTTTAGTAGAATTAAAAATAGTAGAGCATTGGTTTTAGTAAACGCTCTTTCGTTCAGTTTGAATTGTAAACATTGTACACATTGGTGTTATGCAATATGCACTGCTGCAGATATGATGCATTGTTCTATGTCTGTCAAGGTAGACCACACTTGTTTTTATTTTTCTTCAATAGGTAAGTAAGACGTCAAGGTTGAAATTTGTGTGTTAATACCAAGTGATTACTTCATGGCGTACATGTACTGACAAACTTGATAATGATCTTGTCTTAATTATCTTATTTTTTTTACTTTCCAATTATAGACTGTAATACACCTGCTAAGCCTGGCAATGGCAATACAAAAAGTGTGAATGGCACCACATATCAGGCAGAGGCACAATACAGTTGTAATCCTGGATATAATCTGACTGGATCGACATACACGCAGTGTCTGGAAAATGGATCTTGGAGTTTACCAGAGCCGACCTGCACTATTAGAGGTATATATAGTTAGAAAGAGATCGATTCCATGGTTTAATCCCCGTCTATGTCGAGCCCGATTGTTGAATGTCCAATATATCAAATAAATCTGTATTATTGTCTG
Source organism: Cyrtodaria siliqua (assembly GCA_037043455.1). Lineage (NCBI taxonomy): Eukaryota > Metazoa > Mollusca > Bivalvia > Adapedonta > Hiatellidae > Cyrtodaria > Cyrtodaria siliqua. The sequence continues at coordinate 330,961 of JAWPHD010000488.1, forward strand.
TTTTATATTATTTTATCAACTCATATTGTATCACAACAAAAATAGTGGAATGCATAAGACTTCAGACGATATTGACACAAAATGTTGTTGAGCTTTTTTAATTTAAACATAAAGTCGAATAGTATAAGTTAATTATTATTGTTTGTCTACTATTGAGGTATTATAACGTCATTATCGAATGTATGCTTTAAATATCTGAGTATTGCTTCATAGCTTATACTTTACGGTTTTAACAAAGAACATTCGAATTAATGCTTATCTGTTTTTCTTCTTGCTATCTGATTCTAGATTGTAGTGCACCTTTAAAGCCTGACAATGGTAATGTGACGTTTGGCAATGGCACCACCTATCAGACAGTGGCAAACTACAGTTGTAATACTGGATATAATCTGACTGGATCGACATACACAAAGTGTCTGGAAAATGGAACTTGGAGTTTACCGGGACCACAATGCACCATTAAAGGTAATGTAAAAATGGTTACTATATTCCGGTTTTCAATCGTTTCAGGTGTGCAGTTTCATGAAGTGTTGGTTGGTACATTGATATATGCTAGAATATACGTTAGAAGAGTATGAGAGTGGACTTTTGGAAACGACCGAACACGATAAATACGAAATATTGCAGTCTCGATTTGATTGATCATAAACGGTAGTGCAATTTGCTTGCTACCGTTCATACCCCTAGCCCCGGGTTTAGCAGAACTCAATATTCATAAAATCAATAGTGCAGAAGTTTAACCGTCCCCAAGATGGCATGCATATGGCGGTGGACATGCTATATTTACTGTAATTATTCCATGTCAGCGGCGTATAGTCCCAGTATCTAACGAAATGCTATACCCCGAAGAGCGAAATAAACAAATTGAATTTAGTTGAGAGCAGCGGTTATGAAGCCTGCGCATCACAAGTAACAGTCAACAGACTAAATTAAAAAGCAGACAACATATCCTATGGGTAGTTAAACAATACACAGAGCCTAACGTTTCAACTAATGTTTTAGCAGGACGTTAACTCCAACTAATACATGTCCCCGTGATTTGTTAGTTGCCGCTTAACAATGAATACATACTGTCTATTAATTTAATTCAGCCGACAAAATATTGAATATAGTAAATTAATATGGTACTATCCCTCTTGTGTGAATTTACAAGCTACATGTGTTTGAAAGGAGACACTCACTAACCGTTCAAATGGATATGAGATATGGAACAAATGTCTGAATTAAGAACCATCTTACGGTAATTACTGTTCAGCAGTTTAAGGATTTGTCTTTCACGAGTGTTGGTCTTATATTACTAATCTGAATAACCTTCACTTTCCAAAATGAACTTCACGCGGTATAAATGTGATAGAGAAATGGCAGACCTAACACATATATCAACACATTTCAAATTGATTTTCAAAACTGCAGCAAACATGAGTAGTTCCAAATGTTTAAAGCATACTGCAAGCGTGGTTTGGTGAATTTAAATACTACTGTGCAAATATATTATATCTTTCAGATTGCAACTCACCAGCTTCAGTTGACCACGCAACCTTTGCAGTTGATGCCAACAAAAGTACGAACTTTAATCACTCTGCCTTGTACACCTGCAATTCTGGATATAACACACATAATAACACCGTACTAACGTGTGATGAAACCGGTCACTGGGATAAGGACCCCCCGGAATGCATTGGTAATATTATATTATCTATTGGTATATGAAAAAACAAGTGTGACACATTATATACGAGTAGTTATACATTTGTATATCAACGCATATATATAATGTTCATTTAAAAAGCGGCATCTGGAACTCACAAAGGCAAGCAGATTTAAATATGTTATTTTCTCTAAAATCCTGATTAAAACATATATATTACCTACATTTTACAAGTCCATGTTTGGGACACACTGTCTACCCTATAGATACATTCCAAGCATATTTTCGATTACATGTATAATACATGTTATTGTATACCATTCTAACAATTCATATTTTGGAAAGACGTAGTATCGACCTCAGGCTATAAGCCTGCTTTGGTAAATAATAATTATCTTGCTCAAAAATGTATTTGTTATACGAACTAGATATTAATGAATGCATGACTGGATCTAACGCATGTCATAGGAGAGCGAACTGCTTCAACACTCCGGGAAGTTACAGTTGCGTATGCCATCATGGATTTTACGACCTTCTTGGTCAAGGCGGACGTCAATGTGAGGGTAATGTTCCTATATATTATATATGCAGACGAAGCAGACGACACCACATTTCAAGAAGCCGTTTCCCATACTGTTTTTAAGAATCTTACACAGAATATTGGGTCAGTGACATAATGTGTCTTTGCAGTTGTCAACGACTCAAAAATACATGATTTACGTAGCGTTATCTTTAATATATCTTTGAAAGTATATTTATATATATTTTATATTACTCTTTTTATTTGACCGATACCCAAATGAGATGCATCTTAACTAATAATGGGAATGGGAGGAGGGGTGCAATGCTTTAATTTTTACACGCGTCCGAGATTTTTTGTTTTATTATAAAGATTGAAATATTATTGAAATAACGAAGAAATCATATACAAGCAAATTATATTTTGCATTAACCTTTATTTCAAGATATAAATGTTTCTGTACATTAAACTACTAACATATAACCAATGTATTCTTATGTGGGTACTTATGAATGTTTACTATATTGGCATATTCTCAGGTGGGTACTTTTGAATGTTTACTATATTGGGGTATTCTTATGTGGGTACTTATGAATGTTTACTATATTGTCATATTCTCAGGTGGGTATTTATGAATGTTTACTATATTGGCATATTCTTATGTGGGTACTTTTGAATGTTTACTATATTGGCATATTCTTATGTGGGTACTTATGAATGTTTACTATTGGTATATTCTTATGTGGGTACTTTTGAATGTTTACTATATTGGCATATTCTTAGGTGGGTAGTTATGAATGTTTACTATATTGGCATATTCGTAGGTAGGTACTTATGAATGTTTACTATATTGGCATATCTTTATGTGGGTACTTATGAATGTTTACTATTGGTATATTCTCAGGTGGGTACTTTTGAATGTTTACTATATTGGCATATTCTTATGTGGCTACTTATGAATGTTTACTATTGGTATATTCTCAGGTGGGTACTTTTGAATGTTTAGTATATTGGCATATTCTTATGTGGGTACTTATGAATGTTTACTATTGGTATATTCTCAGGTGGGTACTTTTGAATGTTTACTATATTGGCATATTCTTATGTGGGTACTTATGAATGTTTACTATATTGGCATATTCTCAGGTGGGTACTTATGAATGTTTACTCTATTGACATATTCTTAGGTAGGTACTTATGAATGTTTACTATATTGGCATATTCTCAGGTGGGTACTTATGAATGTTTACTATATTGGCATATTCTTAGGTGGATACTTATGAATGTTTACTGTATTGACATATTCTTAGGTGGGTACTTATGAATGTTTATTATATTGGCATATTCTCAGGTGGGTACTTATGAATGTTTACTATACTGGCATATTTTTATGTGGGTACTTATGAATGTTTACTCTATTGGCATATTCTCAGGTGGGTACTTATGAATGGTTACTATACTGGCATATTCTTAGGTGGGTAGTTATGAATGTTTACTATATTGGCGTATTCGTAGGTGGGTACTTATGAATGTTTACTAGTATATAGTTGCAACGCGTATTCCCGCTATATATGCGGTTCCGTGATCAAAACCTTTCATATTTGTTTAACAGATGTAAATGAATGCAACGCTCACGATCCATGTACTAAAGAAAATACATACTTGTGCATCAATACCTATGGTAGTTTTGTTTGTATGTGTAACGATGGATGGACAGGAACTTCATGCGAAACTGGTAAGTGTTTACATTAAAACAATACAATGCCGCATACCAATGATAAACAACTAGAAAATGGAAATAGACACCATAGCACCCAAACGGTTTGCACTATACCACAGACAAAATCAAATGAGCAAATCAAAGCAGTGAAAAAAGGACAATACACAAGAGTGGTGGAGATGGGTTATCTACTTGGAACGTCCGGTAGTTAATAGAGAGGGACCTCTCGATTACTGGTCTCAAAATCGACCGCGCCACATCTGGGGATTGAACCACGGACCTCTCGATTACATTCGACCTGGATGTGGCTAGGCCGATTTTTGAACGTCAACATTTTCAAATATTTCTGTCACCGCAATTGGGAGTACAACACACATCTTATATATGCATGTTGAGACGGTATTGCAAAGGAAACAAGGATGCCCAACAACTAAAAGCATTTGATCATATAATATGCATGAGCAATGAACCACATATTCGTAAAACCGACGACATCTAACCACTCATGCGGCCTTTCTATTTCTCGCAGTATTGAAATTAACATTCTAGAAGTTCACTTCTACAACGTAATCTACCATTACATCTTTAATTGATCTTGAAACGTATTTACTTGATCTATATTACATTATAATGAATTTGTTGTGATATCTCGAATATTCGCATTTAAGAGGAGTTATTGTTAACATACACATGTATACATTCTTTGTCTTTGGTGAATACATACTGAAAATAAGAAGCCGTGGACGCAATAAACACCAAAAAGAGAGAAAAGTAGCATGTAGTATGTTTACATAATCTAGAGAGAAAAGAAGAAAAGTAACATGTTGTATGTTAACATAATCTAGATAATAATATCAACAACTGTTGTTTTCAGACATAAATGAATGTTCTAACAACGAGACTTGCTTGTGGTTTCCATGCTGATTGATAATCTAGATAATAATATCAGCAACTGTTGTTTTCAGACATAAATGAATGTTTTAACAATGAGACTTGTGGTGTCCATGCAGCTTGCCAAAATATCAATGGAGGTTATAATTGCACTTGTCAGACAGAATACCCCGAAGGGAATCCGAATGTACATTGTTACCGTATGTACCTTTACCTCTTAGCACAATCATATCAAACTTTCTGAACTGGTATACTTATATCGTGTAGATGTACTTGTTATTGAGGTGATGCATGATGTAGATATATATATAGATAGATAGTATTTGTGAATTATTATATGTAAAGTCAGTAATGTAGTTTTCAACTTTGTCAAACGATTACACAAGTCAAATAAAATATCAGTCCTGTTCAAGGCGGTAGCCCTATTGTTTGGGGGCGCTTGTTTCAGCCAAAGGTTATTTGGACTTCTCAGATAAAATTCATCTACTACCTAAATAAGTTGTATATCAGTGAAACAGACCTTTTTATTGGTAAATCAAAATACCTTTATTTTTAAAATCGATTGAGAAATAAAAATTTCAGGTGCTAAAGCTGTTTTTGATGGGTCAATTTCAATGCAAAATTCTGCAGTATGAAAAAGTTGAAAAATATTTGTTTAGTATTTTTATCCAAAAATGTTTCTAAATTGTTGGATATGAGTAAATTAAGACACCCTAAAAATTTCATAGTAAAATATGAAGGCTAACTGAAGTTATTTGAAATATCTCAATTTTCTGCTGTCCCGTCAACAAGGAATTTACATAGGAAAAGCCCCATCAAAACATCATTTTGGCTGTAAAATATTTACTTCTCAACTGATTTTCAAAAGTAAAGTAGTTTTATTTACCACTAAACATGCTAGTTCTAATGATATATAACTGATTAACGTATTATATAAATTGCTCAAGCTACTGCAGAAAAACATTTGGCTGAAACAAGCGCCCCAAACAATAGTGTCAATCTTTTTATGTGTGTGATGTCGCATACCTTGCCGTTTATTCATACTTTTTGTTTTTTGCGTATTTTTGATTGACTGTGGTCCTTGAATGTTACATTTTTAATTCCACCCATTGTACACCCACTTTTATGCCTACTTTTATCGTGCAGAACGAGTGATAGTGGACCTCATATCGCCAGTAGTGCCTCTAAAGAATGACAATGACTTGGTTAACCCGAAAGCAATACCGTTCAGGTTCCCGTACTTTGGCACACAGTATCAGACTTACAGGGTATGATTGTATGCGTTTCTGTGGCAGGCTTCCGTACTTTTAATTGTACGATGACCGGACAGGCTGTGGACCCTATGATGACGCCTACCTAAAGCCCATTGGGACGGTGGCGTTTGATGTTTGTCCATGATCTTTCTTGTCGTGCCCTTAATGGTTTATTCTCTTACTGCTCTGGCTTCTGCAAACTCACTGAGTACCTTCATTGTGGCTTTCTAGGCTATTGCTTTTTTGTATTATATTTACACGAGCATATTTGTGTTCTACTTATATTGCCTATTGATGCTGCCTTGTTGGTTAGAGATTAGATCATGGCGGGGATTTCTTTATTTACACTGTCCTGTTTTAATGGGATGACAGTAGGGTAAGTGTGAGGTTTGGTACACCCTAGAACCGGTTTAAACCCCCAGTGGCCTACTTTGCCACTGTCCGTTCCAAGGCGGTAGCACAATTGTCAACCCTTTTTGTGTTTGTGATGTCGTTTGCATTTATTATTGCTTTTGCCTTCTTGTTTGTCTGTTTGCGTGTTTGTTTCTGTGTTTAGTGGTTTACTGTCCTCCTTGAATGCTACTTTCCCTGTCCGATCTTTTTATATTTCTCTTGGTATATGTTCACGCTTGCAGGAAACATTATTTGATGTGGCCGTTTTCCGTATTTTGTATTACGTGGTCCTGCATTAAGTCCATTAAGCGATGGGAAAACTGATATTAGCAGGAATTTATAACGGATATTTCGACGGATAATACACGTTTAAAAACATTTTTTACCTAAAACATTGCGATAAACTGTTTAATATTACCTATTTAATGTGGGTTTTTTTACAATATGTAAACTTTTTAAGCCGAAATTAAGGTTTTATTTCATACCTCAGCCAACAACGTTTTCTCAACAACGTGGTCAGCGTATAAACATCCATACCCAATTCAACTCCTTGGAGAAGGGGTTGAATTGGGTATGGATGTTTATACGCTGACCACGTAATGGACACAATAAATGACTTACTCGGCCGTTTCCAAAGGTCCATTATCATACTCTTATTTATAGCAGAGTGGCGTTGCTTGTGCAGTGTGGCGGCAGTAAAACGTCTCTCCGCGCTTGCAATCAGTACTGTTATTCATTCGATCTTTGGAGATCGCTGAGCCCGATACTTTAATTTAGTGATCGGTGGTACATTTTCAATTTCTTTTGTTTTCTTACTTAATTTTCGATCCAGTAGTTCCACTACTCCGGCCGATAAAAGGCTCTGGGTATTGTTTAACCACTCATAGGATATGTTGTCTGCTTTTTAATTTAGTCTTTTGGCTGTTACTTGTGATACGCAGGCTTCATAACCGCTGCTCCCAAATAAATTCCTTTTTGTTTATTTCGCTTTATTTCGGGGCATACAATTTTATTAGATCCTGGGACCATACGCCGCTGGATATAGGGGATGAAATAAAGATACAAATATTGTTATATCCAGCGCCATATGTTTGCCATCTTCGGGATGTTTAAAATATTGTACTGTTGATTTGTATGAATATTGAGTTCTGCTCAACCCGGGGCTAGAGGGCGTGAGCGGTAGCTAGCATATTTCACTACGCTCATGAACAGTCTCAATCAAACCGAGACTGCACTATTTCGTATGTGTCGTGTTCGGCCGTTTCCAAAGGTCCATTATCATACTGTTTTTTACAGAGTACACGTTAGTGTCAGCGTCCCCTGCAATATCACAGTATACGTTATTGGATGAGAAAAAGGAAAATGTTATAAACAGGAGACCGATGCTAAATAAAAAAGACCATACTTTTAGCCCACAGTTATATTTAAACAATACGTTTCTATACATGTTGTGCTCCTTCTTTAATCTGGTTCGGACTCAAGCTTTGGCTATAGGCAACGACCGAACATTTAGCTTAGCACATATTGCTAAGTGATGTTTTAGTTTTTACTCATAAAATGTGATACATGTAATAAAATCAACCGTTATATCTTAGTTACACTCCACGTAATTTGACGAATTACTATTTGTGAATGTTTCAGCTACCCCTTTTAGCTTTTAATGAATCATTCTGATATTTATATCACCATTGTTCCATGACACAACTTAATGCCATCATATTTACATTGTCGATTTAGATCTGAGTTCAGCTATGTGTTTGTTCTAGGTCAGTATGAATGGGTTCATGTCACTGGGTATGGAGAGGATATATGATCGGTACCCACCAACGAACTCTACCGGTTGGACGAAGTACTGGAATACGCCGATTATTGCCCCCTTGTGGACCAACATTGACACCACCAATGTCACATATGGCGGGATGTACATACACAAGCTTGTTCTGCGGAAGTTTGGTGGCTCCAACGAAAGTGAAGAAGACCTTAACACGATTGCGGATGTGCTGAAACCCTATATAAAAAAAATGGACTTCAAACCAAGAGTTGCAATAGTTGTAACGTGGAAAAATGCAACCGTGAAATCTAGCCTGCCGGTAGACCGGATGTTGAAACATGAGGTAAGGAACCGGATTTTAGAATATTATTATATAACCGGATTTAAATATGAGGTCAATCGTCTGCATATGAGTATACTATTTTATGTTTGGTTAAATATATAGAAGTTATGAATAAACAACATATTGTTTCACACGGAAACATCTTTAATACAAGTCAGCGATATCCATTCATAGTCTTTAGTTGTGTTTACATATATTTTATCTTTCATCGAACGCAACCTAAGGCATGTTTTACACAGTTTAACGCATAAATACACCAAACGCATATAACTGGGCTTTCTTTTGTACTTCTTTCTATTCAATACACTCAAATTCGACTGTATTTCAAATATTTTGTGATTTTTTTTAAACTGGCGGCGTCCCGCAAGTTTTGAGAAATAATGATACACAAAGTTGTTGCAAACGAAATATTACCCCATATGCCTTAGCTGCTATAAAATAGGACATGATTTGTGAGTAAATTAAGAATCCATTAAGAATTGTATAAACTGCACAATTATGCTATTTTAGACTATTACTAGATTTGCTTTTTTGTTATTATAGCAGCATGGAAATATTATTGTTTACAAAATTATTTCGAGTGAAACTAAAGCAAAATAGCAATGTGTCACACTGTTAAAATATTGAATAACGTAATAGCCACTATTCAGCATGAAAACTTATTATTTTATTTATAAAATGTGTATTTTGCAAGTTTAAAGACTCATGTTTTGTCTAATATACAGAAATACTACCACAGTGGATGTTTATGCACTCCAACAACAGTCAGTGCTACTGGCCTTATTTCGTTTATAGTGTCAAATATACTTCAATTATTAGACACAACACTGTTCTACTTCATTCGCGTTATGAATCGTTTTTGTTTTTATGCACCAGAACGCTTCAATGCAAGTAATCCTAGCAACAGATGGCATTTACTCCTTCATCCTATTTAACTATGACCAAGGCCAGTGGACGTTGAAACCAGGACCATACAGATACATGGCCGCTGGGTTCAGTAATAGTGACTTTACAGGACACATCATTGCAAACAGCATCAACTTCACTAAATTACATAATCACACCAATATAGGTATGACTTTAGCGTAAATATAGAAAACAAAGAAAAAAAAGAGATTCTAACTCATCATAATTATTATTGTACTTGTGCAAATGTAGAAAAACATTTTTTGAAATAAATAAACATCTGTTTTATCTTTCAGAGAATAAATAGCATACATATAAGTAGATGAGTGGTAATATTACAATATTATATCATTGAAGCAATATTTTAAAGGTTATTATATTTTGGATATTGAACTAGTCCAGCAACCAACCCTTCGTCATCAGATCGGTTTCCAAATTGCGTTGCATGTCAGCATGTATGTAATACCATATCTTGCCCGTTATTCATCTTTGTAGCTGTTGTTTGTTTCTGTGCTTGTTTGTGGTTGACTGTGGTCCGTGAATTTGACATTTCCTGTTGGACGTTTACAAGTAACTCCTTAAACAAATAGATTAGTACGCTGATCTCAGTATTTGACTATGAAACAAACTCTTGATTGCTGTGTTAGCCATATATACGTTCCTTCTGCCCGTCCCACAATCAGAATTTTCAGAGGTTACCAGATACTGTATTTATTTAGTTTTCATGTAGTTGTTTAATTATACTTTATTTATTTCATTTATTTGGTTTATTCAGACTTGAACGGAAGATGGTTGTTCAATGTAACCACCATAACCCCGTCCCTCACAAACCAGTCGTTCTGCATGCACTACCGAGAGAATCAAACAATCAAAGATTGGATTCAGAATCAGCTTAGCAATGCCTACGCTTGTCCGTGCAGTGAAGTAATCATGAAGCTCGACTATAGTTACCGTACTGTTCCACCGTTGATAGTAGATAACAACTACCCCGAGCAATGCTACGAGGCGTGGTTTTTTAGCAATTACGGCGTAAAACAACGATGTTGCTATAGGTAATCCACGAAAAGCTAAATAATATTTATATTTGCGTATGGATAACACATTATTTAAATGAAGTCATGTATAGCTTTCCAGACAATTTCATTGACAATAATTAACTCGTGCAGAACATGGAGCCTGGTTTAGTATTTTACTATTAGTTTGATATGTATGTAATCTATTACGAGCATACTGTTTCTTTTTTTTATTATTTAGAATATAGTGTGCTTGTTCTCCTAACGTTGCAACAATTACAGTGATATATCGGTCAATAAAACGAGATATTTTAAACTAGGCTATATAGTGCGGGTGTATTAGAATATCATTGTATACAGTGATGTAAATACCATACTTGTTATATGGAATGGTGTATTTTAGATATGGGGCCCTAATGAAAGGATCACCAAACGGCGGCTTTGCTACGTTTGAAAACGATCCATACAACGCTACAGATGCCTACTACAAATGTTGTGGAGGGGATAAACATTTGTGTTATATGTACTATGAGGTAAATCCATCGGATGACTGTTCCTCGTGGACACCAGATGACGAGGTCTCAGGCGATAGAATCAAAAGATCGATATCTAAACATGGACCCTCTTACATGGGTGAGTTCCATATGTAATTCGTATACTCTTATAACACGTCTTTGAACACCGTCCATTTTAAACCTCTACACTTGGTTTAAACATATTGTATTTTCATATTATACAACATGCATATATAAATAGTACAAAGTTAATAGGATTGGAATGAACGAAAGCAATCTTATAAAGTTCCTCTCCTTGGAATTTAACAATTGATGTTGGCGGTTAATACAGTTTGACATCGAAATGGATACATATCTTATTTCGCGTAGAAGGAAAGAAACAATAACTCGATACAAACAGGTCTTAGAGAAAAGAAAAGGAAAGCGTTGGGAAACAACAACAACATGGAACTCTTGGGTGACGAAGTGGAGAAGGGTAGGAAATATGTTATAGTTGTCAACAAGCTGACACTCAGCTAAAATTTGAGAAAAAAATAAAATAAAATTGAGCTCCTCAATAAGGGAAATAGTATACTAAAAAACAATAATAAAATTAAAAACGTTTACTTGCTAAACAAAATATATACACAGCTTCAAACATAGCCATATTTGTTTGGTAGGAGACCAGTGGATCTACAAAAAGAATTGTTTTGAGACATTTGCTAACTCGATGCACCGTTTAATTATGTATAAATGTAAGATAACTGAAAATATAACATGTTGTGTCAGATGATTATTCACAAACAGTATTATACGCGAAACATATACACGCAATAGCTATATTGTGAACAAGACAGGCATATGTGGTAGACTATGTTATACAATAAAACATGTGCGTAAGATTTGTCTGTGTTACTATAGTATATGTTTCATATAGATGATTTTCAGAGTGTTGAGGTTTTAAATATTAATGTTTATAGTTTATGATTAGTATTTCATTTTTCTAAAATACACAACATGGATGATGCTATATCTCACATGTTTGCAAGTATGATTAAACACATATTTTATGAATATGGTCCAGCTGATTATAAGATATTTAACTTTTAGAGATCCAGAGATCAAGCCATATTAACTGTAATATCAATTATATGTGTTTAGGAATGAAGGAGCCGCCAAATATTCAACATCTCCAAGAATCGTTCGATATTTCGTTGGCCGAAAAAAAGTCGTTGCAGATAGACTTCTCTAAACATATCGCTGATGGTCTTCTAAGCGTTATGATCCGTGTACACACGAACATCAGCCGCGAGGATTACTCTTGGGGTATACAATTTTCTGTCTATTTATAAACGTATCGATGTACTAGTTAATGAAAATATATTTTAGGACGGTTACATTGAATACATACCAGAGTATACTTGCTACTATATGGTAGATACTGACTTCTCTAGTAAAACATACAGGGATATCCATATAGTGTGCAAAGACGTTAATACACTCAAGTGATATGAATACGCAACACGGGAATTTCCGCTATATATTGTATGTACAATATGCTGCTTTTGATCGAATGGTACATGGCTACGTAAGACCTTTCCTTTTGGAAAACATACTAAAACAACGAATAATACAGCAAATAGTATTCCTTCAATGTTTCATTATTCACAGAGTACGCGTTTGGTTCAATCATGTGAGCAAACTTAGGATGCATCATTTTGCAAACTATTTACGTTAAATACAGTACTGAACTAGCTCAATTTTTCAAAGAGCTACTTCAACATTTATGAAGTTCTTGTTGCAAAGTGTAGTCTGATTAAAACTTCTACAACATCACAGTTGTGTCCTTTCTCTAGTTAACTTCAACTTTCTTTTTAAAAAACATCTTGGGATTTCTTTGGAATATTATGTGCAATTAAGTGTGCAGTATATACAATATATAGCGGAAATTCCCGTGTTGCGTTTTCGTATCACTTGAGTGTAGTAATACTTTATTTGTTCATTAGTATGCTAACGTTATCTTTTCATCAAATACATATTTATTTACAACAACTTTAAATATTAAACTGGTTTTGCTTAGATATTCTAGCTACAACAAAAACACAACCATATTTACACTATCCCATTTTATTGGGATGACACTAGGGTAAGTGTGAGGTTTGTGCACCCCAGAACATAGTTTAAACCCCAGCGGCCTTTTTGCCACTGATCGTTCCAAGGCGGTAGCCCTATTGTCAACCCTTTTGTGTTTGTAATGTCTAATTTGGCATTTTGTTCATCTTTAAAGTTGTTATTTGTTTCTGTGTTTGTTTGTGGTTGACTGTCGTCCTTGAATGCTACTTTCCCTATTCGATTTGTATAAGCATATTTGTAGTGTGTCCAATTGTTTTTATTGTTTATTTCTTTAGACGATGCATCACACGTGTTCAACTGGATGTTCAGTAAAATATATATTTCAAACCCTGTGTATCTTGATTTTATCATCACCTCACGCTGGAATACATCGTCAGTTTACTCACCAGCAATCCAGTTATGCGAATGCAAACGCACAGACCAGTGTGGCTTTTCTTTCATGCAGTTATTTTCTACACATGGTATGATGCTAACATACAGATGTAACACCTTTGGCACTTTTAATAAGTGTTTATTTGAATAACAAAATATTTGCCATAATATGGTAGATGCGTTTATATGCGTTAATGACATTATTTAATATACTTGTAAGTAACAAATAACAGGATTTTATAATCCTGATATCAACTTGTACGACGAGTTATGCTATAATTCTAAACCTATCTTGGTCAATTCCTAAGAGCAACACACTGATCGTTTTCACCGAAAATAGTAATATGCGGCTGCATAATATGTGCACTTTCTACTTTGTTTTGGTTTTAAATAATTACAACTGTTCTTAAGAGTAGAGTCTAAATATACAGAGGTCTTTGTAATGTCTATACAGCTTATTTATACTCTAAGTTTGATGAAATTATAACATGTTTCAACATGCTATTGCTTCCTTTATAGAACTCTCAGTATCTGTACCATGCATATGCGACGAGGCATCCAGCGGTCGGTACTGTGAAATTCCACGTGAGGGTTGCATGGACAAGACATGCTTTCCTGGAGTGACGTGTAACAATAGTACAAGTGGTCACACATGTGGTGAATGTCCTATGGGATTACTTGGCGACGGACAGTCTTGCTACGGTACAATGACTGTTGTTAAAGATTTCAAATAAAAACGTTCTAGACAATTTACATTTCCGATTAGCCTCAGGTTTATATGCCATAATAAAATAAAATTAAAATAGCAGTCGTTTACTTTGTTTTAACATTGAACTATGTACAAGGGGCCACACTTAAGAAATGATCAGCGGTGTGAGGTTAAGCAGGCATCTCCGTATATAAATGTAAATATCAACAGTGAACAATATATTTATATATAATAACCCGGATATGGAATGATAGACACCTTGTCTAAATGACTTATTTGCATAACATGTTAGGCTCGTTTTTAAGAATATCCGGTCGTTGATCATGTTGTTATTTGTTTAAATATTGTGTTGTAGAATATCAATACAGATTATCTTCATAGTGGCAATATAATTTGAAAGGCTGTTTCTCACCTTCTCCGTTTATTTCTTCTCCGCTTATTTGCTGTCATAAATTGTATATATAGCATATATTCATATTACTAAAAATGCTGTTTCTTATCTTGCTATGTCAATTGCTTGTATGAATGTAAACTATGTCTCACGGGCCTCTGGCCTATTGATTGATAAATAAAGTCTTCTTCATATTTATAACACATTGGCATCAAACGAATATAATGGTTTATTTTACAGGTATATACTTTATGAGAAAAGCGGTCACATTTTAATTATTTAAATTGAATTTTTACTTTTTTATTTTACAGAATAGCCAAGCATTTTCGACGGCAGACCGAATCACAAGCTCTCTAAGCTATTGTTTATATAGTTATCTGAACATTACCTGAGCATAATTTCTTTTGAATTTTATTTATTACACCAATAAATTTAAAAACATTTATTTTACTGTATAAACTTCATATTAATATTAAAATTTCCAAGTGAGCAAATCATTTCATTATGTGTTTCAATTATATCCCACGTCACAGGTTCACACATATTATATTTTAAGTGGTGATTCTTTGGTTTCCGAAATCACGTAAAATACAATTCGTGGGGATGTCTGACCAATCGTCTGGACGTTCAGTAGAAATTAATAGATAATGTTATGTCCAGAAGTCTCGTAAATGGCTCAGACAGTCAAGGTTTGTTTTTTAACCTCATATGGTCATATGAGACAAAAAAACTTAAGGATACCACAGACAGATACAGTAACAACATAAGGATTCGAATCGCTTAGGAAAGAACAGCTTAAGGAAAATGACCACATAAGGTATCAAATGTGTTATTGTCCGTCCATCAACACTTTCTTTTAGTGATATATCCTCTTAGCCATTTTGTCAACTTTAACGAATCTTCACATGAACGGAATAAAAATGGATACATTTAACTTCAAGGATCGTTTCATTTTGGTGATAACTGTACTAAGTCTTCCAAAAGTAACTACTTCTAAAAACATTTATGCCGAGATTTCCAAACAAACCTTTTTATAAACAATTAGTCATGATATTCCATCAGCTTTGCTCCTTGTTTGTTATTGTTTCGTATTATAAAATTATCATTTAGCTATGATCAAGTTCATGATAGATCTACTCAGTGTTATTACTTACTGATCATCAAAACTCAATATAACACGTTCATGGTAGATCTAATAAGTGCTATACAAATAAAGAATTACAAAGGAATTTCTATAATTATCGTGTAACAAAAATATATATTCACAAATTGGAAACGAACATGTTTGCATTTTAAATTGTGTTTTTGTGTAAGATAGGATGATGTTTATATTTTAAAAGTCAAAATAAAACATCAATGAATATAAAGGTTTGATTCAAAACTTATCTAGTCTCTTTTGGATATTTAGCTGCATTTGTCAAACGACAACCGACAGTTTTACCAGCAACGTACTCCACCTATAGTCAATCGTGCATGTTAAATAACATAAATGTGTGCTCTTTCATCTATATTATGTAGCTTTTATGTTGATTTAACCGATTGTTTCACATACTCGTTTAATTGACGGAGTAGCAATCATTTTAATTTGACATGCACATTGTTAGAATCATAGTGTATGTGCATTGTAATATTTATGTCTTGGGCTTAGCATAGATGCTAGATTGTATCGTAGGCCATTCAAACGCAATATAATAGTTTTATTACATATATAAGAAATACATTGCCTATTTAACATGTCTTTTATCCTGAAGCATGTATTAGGACCTCGACTGAATATTCCATTATCTTTTTGACTTTAAACCTGCATCCATTATTTGAATAAATGTTAATACAAGTTTTTCTTCGTTATTCTACGACAGCGTATAATATAATATTGATGCGATGCATTATAATCAATATTAAGTAACATGCAAAAAAGACAAACAATAATTTGTTGTGAACTTATCAAAGTTATGCAGAAAACTAATAGGACGCCGAGAGTTTTAAGAAATCAAAATTGCCGTGGGTCCCTAAAATTATGTTGTATGAAGTTTATAAATTATTGTTTTAAATATTGTAATTATATACAATTAAATAAAAAATTCGGATCATTATATAAACCAATAAAAGTCCTGCTATAAAATGCATGGATGCGACATTAGTTGTAGCTATGGATTCGGCATCATGGCTTCCCTTGATAGTGACTTCTGATTTAATCTCTGGATATTCAAGCACATTTATATTTTCCTTTGACTGTCGTTCAATATCCGTTGGTCTAGTAGTTTTCTCAATAGTTTCTGTTTGATGATGGCCCTCCCCGGCAAGTTTCCTTGTTCTTGTATTAGTTGAAACACTATTAACAGGGATGGGTTCAATTGATCCATATATTGTTAATCTAAATGACTTAATTCCAAAATCGCCTCCTGAAAAATGAGTATACTAAGTTTTAGATATGTGTTAAACTGTATGTATAGCAGTCACGGGTATACATCTATAAAATCATGATATTCCATACAACTACCACACATACAAACCTTCTGTTTGACCACACATACAATTATATGGTATAATACATGGATAAACATAGATATAAAAGTCGAACAAGAAATGAAGCATTCACAATACACAGTCACACAAACACGCGCATTCAAAGACAACAATTACAAGGAAAGTATGCCAGGCCACAAACATACAGAGGTTGACAATAGGGGATACCAGCTTCGAACGGCCAATGGCAAAAAGCCGCTGGAAATTTAAACCAGGTTCTGTGGTGTACCACGCTAATTTTACTCTTACCACCCTATTGTCATCAGAATAAAACGTGACAGTGTAAATAAAGAAATCCCCACCAGACTATATCCTCTAACAAACCACGTATGTTTATCACGAACAAACACTTAATGGATATACTGCTTTTTATGTGTTCCAATAAGGTCACCATTTTTACATATGATTTGTTAAGTCCTTTAAGGTGATACCATCAACGTAAGTATACACGTCTTACAAGATATGTAGCATCCACCAAGTACAGCCAAACCAAACACACGCATAAAAAGAAAACGACAGCCAAAAGGCATAACTGAAGGTTATAAAGTATGACATAATCTGCACGATACCTTTATAGTAAAAACAAAATCAACAAACCTTGCAAGGTACTTGTCTGTACTAATATCAACTTCCACGTGCCTATTGGTTGCTCACCCCAGAAATGAACTGACAGAAACTCTACTTGCTCACGCAGTGTTGCACCGCTAAATATCAACTGCTGCCTGGCAACCGATATCGAATATGTCCCGGAAGGGGATAATAGCAATATTTCTAACTCGTCCTCTCTAGGAGATGCAAATGTAACAGTTACCACGACGTGCTCAATGTTTTGCACGCACGACATCCGGGTATTTCCATGACAACGTATTTGAACTTGAGCTTCAGACTCATGAACAATGGAATTGTCGTTGTTTCTGTTGAATATAAAAAAGATTTGATTTAAAATACATTAGCATGGGTCGTAACTTGAACAGTAGAATTGCAGACAGTCGTAAACTAAACATTGGCAACTTTATTGTATTAAGAAGTTTTGCTTTTTATTTCTGCAATTAGAAATGAACAATTAGAACTTAAAAGAGCGCATATTTACGGAAGTATCTGATAAATGTTATTAGACTATGACTTAGTTGTTATGTAAAGAAGGGTGAAAATATCGGACAGGGAAAGCAGCATTCAATGACGACAGTCAACCACAAAACACAAAATCAAACACGCAAACAGACAAAAATACAAACGACATCACAAACACAAAAGGGTTGACAATAGGGCTACCGCCTTGGAACGGTCAGTGGCAAAGTAGGCCACTGGGGGTTTAAACCAGTTCTAGGGTGCACCAAACCTCACACTTACCGTACTGTCATCCCATAAAAACTGGACAGTGTAAATAAAGAAATCCCCGCCATGATCTAAACTCTAACCAACAAGGCAGCATCAATAGGCAATATAAGTAAAACACAAATATGCTCGTGTAAATATAATACAAAAAAACAATAGCCTAGAAAGCCACGATGAAGGTACTCATTGACTTGGCAGAAGCCAGAGCAGTAAGAGAACACACCATTAAGGGCACGACAAGAAAGAACATGGACAAACATCAAACGCCACCGTCCCAATGGGCTTTAGGTAGGCGTCATCATAGGGTCCACAGCCTGTCCGGTCATCGTACAATTAAAGAGGAAAGCATAGTGGCGAACTGTAAAAGGGTCCACCACCAAGCATGCAGTACGTTGCAAAATGATAGGGTCATAACCTCTTTTGATAAACTTTTTAACAAGTTTAACAAAGATAGTATGAAAGTGATTATGACCAAAAATCTTACGAAGTTTATAAATCACATCACCATAAAAGTCAGGTTGTGATAGTCCTTGTCGCAGAAGAGTCCTTAAATAACATTTATATTTGGAAAGAAGATCAAGGTTATGATAAAAAAAATTGCAAAGGTTTTACGAAGTTTATGGTAACGGTAACCCTGATTGAGTAACTTTTTAGTTATACAAAGATTCCGAATATTAAAGTCTTCAACTCGAGAACAAGCTCTAGAAAAACGAATAAGTTGAGACAGATACACCACGTAAGAAGTTGCTCGGGGAACATCCCCATCCAAGTGGGGATAATTAATAATGTCAAAATTAAAATCATCTCTCTTGTCATAGATTTTGCTAATTATTTTACCATTTTCAATCGAGAGATCTAAATCAAGAAAAGAAGCGTTATTATCAGATATATTTTCTTTATTAAGCCGAAGTTCTTTAGGATAAATATTATGAACCATAGTTGGAAAGAAAGGGTTGTCAATGTTCAGTATGTCATCCAGATACCGAGAGGTGTCATTAAAAGCAAACCTTATAGGTATTAGTCATTTATATTTCCTAAAGCATTCCTGAAATATTATTTCATAGGTTTTAGAAACGGGGAGCTATAAAATGTTTACTTCTCAAAAACTGTTGCAATTGTTACGTTTACACAATTATGATTGTGTTATATAACACAATCATATTAATTATTGTGCATTTCTGAAATTAAGGCAATTCATTTTTTATGGATTTTAGAATTGTTAGCCAAAATTAATAATGTTTTATTTGTCTATTAATCAAGGGCAACCATTCTTGATCTAATAACATGATGACTCAAAGCATCTCAGTGGATCTAATTTTGCGGTGAGATGTGTAAAACACTAAGTCTGACTAAGTTATAAGTCAACGGCAAAATCTGAAATTATATAAGGCGGACAATTTAATTTGAACAACATGTCGATACAGCAATGTTCTGAGTAAAATTTGGATTTAATACACTAAAGCGAGCTCCAATGTCTACGCTGAAACCGAACCTTTTCATATTTCCTATCGGACAAGGGTATTTTCATTATACGCCGATGATTAAAACACATTCAGATCTGCATTTTGTAATATGACTACCGTGATACAATAAATACTAAAAAACTGCAACTCTTCGCAACTAACCATTCAATTAATTTAAAATGTTCTAAATAAACATTTCTCTATTGAGAGCATTTCGTTTACTAATCAGGTGACAATTCATAGATAGTGTTAGCAAAGTTCTAACGAAGCACCAACTGTACCTGTCGTGTTATTATACACAACATGATATTAGATACTTACGTCAGTTCAGTAGTGCGACTTCTATGTGTTATACTTATATTGCCTATTAATGCTGCCTTGTTTGTTAGAGAATGTAACGTGTCGGGGATATTGGGATGACAATAAGGCAAGAGGGAGGTTTGGTCCACCCTAGAACCTGTTTTAATCCCCCAGCGGTATTTTTGAAATTGACCGTTCCAAGGCGTTAGCCCTATTATGAACCATTGTATGTTTGTGATGTCATATATTCCCTGTTAATCATCTTTGTATTTAGTGTTTGTTTCTCCATGTGTTTTTGTTCACTGTAGTCCTTGAATGGTTCATGTCCTATTCGACTTTTATATATACATCTAAACAAACGTACTGTTTAAACATTCGTACATGTTAAACAACGGTTTGCTTTGAAGTTCTTTGACCAAACGGTTGTGAAATTACACCAACGATATAAATAAAGCTATATACTACACTCGTTTTATAAGTAGTTATACAAACCTTACAATGGTTGTTACACTAGTTTGTTGTATTTGGTCCGGAACATGCTTCCATCTTTCTGCTAAGGAACCCACCTTTGACGCATTAGATAGCCCGAATCCAAAAAGATCATGATCTGAGATTAGAAGCACACAAAAATAAACAAATTGATGAATTATTAAACCCAACCTAAGCACATAACATTATTTAAAAATTGATATTCTCCCGTTCATAAAACCTCTAGGGAAACATGCAAACTGCATCAAGACATGAATGATCAACCTATTGTGAAACATAAAATGTACTGCATGTTCAAAACGAAAGAGGTTTGTCATAAAAGTTCTTGTTAATCCATAACAAGGTCGAACTTAAATACTTCAATTTACACAACTACAAAGCATTATTAAACAATGTTATATGACATAACTTATTTTCTCACCATGTATGCATGGAGGTAAACTGCTTAAAAAAATGCCAATCAATGATAAAGTAAAACAAAAGTAAAGTAAAACAAAATAGATAAAATTCCAAATTGACTGGTGTTATCAAAGCAGTATAGCTAATATAGCATATATGAAAACAAACATGATAAAAACTAATCTATGCTTTAGCGCAAAGCGCACATGGTTAAACAAATCTAAAACCAAGACATTTATTCAGAAAATAATATTAACACTTTCGTTTCATGAGGAATTCTGTAATTCTATATGACAAAAGTGAATCCCATAGTATTGAAGTATGACTTCGATTTGCTAGACTATAGTTATAGACTTCAATGATCGAAATCAAGTTATTACAAGTAAACTTCTTCAGCAGGGTTTTCGTTATCACAAACTACGTACATCTTTCTCTAAATTCTACCGCCGCAACGAGGGCCTGCTGGAAAAGTACAACACCAACCTTAAAACACTTCTGCGACTAGGCATATCACAACCCTCATTTTATGGAGATGTGGTCTATAAACTTCGAAAGTTAAAGAGGTCTGACGGGTTTCCTGACCGCTTTACAAATTTAATCAGGAAGTTCGTCAGAAAAGGATATAACCTTTTGGTTTTACAGCGCACTGCATTTTAGTGATTGACCCCTCTACAGTCAGTCATTACGCTTCACTTTTCACTTGTGCGATGACTGGACTACCTCTAGGGACTCTATGATTGTACCTACTGAAACCCCAATTAAGAGAGGTGGGTGCATGAGCTTTCGTCCCTCGAGTTTTCTGGTCGTACCTTAGATTGGTTTTCTCTTTAGTTGCAACTACTAGGGTTGTTCAGTACGATTCTGGATACATCCTGAGATGTTTAATTTTTTTTGTATGTGTTTCTTTAGTTAGTTTCTCTGGATGTGGACTTTATTGTTAGAGAATTCCTTTAAATGGGATGAAGTTTTGTTTACACTGTCTTGTCTACTTGTGCGCTGAAGACAGGATAATAGCGAGGATTGTGCGCATATAAAATCGATTCAAGCTAACCAGTAGGCCTTATTGCCTACTGACCGTTCCAAGTCGGTAAACCTGTCTTCACCACCCTTTCTGTTGTTTTTTGTCTCTTTCATTGTATTTTCAAGTCCTTGTTTGCAGTGCAGTGCGGACCTACGATGCCATTGCGTTCGGACGCTGTGGTTTCTATAGGACCCTATATCTCATTTTAGTATATAGATGAAAAATGGCAAAATGCTTATCAAACAGTGTCTTACAATGTTTTCCAGCAGCATTTTGCTTGAAATGTTTAGACTCTTGAAGCCCTTCATGTTCGGAAGCTTCTACTAGAATATGTTGCACATCGCGCCAGGATAGTTCGTGGCTGAAACATATTGACATACGTAGATGTATGTAATATGACTAGAATAGAATATATAAAAGCATCGCTCGCATCCAAACCCCAACACACACAAACTCGCATTTATTCAGAGTGATGCAATTTGTGTGCATTCGCTTTTAAGTTAAATTAAACAGCGATTTTCGTAGGTTGAATTGAGAATATTAATACATGGTTATAACATAAGATTCTTGACGAAAATTGATACATGTACATGTACCTGCGAGTCTTTTACGAAAGGAAGCATTCACAGAAATCATTCATCCAGAAACACGAATTCAAAACAAACAACAATTGCAAAAACACATAGAGCTAAACAGTTCGAAATCACAAATATACAAGGGTTAACAACAGTGGTACCGCCTCGAAACGGTCAGTGACCGTTAGCCACCAGAGGTTTAAACCAGGCCCTAGGGTGCACCAAAAATCACTCTTTTCCTTTGATTCTCAATAAATCAGAACAGTGGAAAAAAGAAAATTCCCACTAGGCTTTAACATCTAACATTGCTGGGTAGCATTATATATTGATTAACCGTGTAATTCTTAAATGTCACTACGTTGGAAGCCGTTAATGACAACGATTATCTGGTATTTTAGTATATACTATGTTTTTACTGTTATGGTATATTATAATTTTTGCCTTATGTATTACTTATTACAAGGATTCTTATAACGGTATATAATACAATTATCGTTACCATGTGTATAATAAAATGGCTTTTACTAATTAATAAACACGTGTAACTTGCTTCAGTGTCTTCTAACAAGTTAAGGATTACTGCATAATTTGATAATGATAACGATACCTCGTGATATAATGCTAAATAGCGTAAGCATTTGGTTTCAAAATGTTTACACATTTGAATAGCATGTGAAAGAAATATTTTACTTTGCTTGGAGTGCTAGGCCTATTATCGCAGAGACCATGGCTGTCGAGGCAGATGTCCCTTTAAAAGAGCGTGTAAAATTGTTGCGTTCATGGGAAGTGGTCACCTAAATAGAAATAAATGCAGTTAGTAATATAGCAAAACATACACACATCGCAATTCTTTTCTAATTACAGCAAAAACCTATGTCTTCAGAAACGTCTTTTTCAAGAAGAAATATCCACAAAATTGGAAATTGGAAGACTGTCTCCATTTCTTTGGAGATTTTAAATTTAAAACTATGTTTGTTTGAATACAGAAAACAGTTCGGATACCGAAGCAGCATTCCTCGATCTTCATCACTTAATTTCTAATTATTTCATACATACTAAAATCTATGATAAGAGAGATGACTTCAACTTTAACATCGTTAACTATCCACACCTGGATGATGATGTACGTCGAGATACATCATACGGGGTTGTTTATATCTCCCAGCTATTTCGTTTCGCTAGAGCTTGTAATGCTGTTATAGACTTCAATGATCGAAATCAAGTTATTACAAGTAAACTTCTTCAGCAGGGTTTCCGTTATCAGAAACTACGTAGATCTTTCTCAAAATGATACCGCCGCAACGAACTGTTCGGGTCAATTCTGGATACATCCTGAGATGTTAGTATTTTTGTATTTTATTAATTTTACAACAACATCTTAGTGTTTTTTTTGTTAGTTTCTCTGGATATGGACTTTATTGTTAGAGTATTCCTTTTGATGGCATGTAGTTTTGTTTACGCTGTCTTGTCTATTTGCGCACTGAAGTCAGGATAATAGCGAGGATTGTGAACACATAAAATCGATTCAAGCTAACCTGTAGGCCTTATTGCCTGCTGACCGTTTCAAGTCTGTAACCCTGTCTTGACTACCCTTTATGTATTATTTTGGCTTTTTCATTGTATAATTAAATTTTGCTCCTCGTTTGTAGTACTAACATAGTTATCCAAAAAAACGCATCCAAAACAAACATACGGAAATAAAAAGAAACCAAAGTAGGAGACACCACACACATGTTAACAGAGGTATCTATGGCAAACAAAAACAACACCTTAGGGTTCAACCCACCTTCTAGGATGCACCAAACCTTACTATTACTCTACTAGTATCCCATTTACAGCATACAGTGTAAATAAACAAATCCTTTCCACGTTCTAACAAACTAGGCAACATTAATACGTTTTGCCTCTCTGGAATACTCACCATGTAAGAAGCATTAAATGAACCCCCCCTCTCCAAACGTTGAAGTCAGTGTGCATGCGCAAGATTCAGCAAAGTCCGGGGTTCCACCAAATTGTCCTATGCTGTTAACAGCAATGGTGTAAATACTATTGGAAAACCCATCGCCAATCGGGCCGGCAGGGAAGACAAATATTGCGCCTTTTCCATTTCGACCCTGCAAAGATTCAGTCAAAGTAGTCGAAATATGAACCATCTGATTTTCAGATCAGTAGAAATCAACTAATTACATTACCTTTCGTAAGCCCTGAACAATTCGAAAACTGTTTATAGAGGATCAAGTAATATATTCTGGAAAGTTTTGTCTCTGATCTTTTGATTTCATTGCAACTCAGTCATACGGAATGTCATTGTGACATCTAAACTTATTCTATGTTATGACCACAATATGAGTTACAAAAAAAATCTTTGAACAGGTGGATAATGTTATAATAAATGTTTTGTTTAACTGATATTAATTCTCAACCAAGTCAGATGTTCCAAATATGGATGATCGCTCTTTACCCAGTGTCGCCGCTCCCGATTGTTCTTACATATTTACTTTAGTATTATATATATTCTTGAACATCTTTTCTTCTTTTAACTCGCCTTTATGAACAATCAAATATTTCGTATTTGTCGTGCTCGGCCGTTTCCAAAGGTCCATTATCATACTCTTTTTTTTATAGCACAGTGGCGTTGCTTGTGCAGTGTGGCGGCAGTAAAACGTATCCCCGCGCTTGCAATCAGTACTGTTATTCATTCGATCTTTGGAGATCGCTGAGCCCGATACTTATATTTAGTTATCGGTGGTACATTTTCAATTTCATTTTTTCTTACTTAATTTTTGATTCGGTGTTTCCACTACTCCGGCCGATAAAAGGCTCTGGGTATTGTTTAACCACTCATAGGATATGTTGTCTGCTTTTTAATTTAATACGCAGGTTTCATAATCGCTGCTCCAAAATTAATTCCATTATATTTATTTCGCTCTTCGGGACATTTACTTTTATTAGATACTGGGACAATACGCCGTACGACATGGGGGAGCAGTATACTCCATGTCCACCGCCATATGCATGCCATCTTCGGGATTGTTAAACTTTTGTACTATTGATTTTTTGAATATTGAGTTCAACCCGGGGCTAGAGGGCGTGATCGGTAGCTAGCATATTACACTACCGCTCATGAACAGTCTCAATCAAACCGAGACTGCAATATTTCGTATGTGTCGTGCTCGGCCGTTTCCAAATGTCCATTATCATACTCTTTTTTTATATGTTCTCTGTTTAGATATTGATATTATATTTATATTTTTCTAGATATTTGCTTGAACACTACTGATTAAGCCGGTGCTTATAGGCTGAGGGGTGGTGCACATTATATTATATATATACACACATCTCCTAAGCAAATACTTACCTTGTTCGGCGATTTCCAAATTACCCCTTTCATGCTTATTTTATATAGCACAGCAATGTTGCCTGTGCAGTGTTGCGGCGGTAAAACATCTCCTCGTGATTGCAATCAGAACAGTTATGCATTCCGATCTTTGGAGATCGCTGAGCCCTATATTTATTTCCAGATATCTGTGGTACTTTCTCAGATACTTTCGTTTTCTTACTTTAATTTCGAATAGGTGGTTCCACTACTCCAGGCATTAAATGTTCTGAGTATTCTATAATCAAACTTAGGATATGTTGCCTGCTTTTTAATTTAGTATGTTGTCGGTTACTTGTGATACGCAGGCGTCATAACCTCTGCTCCCTACTAAATTCCATTTTGTTTATTTCGCCCATTTTCTCTCGTTTAGGACAAAGCATTTTGTTAAAAAGAGGGACCATGCGCCGCTGGCCATGGAATGTTATGAAAATACCCCCATTGAAGTTTCCATGTTCACCGTCATATGCATACCATCTTCGGGATTGCTCAAATTTCTGTACTATTGACATTTTAAATATTGAATTCTGCTTAACCCGGGGCTACAGGCGTGACCGGTAGTAAGCAGTTTTCAATACCGTTCATGAACAGTCTCAATCAAACCGAGATTGCAATTTTTTTTATATTTATTGTGTTCGACGATCTCCAAAGTTTCCCTGTCATACCCTTTCACTAACACCGAGTCTACAACGTTTCACTCTTGTTTGTGTTTGTTGCTCCCTTTTCAGTATTTACTAAAAAGCATTTCTTTCATTACGTCCACTTTCTGTGTTGGCATTATTTAAATTCATTTATTTTCAAACCAATCAGTCACATAAACATAGATCTGAATTAAAACGATAAAATGGTAAAGTTGCAACGTCATATCACTTCTACTTACGGTTTTTATCCCATGTTTTAAAACGTCTTCTGCTAATGCATCTTGTTTATAAAATGGTGTCTTAGCTCCCCAACTATTTGAATATATATGTATATCCTGAAGACGAAAGATAAGCCCCCTGGCAATAGCATCGTCGGTGAAGTGTGGAACAGCCCATCGGAATTTTTCTATTTCACATATCTTCAGCACTGTAGAAAGAAAAATATTTCTCTTTGAAACAAAGTCGCCAAAATATGTTGTTTTTTTGCTTGCACAATACACAAATAAAGTAAGAAGTAAAGGGTTTGCTAAATATACATTTATAGAAATAATGTTTGTGTCTCTTGGTACACTTGAACCCACGAGTTTCTGATTGGCATATAGCCACTATTAACACTGAGCTATTGCGACTAAGTGAGGTGGGGTTCTAGGGGTCAGACTAAATTTACGATATTTTCTAATCTAAAAATCCTAAATATAATCAATGAATTTAACAAAGTGAACCCTACTTATTTACATGGAAATAATATGGCACAATAATATTTGCTATCCTAGTTTACGCTCCAGGTTTAATCTCAGCCAGTTTCGTCCGATTTTATACACATTCATATTTCGATTGATATGTCATGCTATCATGAATTTGAACATTTTGAAAATTAAAGATTCTTCTAGAAACATTCCGGATATTACTCTTTAAAGTATAGCGTCTATATCTTTAATTACATTGTATCTCACAGACCGACACATTTGGAGTTTCTGAAGTTCATATGGACCTCACTTGACACTAATACCACGTCATTGGTGTTACGGTTTGTTTCTTTTCTTAAGTTGTATAAACATACTTGATACCGTATATGTAAATACAACTAATTTAATATCAACATCAAATACAATGAGGTATTTCTAAATAAATTTACTCCTGAAAATAATATTCTATACCTGCTATTTTAGCATCAAAAGCAATCCCTGTTGTACAGTCGCTGTTCTTTACTGCCGCAATAAGACCGCTGCAACGATTTCCATGACTGTAAAAGGAATGTATATAACGCAATTTAAATGAATGTTTCTGTTTGTGATTTCATCCGTTGAACATGATCATGGTGATGCATCGATATAATATATTTTAATATATAATATTTAACAGCTAGGTTCTATTATCTGAGTTTGTTCACGAGATGGAAGGGGAGGCGAATGAGAGGAACAGTGTTCGGATGTGAACGAGTATAAATACAAAACATTCCTAACATCAGGCTAACGAACTCCTGATAAACGAGGGCAAACGTTGAATGCATTATTTATTTCACGTTACATTATTATTTGTTTAGCCGTTGTTTTGTGTCAGACTAAAGTTCCGAACAAATTTGTGCAAACAATATAAATGTTATAAATATATCATTTGTTTTATCTCTTTGATATATATGTATACACACTACAATTTTATGCTATTGTCTACAGTAATGTTAGAGTTTTGAGCATGATTCAAAATAACATGAATTCGTTCTCTGACACTGAAGCTGCGTCCTCAGATATGGAGCTTGGCACTCCAAACTACTGATGTCACATGCAAACTTATAGTTTCACTGTATTATCCGAACTAGTAGCTATTGACCGAATATACGTTTTGTACCAATGTTTCAAGAAGTCCCTGTTTATGAACTTGACACGAAAATTGCCTGGCATTGACGAGAGAAATTGCACGAATAAATCCTTATGCTATTTACTATCAGATCGTTGCCAAAGACATCGGACAGAACTCTCCTAGATGGTGAGAGCCTTAATCGTCCTCCAACGTGTATTAGGGTCGGGCAGCACACTCCCAGCAATATACCCGAACATTGATATGCCTGTCATTGGTAATTAGAAAGGACTTCATAAACATGTATTGGACAATCATCAGAGAGTCGATACACTATCGCATTAGGCAATGCTTCTTTATATGAATTGAATTGAATTGTCAGGACAGTATATGTTATACAGAGCCGCCAAAGAGACAGGGGAAGGATACATAGGGATTCGAAACCTGCCCTACTCTTACTGATTAAATGCTTTAACGTTCTCGGAGGATGTACTTTTATACTCGGGATCACCCGGTTAACGTCTACATCCTACATCCTACAGATGAGACTAAGAAAAAGGGTATTTTGTTTTCAAGAAATAATCTACCTTTTTTCCTACTTTGACGGCAAACTACTTCCTCAGTAATATCCAAACTCTCTGCTAGGTACGATGGATATTGTTCAGGTTTGTTGTTTATATTGTCGCTGACGAAGTTGCACGACAAATGAGTTCTCTGTAAGAGAAACGAAATAAAGACACAATGTATGTATACATGAATTATTAAAGATGCGTAACTACTTTAACTGATTCAACTATATAATATCCTCCTTAGGGAAGTAATTATCACAACGTAAACAAATTCACTGTTTTCCAATATTTCGATCCTAAAATCTTTATCTAGGAAACTTGCTTGCACAAACACTACACGTTTACATTTAGATCACAGGAAAGTTAAAAATATAGATATATTAGTTTTCAGTTATGCCATTTTGGACACGTATGCAATGACAATAATGTTTTAACTATGTTGTGATCAAAATTTAAATGTGTAATTTAGATACCATTGTATATGAATGTTCAATTGGATTAAACATAATAACAAACATTACCTAACGAATTGTTTAGGGGGATTAAGAAAATTAAAGGTTTAATATCGTATATGTGTTTTCAGAAAATATGAATTAACTTAGGAAAAAAAATGTTTTAGTATGATATGCTTTAGACTATTAATATGTAATACAACTGATAAGATAAACATGTGATGCATTCAAAATATACAAATGATTGCTTAAAGATATAATTGCCTCTAATAAAAGTGAAATAGGGTATGTTGTATTTACATGCGTGACTGTTAAATATTGAATGTTCAACCCTGTGGGATAAAATAGATATAAGTAGCAAGTATCATTTACATTTGTAAACTGCAATCTTCAGATATATTTTTCTACCTGAGCATTAGAAATGAAACTCAATAAATGTAAAAATAATCTTTAAACATGATTGTACTTACAATATTAGGCGCCAAATCCGGTATATTTACATCAACGCCAACATCCAATATGGCGATGACAACGCCCTTACCCGTGTACCCACGGAACCATGCATCTGGTATACCCATGCCATAGGTTGAAGAACAATGACTAGGCGACTGTGTACATGTAAAGAACACACACAAATAATTTCTTTACAATAATACGGCTGATGAAAATGTTGTTGCATCATCAATACCACACCATAGTCACTGACTTGTTTTATAATATATGATCTAGGTTAACAAGTTTAACATCAAAATGACATTTTACATTTTACTGTTTTCGAACTTCATTTTATATATATATATATATAAAACACAATCAAGACGAACCTCTATACGAACCCACGGACAAGTACCTGTATCTTCATAGCCAGTCATTGCACCCAGAATCAACAAAGCAAGCTATACCATATGGTCTTGGGATTCGAGTCAAACGGATTTGTTCAGATGAAAGCAACTACAACATGCATAGGAAGATTCTCATTGAGCACTTCAGAAAAGGGGTTATGAAGGAAGGTATGTTGAAAACGAACTTAAGAAAGTAGATGCAAAAAAAAAGGAAAAAAAGAGCCGACTTGCGTATAGTGGAGAGAAACGAGCAGGTTCACGTGTTCCTTTCGTAATTACGTTTTCCAGAGCACTACCTGATGTAAGACGCATATTAAATAACTATCTACCAACTCTGCATATTTCTGACATAATGAAAAAGATATTTCCCGAACCACCCATCCTGGCTCACAGAAGAGATACAAATCTGCAAGACATCCTGGTGCACAAAAAACACAACAATCAGTTTTTCAACAAACCACGTGGATGTGAACCAAGTGGAAAGAATTGCGCAGTATGTCCATGATGAAATCAGACACGTTCAGCGCGCATACCGGAAAAAACGGAAAAACATATACGGTAAGTAACAGCATCAACTATAAATCAACAAATATGGTTTATCCCGCTTTATCCCATTTATTGTCACACATGTGCGGAGTTTGTTTATGTAGGAGAAACCGAGGACAGGCTGTACCAAAGGCAACTGCCGAATCTATCGAAGATTAGAACTGGATACGACGATCCGGTGGCAAACCACTTTAGAGCAGACGGGCACAACATTGCCGACTTCCGTATTATGGGTCTCGAGAAACTTTACGGTGATGATACATATCGAAAAACCATAGTGGCACTATGGAAAAAGAAACTTCGGACATTTAAGCCGTATGGACTGAACACAAAACAGTGACGTTAGAATTAGCGCTAAGACACGACGTCATTTCTGAGACGTTCCGTTAAATTGTATATAAAACAACGCCATGAAGAAGGTTGGAAAAACAACCGAAGCTTGCGGCAAAATAAAATAGCTTTTATTATATATATATATATATATATATATATATATATATATATCTGTATAGCTCTCAAAAGGAAAGTTAATCAATATTAAATAAATAGTAACTCTTCTTCAAATTTTCGAACATTTGTTCTTTTTCAAGAAAAAGCACAGAAATATAACTTTTAAGTAAAATCCATCTTGTTGTTTAAATGGCTGACGTTGTGATAAATAATATACCATAACGACGTCACGTCATTTCCTGTATGACGTTAGGCAAATGACGTGACGTCGTTTCCCGTAACACTCCTTCTACTTCAGCACATACCGATTTCATGAACACTATACACAAAATATTCATAGAAGTAATGAATTCAATTTAAAATTGTCTCTTGGTATTATTTAAAGAGTACTCTTTAAATTCATTTCATAAATAGTTATACGAGAGTGCTTCAAAAAGTTCTGTCACTAGGAATATATCCTTTTAAATGGATATTACACTGAGATAAAGTAGTGTATTTATAGTACTACTGGGTTCGCTCTCTTAAATTCCACAACAAAAATGAAAAAAAAATCCGGTTATTTATACCCCTGAATTACCTCCCCCTACCACACCTTTTGGATACTGGCATCTCTGAAAATGGCCGTGTTACAAAACGTTGTAAAATGATTTGGATAATTCTATGCTTTTAAATTTTCTTGTTCGCCATCTGTTGTTATTCGCCCATAATCTATGAAAATGATTGTCGAGATTTCGGAAAGGTCTTGCTGCAAACCAGATATGAGTGAATGCATATCCTTTAATTTTAGCATAAATAACACCGATTTTCTTCATTTTGTTTACGGAAATGTTATAATATCTTTTAAATGTCGTAATTATTCTCATGGTATTAATATGTTTTCATATTTTTTTACAAATCCTAGTCCTTCAGTGTTTAAATTTCATATTCAACACATTATTGTAGAATTTTGTACAATATTTAGTGAAAATATTGATCATCCAAAAACGCTATTGTAGAAGACTGCCCTTCCATTTAATGTCCATTTATCATTAAAATAATTTTACACGTTAGCTTAAAATGATAATTTCTAAGACAATGTCTTTTCATCTACCATGCTTAAATTCTAAATCGTGTAATGAACAGATATAACTGGTAATGTATGAGAAATGTCAAAGGTCTTCGACAAGTACTTAAAGAGAAACAGGCATTTAAAAAAACAATTAACATACCTGAAAAAACTCAGTACGAAAAGGCCTCAGTATGTATAAGTGATGTGTATTAAATGTTCCATAACTTTCGTCAAACAAAAGATACAGCATTTATTTTATCATCAAAGGAATGGTATTGAATTTCTTTTTCATTTGGTACCAAACATCAACACTCACAACGAGCACATAATTTTTAAAACGCGTTAGGGACATTGAACTTATTGAATGACCCTCGTATAAAATTAAATTGTGTTTTTCACTAATTCCTGTCAGTTAATAATTTATCTTGATGATGCAGCCTCTGCGAAATTTTGTGTCTAGTTTTGTTATCCATATGCCTTCTGTCATGTATCTATATGTTCGACCTTCACTGAAAACGCGCTGTATTACCGTCACTCACACGTCTATGTCTTTATGACCCTGATAATGTTTCATTATGGGTTTGTCGGTCTGATGGCCTACATCTCTAAGGTGTTCCTCTATCCTCTCCCGCAGTGACCTTTCAGTCTCACCAACATACACCGTTACACAGCAACGCTTACATCTTCACCATAGACTAGATATCTGTCTGTGCATCTCCGAAACTTAGCTGTAGGATAGCTTCTACTTAATAGAATATCTTCCTCGGTCAACCTGCTACAGACTATACATGAGCATTGATTTGTTTCTGTTCTGCATTTTATCACCTGATTTGTTTTTTGGTGGACTAATAAATCACACAGGTTCTTGTCTCTGCGATACGCTAGTAAGGGTGTGTCTTTAAATACTTGGGTCATTCTGTCTGATCGGTGCAGGACCGAAAAACGTTTTTTTAAGATCATATGGATATTAGGTAATTTTCTTGAAAATGTTAATACCATAGGCACCCTATTATTCTTTTTTCTCGAAATCTCTCTTAAAAGCTCATTCTTGTCTAAGTTTTCTACCTTCAAGAGTTGATTCTCTATCATTTTCCCACTATAGCCGCGTTTTCTAAGCTGTAGTTTAAGTTCGTGCCTATGTTTTAAGTAATTTCAAGTATTGCTGTGCAACGGTGTATGTTAGTGAGACTGAAAGGTCACTACGGGAGAGGATAGAGAAACACCTTAGAGATGTATGCCATCAGACCGACAAACCCATAATGAAACATTTTCAGGGTTATAAAGACATAGACGTGGGAGTGACGGTATTACAGCGCATTTTCAGTGAAGGTCGAACATATAGACACATGATAGAAGACATATGGATAAAAAAAACTAGACACAATATTTTCCAGAGGCTGCAACATCAAGATAAATTAATAACTGACAACAATTAGTGAAAAACACAATTTAATTTTATATAGCTATTTATGAAATGAATTTATAGTGTACTCTTTAAATAATACCGAGAGACAATTTTAAATTGAATTCATTACTTCTATGAATATTTTGTGTATAGTGTTCATGAAATCGGTATGTGCTGAAGTAGAAGGAGTGTTACGGGAAACGACGTCACGTTATTTGCCTAACGTCATACAGGAAATGACGTGACGTCGTTATGGTATATTTGTTATCATGACGTCAGCCATTTAAACAACAAGATGAATTTTACATGAAAGTTGTATTTCTGTGCTTTATCTTGCACCAAATCTCATTCACCCTATTGTCATCCCAATTAACGGGACGGTGTAAATAAAGATATCCCCGCCAGGTTATAATCTCTAACAAACAAGGCAGCATTAATAGGCAATATAAGTAAATACATATAAATGATCATGTATATATATAATATAACAAAAATCCTAGAAAGCCACAAAGTACTCAATGACTTGGTAGAAGCCAGAGCAACAAGAGAACAAACCGTTAAGGGTACGACAAGACACGATTAAAGACAAACATCAATCGGCCGTCCTGTAATGATTTAGTAGACGTCATCATAGGGTCCACAATCTGTCCGGTCATCGAACAATCAAAGAGGAAAGCAAAGTGGCGAACTGTAAATGGGCCAACCACTAAATTTGCAGTACGTTGCAAAATGATAGCATAACCTCTTTTGATAAACTGTTTAACATTTTGTGTATCACAAATACAAGTATTGTATTATATCATTAAACATTTTGCAATCAATATATGATCATCATGTTTAATCAAGTTATCCAATTTATACTTAAGTGTTTTTTATGCTCCCCGAAACTTTCGGTGGAGCATACAGTCGCCGCTTTGTCCGTCCTTACGTTAGAGATCTTATCCGGAGCATACCTCAAAAACTGCTAATGGGACTGCAATAAAACTTCCCCAATGATAAAAAACAGTAAAAATAGGTGCAGAGCACAAAAAATACTCATGGGACCTTTATAAAACTTCACACAGTGATTAAGGGCAATGAGAGCACAACACCATAACTCTATCTTAATTCAAAATATAATTATTGCCCTTTGGAATTGTATACTTATAATTCATGTCCGTAGCATAACTCAGAAACTACGAATGGGACTGCAATGTAACTTCAAACAATGATAACGGGCAATAAGAGAAAGTGCAGAGATCTACAACCAATCTTCGTTCAACTTAGAGTTATTGGCCTTTGTAATTTTATACTTGCAATTATTGTCCGAAACATAAGTCAACAACTACTAATGGAACTGCAAATTGAAAAACTGCTGGGTGATACTAGGCCATATGACAATTCTGGGATCATCCAACGGTTCAACCGATTTTCTTGTTTTGTTTACTTTATCAGTAACATGGTCACATATATATATGGTTTGCCTCCTTTGGTGCAGTATGCATTCAAAACACATATGCATTAACATGTCGTATACAATTTAAATGAGCATGTTGATACTTACATCACCAAATTTGTCCTTATTGCTGTGAAATTCGAGGGTATTAGATGACTTTGGATCGCCTGTCAATGTCTCATAATAATGATGTATAGGGCCAATGTCTTTTATCTGTAGAAACATAATATAAAAATGTAAAACTGTTTAAGTGTGTGTGTGTGTGTGTGTGTGTGTGTTTGTGTTATGTATGTATGTATGCGTGCGTGCGTGCGTGCGTGCGTGCGTGCGTGCGTGCGTGCATGCATGCAACAAACACGACAAAGTGAATAAATTAGCAGACCCGCTATGCATGTGTGTGTGTGTGTGTGTGTGTGTGTGTGAGGATCAAAGGCAACCAAGCGAATAAATTAGCAGACCCGCTATACATTTACGTATGTATGTATGTATGCATGCATGCATGCATGTATGATCCCAATATAGTTGACTTTGAACAGACTAAATAAAACCGGGTCTGCTAATTTAATCTCTTGGTTGTGTATTTTCCTTCCAAAGGATCGACCTTGTCAGTATTTATTAATCTTTAAATAAGTCTTAGACATGTTTATGGAAACAAGTGGTTATACCAAAATATTTTTTGCTGTTCATGTTATGATGTATTTGTTACTGATCTGGACAATAGTAATCATTTTCTTGAGTAAGTAATCGTTTTACAATTTTCAGCCCATTTATTCACTTTGTTATTGTTAATGTCTTACAGTTATAACAATATTGTATCAACATAATAGACTGCATTGTTCTAGGAAATTCTAGAAATTTGTCGCGATAACAGAGCATACTGGACAATTTTACATTGAAGGGGCGATCGGTAATAATGTAAAACGACAGGTAACACTTATGTTCACTTATGTTCACAAACTATAAGATGGTCATTCAATAAATATCGACACTGGTCTGATATATAAATAACTGTTGGAGGATTGTTCATGAAATTTGGTAGAGATACATACTGATTTCTCTCCAATTTAATTGATAAAAAATAATAACGTCATCGGCACGCACAACGAACGCCATGGACGCGGTCAGCGGCGATTAGCAACGTGCATATATAAAAAGTGAAGTTTTGCGAGAAAAGTCGGAACAAGTGGTTTAAATGGAAGTAGGGGTATATACATTTTAAATATAATATACTTTTCCCGATACATCACTTTACTTCTGATATAAATTTGTACTCATTGGTGTTAATCTCCACACAGGCTGTTAACATATGAATACAAAACGTGAAATGAACCGACTCCGTCCGGAACTGTTGAACCATTCCATCCGTGGTCCCCGCCGAAACAATTCGGATCAGTTTCACAAAACACAACAATATGCTTTGAGGCAAGCCAGACATTAGCAATTTCAGAAGATATGTCTCTTTTATGAAATTGCTAAATGTAACAGACGACGGACGGACTATGGAGAAATCCCATCGCATATGTATATATTTGGTTAGTAAACAAAACCCAATATAACAAACTATATTCGTATTGAAATAATATGACATAGGTGACATATTTTTAGTTTTACGTCATATTCTCCTTCAACGAATTAATAACGAGTTTATGTTCAATAACACTGTTTCAAACAATTTACCTTTTCATTTAATTCATATTTGATAATCTGCATTCGCCCCATATCCATCTGTTCGGGTGTTTTACCTTGGTACTCAAACAAATATAAAGAATCTTCAATCTGCAACAAAATAAAGGTAAAAGACTTAGGAATACGAGACTGTTTGCAACCTGTCAGTGAACGAAAAAGCAAACGAATCAAGCAGTTAAATGGACTATACAGACAAAGTCTGAGGTCCAAAACACATCAGTCTAAAAGAATATGCAATATTAAACAAAACGAACAGAATATTATTAGACAGAACGTTGCCAGCAAACAAAATGTGTATATGTTTATTTAAAAGCAAAGCATAAGACATCACAAACAAGAACAGGTAGACAATATGGTTACAGCCTTGGCACCGTCAGTAGTTAAAACGGCTGCTATTGGGTTGTAGGATGAACCAAACCCCTGTATTATCCAATTGTCATCTAAATATTAAAAAGGCGATCGATATTGGGTTAAACCGGGTTTTAGGGTGCAACAAACCCCTGTCTTACCCAATTATAATATCAATAATATCAATAAAACGGAACGGAGTACTAAAAGTAATACTCGCCAGCCTTTTTCCCCTCTTACATTAGTAGGCTATATCAGTGTAACACAGAACATGTTCATGTTTATATATTTATAACAGCAGTTCACATGTTGGACAAAAAGTCGATATTTAAAAGTTCGATCCGTGCAGGTAATCCCAAACAGTTAGCACGTTAGTCAGTCAGGTCATAGTTTCAGTAACGTAATTGTTCAACTGTGTGAATATATAATTTATAATAAATAATAGTGTACTTAACACTTTAAAATAAAAGCCAGACATATTGCATAACTAAAGTGGATGACAAACGTGCAGACAACTTATTCACTGGGCCTTAATGATAATATTTATCAACAAGGAAATATCTCAAAATATCCTAATATTGAGCCTAATATTGACATTTTTCCTACCTTGTGTTTTCTATTTCAAAGCGTAAATCTAGGTAACTTGGTCGTAAAAATAATAACAATATCAAACGTAAAGCGAGTTTAACAATCTCAGTTTGCTGATTTACATACTATTTTAAAAAGTCATCTGAAAGCACACTATGCTCAGCGCTTTTGCATATAAGGTGGCTAGTCGCGAATCTAGCAAGCAAGCCAGTAAACATAAGCCTGACCTTTTCTTTCGAGTCAGTGGAAGCCAGTGACCGTGTTCTGGTACGAAGAGGGTGTTTGAAAGGCAAGCATAAGTTGACATTATGCAAATTTCTTACTCTATGTATATGTAGGTTGTATATACACCCTCTACCCACAATGTGTTCAATGATATGCTAAATACTGTTACACTGAGTTTTCAATTAAAAAAAAAATACATACATATATAAAGGCATGGGGCATTTTTTTTATAAAAAGTTGTATAGACCTTTCTCACAGTCTGGCTTCGACGTTTCTCGCATAACAATGCATTATAGACATTGAAAGAAACCCGTTTTACAACACTCACTCTGTATTAAGCACTTCCAGGATAAATTACAGACGATGCAAACGAGTTCTTTCAGGAACGATGTATCGTTTACCGTCGTGTCAGTTATTTTCAACATGGCGATTTCCGACGATAAACAATACTATGTTAACTGCGAATATGCAGCCGTGACCCACGTCTCACCTCTTTGTCGATTTCTTCACTTATAGCTACAGAGTATCTATATCAATCGATTTCTTCTTTGTAGTCTTTATTTGTAACTTCATGTTTACCAGCTCATGTCGAAATCGGGTATTTAAGCGAGCAAATATAGCGCATAAAATCATTTACTGTATATACATCGACCAGTGCACATCGTACCTATACACAGCTAACAGTAATTTTTACAGAAAAAAAACGTTAGCCTCTTACGGGGCTCGAACACACGACCTACGATCTACTGTACTATAACTCTACTTGTGCAAATAGTATACTAACTACCATTTATTATGAGGCAAACTAACTTAACATATTTGAAGGTGTAAATTATAATTGCCCGGTGTAATATATGTTATCAATATGAAACTAATACTTCGCCTCCAAACAACCAGATCTCGGCTTGTTTTAGGCTTGAAGGGTTTGTGTGTTCGCGCTTGTTATTACGTAATGCCTATTTAGTGTTAAAAATGCTACAACATACCAATAAATAGCCGTGGTCTAGTGGTTCTGCGTACATCAAAACTAACAAGTGCAACGCTGTGGTTCAAATCCCGTTCCGGGCAACTATTTGTTTTATCAGATATATTCTGAAGCCGTATATTTATCGATGTTACATGCACGGAGGCTAAATAAACATGTGGAATGTTACACATCGATTTCTGCTTATATACCGATTCACTCGTGACTCATTCATATTCATGAGTTATTACCAGTTAAAATAGGGACAGACAGTGTAGCTTTAAGTAGATTGAAGAGGAAGCAGAGACAATTTGGGTTTAATACTTGGTTGACTACAAATTCAAGCTACTGAAAAATGGATTGAAACCCATATATAAGGCAATTTTATAGTAACTTTTTACATTCCTTTACCTGTAATCGACAAAGCAACATCAAGAATGCACGCACATTCAGTTTAAAATAATATAGTCTCTACGAGTTTCGAACTCATTACTTTCAGACTGACGATCACTACGCTTTAACACAGTTCTAATCCAGTAAGTTGATCAATAACGTTATTTGTATCGATATACTCTTAACATTGTAGACGTTATTTTTTGTTTATTTTGTGTATGTGATTCAATGCGTGTCTAAGTGGTATCATAAGTAAACCAAAAACCTTCGAAAAAATAACGCTCCAGAAAATATGATTACACATTTTAACATTAGATTAGTATACGCTAACTGCGTATATTTTGTTGAAATAACATTGAGAAATAACCCGAAGTTCATTATTAAACCAATATATAGTTAAAATGAAAACATCTTATTTCAATTGGCTCTGTGGCATAATGGTTATGTATACGGATTGTCAATCGAGTCGAGCTCGAATACCGTGTTGCGCGAATTATTTTCCAATAAATATGGCAGAGTGTTTTGATGTCGAGGTTGTTTCAACAAACGACGGAATAAAAATGATTCCTGTTATATATTTCTCCCCTTATATACGGGTTTACTATCATTTTTTACAAGATGGAATTTGGTAATAAACCATGCGTAAAACCCCTCCCATTTGCTTTAGGTACACATCCACTAGCTTTCTATATAGCTGTAATATCTTTAAAGACATATTGTTTTATAAAAATGGAACATTGTAAACAATATCGAAAGACTTTCTTGAGACAAACAAAGGCGACGACGAACCCTTTTCTGGTTTACTATAGTATCACAATGACCTCTGTATCTCTCAGATGTGATAATGACGAATGATCAAACATGTGGGCATTGTACCGTTCATGTAACACTCTCCTGTGTTCTTGTACTCTTAATGTAGTTATATTATACATGATAATGTGATGTCAATAATTTTCCTGTAATTTATCGTTGTAATTGTTGTTAGTTTCGATGTGTATTTTGGTTGACTGTGGTCTATGAATGCTACATTTTCTATTCGATTTTTATTTCTACTTTTGGTGTATATATATTGTGAATAATAAGGCTAACAACCTATGTCAGATGAAAGCCCGTGAAAAGAGCAATGTGTAAATATTCTAGCTATACTATTTTGTAAGATTATTTTGAGATGATACTTGTGTGCAGATGTGCAGATGTGCCTATATTTGCTCTCGCTAGAAGTGTTGAAAATTGGAGTAAAACTGTTTGGACTATATTAAAATTTATATGGATATATTCGTGAGTATATCAGCTTCAACATCATGTGCTTTTTATTTCAAAAATATCTTCGCAATTAAAGATACAGGTCGAAATTAGATAGACAATAAACAGAGTGAGCGAGATTTGGATTATATTTTGATTCACACCTATTCACACCTATTGTGAAAGATTAACCTTGTACCTTGCAGTTATCCTGAGGCGATATTCATGTTCAGATTGTGTGATATATTGTATATTAATACACATTAACGTATAATCGTGGATATTACGATGGAGTCAGAATTGACAGAACTGACATATACAGAATTAACCCCGGTACTACTTGATGACAATACGGAGGTCAAGGTACCGGTCTGTCCTAGACCTGTTGGTCATGAGACTATGTATGCAGTGAAGGTCGAACAAATCGACACCATGAACACTCAAGACAGTGAGATTGATCAATCTACACTATACCATGTGAGTAAGCTAACAGACTCACAGCTGCAGCAGCTCCTTCTAACATACCGAGGTCAATGTATAAGGATTTTATCCTCAAAGCGTATGCCTCATGCAAGGTTAACTCGACGAAGTGAGAACTGATCGCTTCGAGTTAGCAAAACATAAATATGGTTCTACGTTTGCAAACTGTAATATAAAGAGGCGTATTTCAGACCCGATCGGGTGAGACGATTGCTGAAAAACTGGCGTATGACATTCATACACTTCTGTCAGTTCTAGAAGGGGCCGAAATTAGCTCTCCATATGTAAAGGAGCTGCTTAGTACAGGACAAGACAATCATAATGCAATTAGTCCGAGTATAACTCCTACTCACACACAAGTAAAGCCAAAGGATACTCCAGCTGGTTGTGGAAATAAAAATACTGAAAACCAGTCTGGGATGTCCTCTGATTCTTGCTCTCAGATATTACCTAATGCGCTGAGTACAAATGTAAAATCAACGGATATTCCAGTAGGTTATGCAACTAAAAATACTGTAAGCCAGTCAAAGATATCCTCTGAGCATTACTGTCAGACATTACCTCCTGTGCTGGGTACAAGTACGTCATCTAAGGAATCGCATGCTTGTAGTCGAGATATTAGTTTCTCGGAAATAATTAAATCGGTTGGCACCCCTTCTGCTCCCAAAATTACTCCAAACAAACATATTCCTGTTGTAAAATCCAACAGATTGTCAAACTATTATCAGTCGGCTACCCGTTATAGTACTTCGGATGATGATGATAATAATGAGGATTTATCAGATTTTTCTGATTATATTAGGAAGCGGATTAAGCGGTTTTATTTGGGTGGGTTCAAGCCAACTATAACAGAAAGTAAAATTGCACAATATGTGAACAGAAGGGGACCAAAGGTAACCAATGTAACAATCTTAAGAAATAAGCTTAAACCAGTTGTAATTCGTCTGAATGTAGAAGATGATTGTGATGCAAGCTTGCTGGAAGATCGGTTCTTCTGGGCTAAAGGTGTTACATGCAGACCGTGGGTCTCGCGCTCGATGTATACTAAAAGGCACAGTGAAAATCGACATTGTCCATCTCGATACAGTGATTACCATAAGGGTCATGGCCCTGAACATGCTAGTTACTGGAACGAGACTGTACATCGATCTGACTGGTCGGATTATAATCCATATCTTTGCCTTGATGAGTAAAGCAGTATTCTACTCATAAAAAGTACCATTTATAACTAGTTTAAATGGCAATGCTAAGACTAATGTCATGGAATGTTACTGGTATTATGTCAAGTTGTACATATCTCAGTGATACTTTAAACAAGTACTTAGTTGACATATGTGGAGTATCGGAGCACTGGCTTTATCAGAAAGATCTTCATTTTTTGAGCAAAATTGATAATATGTATGCATGTCATTCTGTATGCGATAACGATCTCAAACTTCCAAGTAATCGTAAAGTAGGAAAGGGGTGTAGCCATTTTGTGGAATATTAAGTATACGAGTAGAATATCCACATTACCAATTGACGATGATAGGATTATCGGTATACAATTAGAAGTAAGTACCAACGTGTACGTGTTCATATTTCAAGTGTATTTACCAAGTAAGAACCACTGTTGTGCCATATTTAGGGAATATGTAGATAAACTTTCAGATTTGATACATGCTTATTCAGAAAGAGGCTTTGTAGTTTTCATGGGTGATCTAAATGTACACCTCAATTCCTATAAATATAATAAGCGTCTTGATGATAGAGGGTACGTGTTTAATGAGTTTATGCTCGAAAACAGATTTACATCTATAAATACTTTGCCATTATGCAGTGGTGCAATTTCAAGTTTTGTATCTAAAAATGGTGAGAGCCTTATAGACAATATTTTACTACCAACAGATAAAATAGATTATGCTTCTGACTGTCGAATATTAGACGACGGTTCTTTAAGTTTCTCCAATCATCGTCCTATTTTATGTACTCTCTTATTTCCGAGTTATAAAAGAATCACCCCTAGCATTGAGAGTGGTCAGCGTATTAAATGGTCCAAAGTACCAGTGGACATTTTAAAAGAGTATGGTATATTCCTTGAAAATAACCCAATCCTTAAAAACGCTAAGGACTTGGCTTTGACTTCTAAGTCAGACATAGATCAATTGTATGACTTATTGGTCACAAGGATTTTAAATGCATCCAATGCATGTTTGCCAAAAGCTAAATTCAGGCGTCACTTAAAGCCTTATTGGAATAAACAACTGAATTGTTATTATAATAACATGAAAAATAAAAGAATGATATGGCTGAGTAATGGAAAACCGAAAAACGGTTTATCATACTTCAATTATAAAGAAGCAAAACGCAAGTTTAGATGTCAACATAGATATGCTGTTGATCAGTATATGGTTAAGCTCAATCTTGAAATAGCCGAAGCTGCTGAGATTGACCAAGATTTATTTTGGAACTTAGTAAACGCTAGACGGAAAACATCATGTACTGCCCCCGGTACTAAAATAAACTTTAATGAAATACTATCTAGAAATCCAATAGACATATTGTCGGGTTGGCGTAATTACTTTAGTGATTTGTACTCTGTCGATGACGATGCCAATTTCGATAGTGCATTTTTTCAACATGTAAATGAGACAGTACACTCAAGGAACGTAGAATTAAGTAATTATAAT
The DNA here is from genome assembly GCA_037043455.1 of Cyrtodaria siliqua. Classification (NCBI taxonomy): domain Eukaryota; kingdom Metazoa; phylum Mollusca; class Bivalvia; order Adapedonta; family Hiatellidae; genus Cyrtodaria; species Cyrtodaria siliqua. Next base: position 374,779 of record JAWPHD010000488.1, read on the forward strand.
GTATGCGATTTAATACCAATCTCAGTAGCGGATATTAATTATTTTCTAAGGCTGGCGAAACGAAACAAAGCTTGTGGCGAGGACAAAATATGCTACGAACATATCATTCATGCCGGTGTAATAGTTAAACAGCTGATAGCAAATTTGCTCACAGCAATGTTGAAATTAGCGCACGCTCCCGAAAAGATGAAATGCGGTATAATCATAACACTATTTAAAGGTAGGAAAAAAGATCATAGGGATCCTAATAGCTACAGGGCGATAACTCTGTCATCTCCATTCATGAAATTATATGAAAGGGTATTATTGTCCCGCTTAGCAAATGGAAACAAAATACCTATTAACCATCTTCAAGGGGGTTTTCAAAAAGACTTGGGATGCTTAATGACATCTTTTACCTTTCGTGAAAGCATTTATTTTGCTAAGGAAAATAGAAGCAAATTGTATGTCGGATTAAATGACTCAAGACAGGCGTTTGATAGATTATGGCATAATGGCCTTTTCTTTAAACTGAATGAATTTAACATAGATCCTACAACTTACAAAGCCATAATTGATATGTATAATAATGTGACAAGTCGTGTTCGATGTTATGGTTATGTATCTGAAACGCTTCGTGTACGGCAGGGAACAAGACAGGGAGGAGTCAGTAGCCCTTTCCTCTATCTTGCATATATTAATGGCTTAATATCAGAAATTGAAGACTCGGGTCTTGTCAACATTAATTGTAGTTGTTTAACTGTTGCGGATGATGTGGTTCTCGTGTCATTTTCAAAACTAGGCCTGGACAAAATGATGTCCATATGTTATGACTATGCAACTAAATGGAGATTTAAATATAATGCAAGTAAATGTTCCGTGATAGTGTTTAATGAGACAAAGTTTGAATTCGAAAACAAAAATAGAACATGGAAAAATGGTAATGAACCTGTCGTCGAAACTATAAATTATACACATCTAGGCGTTATTTGTAATAAATACATGGATATACAGGGCAGTATCAAAGAATCCTGCCGTAAATTAAGAGGTGCATTTTTAGGTTTGATAAATGCTGGTCTCCATGAAGATGGTCTTCACCCTATAACATCAATGAAAATATATAAGTCCGTTGTATTTCCAAAAGACCTGAATGGTTGCGAACTGTGGTATGACATGACAAAAAGTGATATGTTAATGTTGGAACGATCGCATCGATTTTGCATAAAATATATGCAATCAATTCCTACTCAGACGAGAACTGATATATGTCTTAGTTTGATAGGTGCTAAACCAATTGAGAGCGAAATTGACACTCGTAAGCTTCTATTTTTAGGACAATTATGCCGTTCAGTATGTCCACATGTAGTAAGAGAGGTCTTTATTTATAGACTATTACATTTTATCGAAAATCCATCGCATCAGAGAGGATACATACCAGAAATCTATCGTATTTTAATGAAGTATTCACTTCTCAATGTTTTAAATGAATTCAGAATTTCTGGTGTATTTCCTTCGAAATTTACTTGGAAGCGCATGATAAAAAACAGTGTGTGTACAATGGCAGAAACTGAGTGGTCATTTAGAGTAAATAATGATTGCTCTTTAAGAGACTTTTTGTGCATAAAACCAATGCTTAGTCATGCTTGTGAGTTATGGGAATTTTCTAAAGCGCAACCAACATACACGACTAAATGCAAAAGTGCAATATGTCTATTATGTAAATTATTTAGTGACACTTAAACCAAAAGTTGCCCCCGGTGTGAAAGACAAGTTTCATCTATCTCAGAACACTATATTTTTTATTGTGTTCGTACTGAACATATTTCAGTTAAATTGTGGCAGTCAATTTTTACCATTGTTGGTTCAAATGTATTTAACATATTCATAAACTTTAGTCCGCGGGAACAAATAATTGTCATGCTAAATGGTATGAGACCACTTAGTGATAAATGCAATCTGACTTGTTTAAAAGTTGTTATTAATGCTTTCCATTTAATATGGAGTGTTCGACAAGCGGTAAATTGAAAATAATGTATTAATAGCCATGTGTGTAATTAAAATGTAATGCCATTGACTCTCCCTTATATTTCGCTTCCATAAGGGAGAGTGATGTTATGATGTTTATTTTTCAAGAATGTATTTGATAAACTGGTAAGATGAAGTAAACTATGTGTGATTCCATACCTGATCTTTTATTTCGTTTCATAAAGGCTGGGTATGGACTCGATTACTAGTTTATCTTTAAACATAACACTTTTTTAACACTTTGTAATCTGTTGTACATATTGAATATGAAAAGTATTTATTATGAGGGTAAGCAAATATGTTCCATGAACATACGAGTACAGTCATGGAATCAGTTTAATTATTTTAAAAGACTCCAACATGAATGTATATATATTAACTTATTCTTATACTTTACTCTATGTCAAAATTTCTATCATTGTCTATTGTAGTAGTACTTCTGTGTTACTGCGTATATTTGTCCCTAAATTACTGATTGTCATGTATATATTATTATTGAATTGTTTGAATGCTTATATGTAAACTTATATTGTATGGTCTCCAACTGGGAGGAAAATAAAGAATCAATCAATCATTATCACAATACAATTAAGTATACCATAATCTATACTTTTATATTGTCATAACCTTTTCACGATAACGAGACACTTAACAAGATATGCTATGATAGTGTTATCAAATGAGTTAATGTTGGGCCTGCCTACATATAAACGCGATATGTATGCACTATTTAAATCGCGTTACCATAATCAATATTATGATTACCTTTTCAAATCTTGCGTTACTGTATCGCATACCATAAATTTCAGTATAATTGTTATGTGAGATAAACATTTGCCATATTCATAATACACCTGTTGTTTAGTTTTATAAAAACTCATCATTGGTAGAAATGGTAACACACTAATACATGAAAGCTATGTCGTTGGTTTATATATGTGTATTTTATACCATGTTATATTATTACATTGATACATTTACCTATTAACACGTGTGTTATTGTTTTACCACTATAGTTTACATTACTTTTAAATTGTTAGTGTATTTTTGTGTATTTGTAAGACTTTGTGAACCATTATGAACATTTTGATTTCTACATTTAAGATGAGATTATAATAGTTGTATCTATGTACTAATAAATTATCAATATTTAGGACAACGATTGTCTAGATAAATCTATTCATAATCAAATTGCTATATTTATATAGGTTATACGTATAGGTTTGAAATATGTATGATACCATAATTTTAGACAGGTCTAATTCCAAATGCATACATACTTTACTATTATTAGTATGAATAAGCACAAGGTAGAATATGCCTAGGGACACGCAGAACAAGATATATCGAGAAAAAAGAAAAGTAGGAAACGGAAGAATGGTAAGGTAGAAAAAGTATACACCCAACATACTTCGGGTATTAACCTCCGTGAGCAATATTTTAATCACATTCTACTATCTCGCCGTCCTAATTTTTAATAATCTCATTTGTATTACGTAAGCATTCATATTACGTATGCAGAGAAATAGGTATTAATACTCAAGAAACCAGTGATAGAACAAGGATACAAGAGTAATGTTTCAATCAAAGCATACATTTTACAATAATATTAATTTTCAAAAATAATATCAATTGGTCCCATCTAAACGATTTTAAGATTGTGTTCCATAATCATTCTTATTTATTATGATCATTTTTAAGATTTTATTATACGCATTTTGCACGGTAGATACAATATACGAAATTAAGAATCTCTTCACGAGGCATAAACACAACACCCTCTTGAAACCAAGTTCCGTATAACGAATACATTACATGCGCAACATGCCCAAACATACAAAGATACCTAGTATTGATAGTGACGCATGTATTTTTTTTACAATTAGTTTTGACGTGTGTGTTATCTTGGGGTCCTTTTCTTAAACGGTTTGTAAATCTCCATGAGGCTAAATTAAATACATACGTATTAAGAAGATGATCACTAAGTATAAGATAAGCGAATAACAAAGTATTTTTTATTATCTTACCGTTTCTATTAAGTATATCTTGCGTTTTCGAAGCTCATATACAACATATTGTAAATCCTTTTCGTCTGTTTTAACAAATAATTTGCTTGTTAATTCAGTCAGGCTTCCCATGACAATTAGAGCAACAAAATTATAAACAACATATTTAACGCGAAAATTCATAATTTAACAGTACTGTACTGTAGTCATATGTGTAATGGAGTTCTTACTTCACATAACTGAAACAACATAAATTTAATTAATCCTTTCACACGTTTACACCTAGTTTGACAAATATAGAACTTATTAAACTGAAAGCAGATTTTTTTAATCTATTTTAATCGTTATATAAATAGATATATAGTCCTCAAAATAATCTAAGGATCAACAAATAGAACAGTCATAATTACTTAATCGTTGATATCAAGGGTCATATTCATATAACATTTTAACTAAACTTAAAAATTGTAAATTATTCAATTACAGCAATTTTAAAAATGAACCATATCAAAACAAGGTCCCTAAATTATTTTGAGAGTATACATGGTACATATCTAGATATTTTGAATGTTTAATAAGTAAATATATTTATAAACATCATTATCAAGTGACGTATGACGGTACCTGCAAGTAAGACTTCTACATTTAATTAAGTCGCTATGTAACAGTCAAACAAGGCAAGATCAATTTTACAATTCGTCCGGTATGGAACTACCGTTTAAAGACAAATTGTTGGTTTCCCTATGGGCATGAATTGTGCATCGCTTATCGCGGATTTGTTGTTGAACTGCTATGAAAAAGATACCTGTTGGGGCTTTCACCAGATACTCAGGCAGATGCCATCGAAGCTCTTAATAACACTTCTCGGTATCTTAATGATATATTAAACAATATTCTAACACGACCTCTGCAATCTTTCATATACACAAAGAAGGGAGACAGCTGTATGTTATTCTACGATAAAATACAGCTGTTCCATTATTTCCCCGCGTATATTTCATCCGTTGGAAGCGCCACGTTACATGACGTCACTTGGTAAATATACGTCACGAAGACAAACCGAACAGTCATTTTAATGAAATGTTAATAACAACAAAATTGCCATTCTCCCAAACCGTGCACACCCCCGAAATAAACCCATCATACGCACATGTACATATAACATTAATAAGCATCTTGAACAAGGTGAGAACGTTTGACGTTATACAGCGCAAGCTATATGACGTAAGCAATTACTTAATTGTTTGTCACGTGAAAACTAGTGTATTGAAACGCAGAACTTTGCATACGGGGGCGCCCATTGGAACAGCCTGTAAACATAGCAGCCTGATTACCTTGACCTCCGAGATAATCTATAGTGCCCCAACAATAGCGTAAATAATGGGGTAATTGTTGTGTTAGAATCGAAATAATAAATACGGACCTGTATTTTATCGGTGAATAAAATACAGTTAGTCGTTCGGAGGCGAGAAATTAAATCACTCGTGCTAACGCACTCGTAATTTAATTACTACGCATCCGAACTCCTAACTGTATTTTATTCACCGATAAAACACAGGTACTTATTTCTTATTTCTTAAATAATGCTTTTTTTTCTTCTATGGGGAATAGTATATATCCCAAATAACGTCAACTTAACAAATCTTATACTCCCGCTTCTTTTAGAGATTTACAACTTTCTATTAAAAAAGGAGAGTAAACGAAATCTATGACAAGAGAAATGATTTCAATTTTGACACTGTTAATAATCCCTATTTAGACTTGAATATTCCACAAGCAACGTCTTATGGGGTATATGTTTCTCAACGTATTCGTTTTTGTAGAGCTTGAAGTCGAGTTGACAATTTTTACTATTCGTAACCTTTGAACAAATAAACATTTACTTCATCAGCGCTACCGTTACCATAAACTTCGAAAAACATTTGTCAAAGTTTGTAATTGTAATTCTGTTATTCTTTGAAACATACAAGAAATTAAACAACTCCTTTGCGACAAGGTCTCTCGAAGGACTGTCTCAAAGCTGACCTCTATGGAGACGTGCTTAACAACTTCGTTTTTGACTTAAAATGAACCACGTTGCGGAATACAATATGTTGGACAGAAGGTCGATCTTTAAAAGTTCGATTTCGTGATCATAATTATAATGCAGGTAATCCTAAAAGCTTAAAAAAATACCTAGTATTTTTCGAGATAATCATGTAGTTGATTCTATCCCTAAATATTTCAAAAAATCAGAAAGTCCTGTAATTTGTTATAAGTATAAAAAAGCTATTAGAAATATTATTTTCAACTAAACCAATACTACAACCTTGATATAGTACATAAAACTCCTAAGGAATGTGAATGTAACACATCAAAAGTTTGCTATGCTCCAGCAGGTCATGTCATCACTGGTAATTTTGATATTGTTGATACACGTATTCGGCATCTGTTTTCGAAAGGTCCTAAGTATAGATTACCTTCAACTATCGATTTTAATGCCTGTCGTGCTCAGATCGCCCAATCCATTGAGGATTTTAGTATAAATGATGTCGTAGACAACATGCGGACTCAAAATCTCTTCCTACTTCGAAAAAGTCATTTTTTAAAATTAAAGATACACGTATTAACTTGTATAATGCTAACTCCTCTTTACTTCATCCGAGACCTAGATTTTCCTTTCCTAATTTAAAATCGGGAATTCAAGAATTCATAATAAATTTGTTTTAGTTCCTGCTGATAAAACAGCTAATAATGTAATTATTGTTTAATGCCTACATTACGTCAATGCTTTATCTCTGGAACTCGGTAGCACTAGTTTGTATACTCCAGTTCATTCTACTGAGGATGATGTTGTTTCCAAACATCTCTCTCGGTGCACTACTTTCAAGGCTTGGGTAGACGAATAGCAGAACCTTAACTGCAAACTACGTACTGGATTCTTAAATTACATAGAAAGCCGTATACGGCCCGCTTTATTTCGAATTCAAATGCCTGCACCACCACAAACATCTCCAAACTTTTAACTTCTTGACTTACTGCCGTTAAAGATCACGTTAAACAATATTGTGATATAGGATTAATTTGTTTTGGTCTATTAAAAATTCAGGAGACGTTCTTTATAAATTTTACAATAAACGTCAAGTTTCATCTATTAGCACTTATGACTTGTCTACACTATATACAACCTTACCACATCACCTTATCATTGACAATTTTATTGCTCTTATTCAAAAAACATTCTCTAGGGAAATTACTACATTTTGGCCTGTCATAATGTTAAAGCGTTTTTTACTAACTGCAGTTTAAACAATTACACTATGTGGACTTGCCAAGAAGTTTGTGAAGCACTCATCTTGCTATTAGATAATATTTTCGTCAGGTATGGAACGACCGTTTATAGACATATTGTTGGCATCCCTTTGGATCGAACTGTGCACCCCTTGTCGTAGATTTGTTTTTATATTGCTATGAAAGAGAGTTCATGTTGAGTCTTTCACCAGATACCCAGGAAGATGTTATTGAGGCCTTTAATGACACCTCGCGGTAATTGGATGACATATTAAACATTGACAACTCTTTCTTTTCTACTATGATTAATAATATATACCCAAAAGAACTTCAACTTAACAAAGCTAATATTTCTGATACTAACGCTTCTTTTCTTGATTTATATCTCTCCATTAAAAATGGTGAAATAATTAGCAAACTATATGACAAGAGAGATGATTTTAATTTTGATAATGTTAATTATTCCAAGATGGGGATGTTCCCCGAGCGACTTCTTATTGGGTCTATGTGTCTCAATTTATTCGTTTCTATAGAGCTTTTGCTCGAGTTGAGGACTTTTATATTCGTAATCTTTGTAAAAAGCTACTCCATCAGGGTTACCGTTACCAGAAACTTCGTAAACTCTTTGCAAAATGTTATCATCGTAACCCTGATCTTCTTTCCAAACATAAAGTAATTTAAGAACTCTTCCTGCGACAACGACTATCACAACCTGACTTCTGTGGTGACGTGATTTACAAACTTCGTAAGATCCTTGACCATAATCACGTTCATTCTATCTTTGTTAAACTTGTAAAAAGTTTATCATAAGAGGTAATGACCCTATCATGTTGCAACGCACCGCTTGATTTGTGGTGGACCCATTTACAGTTCGTCACTATGCTTTCCTCTTTAATTGTGCGATGACCGGACAGGCTGTGGACCCTATGACGCCGTCTACCTAAAGCCGAAATTGACGGTGACGTTTGATGTTTGTCTGCAGTCTTGTCTTGTCGTGCCCTCAATGGTTTATTCTCTTGTTGATCTGGCTTCTGCCAAGTCATTGAGGACCTTCTTTGTGGATTTCTAGGCTATTGCTTTTTTGTATCTATATATACACGAGCATCTTTGTGGTTTACTTATATTGCCTATTAATGCTGCCTTGTTGGTTAGAGAATAATTAATGTCGAGGATTTCTTAATTACACTGTCCCGTTTTATTGGGTTGACGGTAGGGTAAGTGTGAGGTTTAGTGCACCCTATTACCTGGTTTAAACCCCCAATGGCCTTTTTTGCCACTGACCGTTCCAAGATGGAAGCCCTATTGTCAACCCTTCTGTGTTTGTGATGTCTTATTTGGCCTTTTATTCATTTTTAAATGTGTTCTTCGTTTCTGTGTGTGTTTGTGGTTGACTGTCGTCCTTGAATGCTGCTTATCCTATTCGATTTTTATATCCATATTCGTAAGATGCTTTGTCATACATCTGTATTGAACTTGTTAGAAACTGCATCATTTCGCATATTTAATAATCGACCCATTTACAGTTTTCCACTGTGTTTTCATCTTTAATTGTGCGATGACTCGACAGATTGTGGTCCCTATGATGACATTTACCTAAATCCTGAAAGGAATAGTAATGTGTAATATTTGTTTTCAATCTTGTCTTGACGTGCCATTGGTTTATGACGTCTACTTAAATCCTGAAATGGCGGAAACGTATATTTGATGTTCAGTCTGTTCTTATCGTACTCTTAATGGTTTATTATATGAGGATAAGAGTGAAGTTTGGTGCACCCAATAACCTTATATTTTTAAATCCCCTGCGGCCTTTTCCCCCACCCTTTTCCCAACCCAATGACAGTTCCAAGGCGGTACCCCGATTGTCAGCGCGTTTGTGTGGTGTCGCATACTATGCTTATGTTTACCTTGTAATTGTTATTTTTTTTAAATGCATATTCTTGAGTGACTCTCTAAGTTACCTTTCCTGTTCGACGTTTATAGCTACTTTCATAATTCGACTTAAATCGGTAACCCTGTCCTCACCACAATTTGTATTATAGAAAATCAATGCGTACATCTTTTAGTAACCTTAAACATGTAAACATATCGTTACACAGTTGCTCACACCAAAATAAACTAAACAACTGTGATTGGTTTAACAGGGAAGCGTTTGCGGGGTCCTTTTGACTATTTAATAAAACAGAAAGGGAACGTTATGACCAATTTGGGGACGTTTTGAACCGGGGAAGATTTGACTTGGGAACGTTTTGACATCCCGTTTGAATTCGTTGTATATAATAGTGACAACATGATGACACGCATATATATGCTAAGGCAATTTATTTAAAACGCCCCGAATGAGAATTATAACCTGTTCACTTGCTCTAAGTTTGTAGAGCGTTATCTTTTCTTTCGCATAACATCTTTGTTAACCTCCAGGTTGTTCCTACGGGTACTAACTGTGTCACAATTGTTTAATATTTATTTTATATTGTTATGAATTCAAAGCGATTGATGTTGAATGTATGACATAATAGTATTGGAGACATTGGTGCATGTCCATCTCGTTATCTGCAAGTGTATATGACATACTCTTTATTGATTATCCGTACCTTGCTCATATGTTCACTAACATATCAACTAAGGCTCACGTTAAATATAGCCATGGTGGATACTTTATAGACATTTCTCAATATTTATCTGATTACATACCTAGTAAAATATACATGTATAACACTAGAAATGAATTTAACGTTTAGATGGGGTCTACCTGGAGTTGAATGATATGACGTTTATATCTCCCAGTTCATTAGTTTTGCTAGAGCGAGTGACCATGTCAAGGTCTTATATGATCGAAGTCATGTTATTACAATAACAATTCTACAGCAACGTGGAAAATTATAACACCAACATAAACATAGTGTTACGAATAGAAATAGTCCAGCCTTTATGTCATGAAGTTATGATTTATAACTTTCGGAATGAATTCTGGACTGTCACGTGTTTTGAACACTTTACGAAATTAATCACTACATGTAATTCGTCAGATTACGATACGATCCTTTAGTATTGCAACGAGCTTTACGGCTCACCTGTATCAACTATTAGTCAGGTGGCTTAGCAAATTTAACGTTACCGGCCGGACAAAAGTACCAAATTTGGCATGGAGTTTCTTTTCGACCTATCTATTGATTTTATCCGTGGAACCCACTTGATCGGTTCCGATTTTCCAAGATGGAGGCCAAAATCCAAGATGGCCGCCAGAAAAAAAGGTAATGTCATATATCGGGCTGTAAAACTCAGAAATGAACAAATGAGGTCTCAATTCAGTAGTTTCCGGGGTCACTGAAACAGATTCTGGTCACGGCATGTTTCTCGGGTTACCCATTTCCAAGATGGCCGTCAAATTTCAAAATGGCCGCCCAAAAAATGGAAATTTCGTATATCTGACTGAAAATCGGAAATGAACAAATAAGGTGTCAATTCAGGGGTTTCTTGGGTCACTGAAACAGATGCTGGTCATGGCATTTTGCTCAGGTCACCAATTTTCAAGATGAAGGCGAATATAACAGAAAATACACATGTTGTCACTGTTAAGAACATACCAGTAGTATTCAGGAATTCTATCTACAATGTTTCAATACAATGTATGTCTACCAGACAGTTCAAAAGTCAATGTAACCTATTTGGATGAACATGTGCACCGACAAAGAGATGTGCAAGTCAGATTTGCCTTGCTGCATTTGCAGACTGTACAGGCCCTTTTGCAGCCACATTTCACGAATTCTCTGCACGCTTTAGACGCCTCTGGAATGGTAGACCAGACAGGTTCCCATGAGTTCCCAACTTTCACCCACGCATAGTCGGTTGGACATGGATTCGTTTGCTGAGATAACATGGATGTTGTCCAAATGCCAGCCTGGTATACTGCCCTCCTAGTGTGCTGCAGTAGTGCATTCTGAGTAGGTGGTATCTTGTCAACAGCTTGCCTTTTCTGGCTGAACAGCTCCATCCGGGCACTGTTAACATTCATGGCGTTACTTGTTTTGTCATAAACTACGACAACTAGTCTCTCGATTCTTTGAAATGATTCAGAATGTAAGTCAATATGCTCAAACGGATGTGCGGCAAGATGAACAAAGGCATCAGTAACTTCCTCATAAGCATTCCATGCCTGCCAGAACGATTTCTTCCCTTTCCCTCTGAACGCTGATGTAGTATCACATCCTGACAAGGAGTGGAAAATGGGCAGGGAACATGATTTACGTTCACCAAGATGGGCACAAATGGCATTGATGTTGTAATGAGTGTAGTTCTTTCCGGTTCCAAATGCTACCCAGAGATCAAGATCAGCATTTATTTGAGAGAGTTCATGAAACACACCGATAAGAACAACGACGACGTCTGTGTCCACAGTTCGCACCTGGATGGATTTTGCTCCATTCTCCAAAGCATGCTTCACGTGAACCACAATCCTAGTGTCTGCTTCTTCCTGATTGCAGCTGGACATTTCGATCTGCGTTCCAACACATGTAACATGCTCTCCAGCTGTGATATATACCGAACACTCAGGAGGGATGCTGCAATCCGCAACCTTTGACGACAAGAATTCAAAGAGTTCCTTCTTGTTGATTGGATCACGGAGGAAGTCATTCCAGTTGCCCGGCAGCTTGGTGTCAGCTGATACTTTTCTACGTAAACCTTTGCCTCGTTTCTCCCTGGTTCCTTCCTTCAGGCTATCTGGCCGGTATTCGTCCCACACAACATCCACTCGCTTTGTGTCACGCAGCTGACGTTCCAGATGGGTTATAAACACATTGTCAGCATATTCCTGGAATGTTGAGACATTTGTTACAGGCAATGAATGTACTGTCACCGCACCATCCAAAACTTTGCAGTCATAGAAAACAGGTGCCTCTGTCTGGTTCGGCTCCTCGATACATTGTAACATATGACATTTGGTACCAGATAGATTCAGCTTTCCAAACTCAGATAGGGATGGAGGATACGACTGAACTTCGTGGGAAAAGAATTCACTGATGTCACCATCTCTATGTTGTAAGGAGATGTATAACTGGCCGAAGAGTGCCACATTGTTCTCAAGCACCTTTACTTTCTTGCAATCCTTCGATCTGACTTTGAGCTTTGTTGAGAACAGGGGTAGGGAATTCTTTGAGATCGTATCATGTATGGAGTGACTCCGATCCACGAGCACAGTCTTCACATACTCTTGATACTTCTTTGTGCCTATGTCTTCCAGTGTACGAATTGTATTCACTACCGCATCATGCGTTTTCCGGATCATCGTCATGAAGATATCCATTCTCGTACTGTCCCAGAAGTCTGGCAAGCTCCGGTCCAGCGGTCATCCAGCGTCTGAAGGCAACTGGATTCTCAGTGAGTCCTACTGCACCACCGGATGCTTTCACCACTTTATTCTCCTGCTCATGCGCTTGGTCTATTGGGATTGCAGAGTATTTGTGTGACGACTTTGCGATTGTCCAGTGATTCGAGTTTCAAAATCATCTTTGATCTCTTGTGGCAGCGCCTTCATGTCTCTGATGTGTACAGGCAGCCACCGAGAATAGTTTACATGGTCTAACGCAAAGAACAATGGTACGAGTGCCTCTAATACAGTAACATACAGTGGGAAGTTTCTCTCCCGATGGGCTCTAACAAATATGAGAATCAGAATCTCATAGATGCGATCATGTACCAGAACTTGAACGTGGGAGATTTCATACACATTTGTTCCAGCCAGTTGCTGAAACTCTCATCAACATTAGATCTCTGGTTGAATGCTTCATTCAGTAGCCTATGAAGAACAAGAACAGTGACCTGATGGGCATGCCGAGTCCTGGTAATGTGTGATACCTTCAGGAATGAATCGGCTGTTCCAGATGAAGCAACTTCAGATTCAGTGAGAGCTGTCGTCCAACCTGACCCATCTAATAAATCGCCAACGGTGTTCCATAGCGCCTTCTCAATGTGCAGTCCGCCCATCATAACTACATATACTTTCTCGCCATAGAGATCTGGCCATTTCCATTGTACGTACTTGGCGAGCGTGAACAGAGGCTGGTCAAACGTAATCACTGGAATTTGTCCTGGGTTGAGATACTCTGTTGCCTGCCGATGTACATCCATGCCATGTTTAATCATTGCTGGTGTGTCTGATTTTTCATAGAAGAGAGGGAGCAGTGCACATATTGCTGTTAGCTCCGATGTTGGCTGTTGTCGAGTGGCGTGATAAGCAGACCATGTAAGTGAACTCGTCTTGCACAGTTCCACATCACTGATATGTTGAAGACAATGTTCCATCCAGTCATATTCTTCACGTTTTGCATCTGCCAGGTCAAGCTTAACAGGTTCACTATTACTCTCTGGTACCTGAACACCAGTAGACTTCAACGAAACTGCAGGAACAGAAGCATAATGGTCTGGAAGCGAGTGAGTATGCGCCCTTGATGGCGGTAATGTGACAGGTTCCCTGATGACACCGGGTTCCCTAGTGCTTGGGAATTGAAATGTACTAATGCCAGTGCCATGAAAAGATGTCGTGGCTGTTGTTGCACTTGGATTGTGATCGAGATTGTCAAGAGCGCCCACAGTAAAGAGTCCTTTTCGCAGAATAGTTGGAGCCACTACACCATCATCTTCAAACCTCTCACATACAGCTGTGGCTAGCCACTCTTCAATCTGCATCACCCTGTCATAGGAAACACTGATACCCATCTGGTGTAACTGTTGGATGATCTTTTTACTTCTAGTCAGTGCGTGTATATTTATGCCAATATAAATTGGTAGTGGAGGTTCTCTGTCCAGAGTGTGCCGGACTTTCGTAGGCGAATTGGGTTTACGTTTCTTGACGTTGTGGACGATGGTTTGTCCAACAGTTAGACACACTTGTGAATCGTTACTCTCTATCAGATTTGGACCATTAACAATCATGGACACGAGACACTGTAGACTCGATGGTAATGATTCCTCCTGACAACGAGGTGGAAACTGGCCGATGAATTGGAATCCTTCATGATGAAAGATATCCTTTCTAACAATTGTTGCTGCTTGTGCCAGTATCAGGGCGTCTTCAGTAAAGTCACGTTTTTTCAGGGCATCTTTAATCATGTCTTTCATTCCATCCTTGAATATTATAACAATGTTCCGGCCATCATGTTGTGCTTGTGCATCAGAGAACCGTTCAAGCAACTGCTCCTTAAATCTGGTTTTGTTAATAGTCTTTATAATTTTCAGCTCCTCAAGCCGATTAACATACAGGGTGTGTAACTCTGATAATTTGAAGATAAGAGTGCCAGCATTGACTGACATTTCAATATAACCAGCAAGTTCAACAAATGTTCTTGACTCATTCATTATATCGTCAGTGTTTATTGTTGCCTTCTGTAACTGTCTCATATGACTGCGATATCGATTTCGAAGGTGGGTCAAACATTTTAAATGATATGTCGCATCCATGGCTATGAGATCTGACCCAACGATCCTAGCAAGTAGCTGGGTATCCTGCAGTTCACTAATCATAGTCTTAAGGCCCGTATCCATATCATATGATGAAACCTGGTGGAGGGGATTATCCTCGTCTGCGCCTTTCTCGCAAAAGAAACATTGTTCTACCATGTTGATTGAGCGCCGCTTACTAGGTTGTCTACATTGTTCATTATCATTTTCATGTGGATTGGATTCCTTTCGCTTTCTCGCTCTTGCCAGTTTGTAGTTGCTGAACTGTACATGACAGGATTTATGCCACGACGCAGAATTGTTCACAAACGTGTCAACGGGTTGATCACTCCCAAACTTCAGTCAGGTTGGGAGCAGATTAATCTCACGGAACTGTTCAATATTCGTCAAGAATGACTGATATGCAGATGTCTTATCGCCGCCTACTGACGGGTTGAGAAGGGGACATCTTAACTCTTCAGCTGTTTTTTCTTGGCAGATGATGCATCGGCTAAAGTCTAGCTCCATGTTGCTTTATCTGAAAAGACATAGGATACTGTAATCTCGAAACAAGGTGCCCATGTGCACTGATAAATTCAGCGTTAGTAAAAACCGGAAATAAAGAAATGACGGAATATCAAGACTTTCTCATAGTAATTGTTGTTTTGGTGTACTTAATAAATGAAATTAGATTAAACATGTCTTACTACACTGTTGTTTGACGGAGTTAATTCGTCACATCCTACTATTCATCACATTAACATATCCATACCACTTTATAAGATTAAGCTGAGCTGAATCTAAAAATGAGTTTACACCTATATCCAAATTTCTGTCATACATCTTAATGTTGTATTGGCGGCCATTTTGAAATTTGACCGCCATCTTGGAAATGGGTGACCTGAGCAAAATGCCATGGCCAACATCGTTTTCAGTGACCCAAGAAACCCCTGAATTGACACCTTATTTGTTCATTTCCGATTTTCACAGTCAGATATACGAAATTTCCATTTTTTGGGCGGCCATTTTGAAATTTGACGGCCATCTTGGAAATGGGTGACCTGAGCAAAATGCCATGGCCAACATCGTTTTCAGTGACCCCGAAAACCCCTGAATTGACACCTCATTTGTTCATATCCGATTTTCACAGCCACATATACGAAATTTTATTTTTCCAAGGCGGCCATCTTGGATTTTGGCCTCCATCTTGGAAAATCGGAACCGATCAAGTGGGTTCCACGGATAAAATCAATAGATAGGTCGAAAAGAAACTCCATGCCAAATTTGGTACTTTTGTCCGGCCGGTAACGTTAATCCTGAAAACTGTTGCTAAGCCACCTGACTATATACATACTTTTATCTCCAGTGGCGTATCACTGTTTTACACATAGCCAATGTAATAGTATTAACGGAACATGCATATATACCTTACATGTTAAATAGTTTAATAAAATCGTAGAATATCGACAACTTGAAACTCGTTTAATAACGGAAGCGAAGTAAGCTTGAGTTAATATTTCATGTTCCTCGAGCAACTTCTTATAGAGTCTATGTGTCTCAACTTATTAGTTTTTTCTAGAGCTTGTACTCGAGTTGAGGACTTTAATGTAATAATAAATATTTGTAATCTTTGTTGCAGAGATTTATTATCGTTACCCTGCTCTTCTTTCCAAATATAAAGGAAATTTAAGAACTCTTCTGCGACAAAGGACTATCACAACCTGACTTTTGTGGTGACGTGATTTACAAACATCGTACTATCCTTGGTCATAATCACTTTCATACTATCTTTGTTAAACATGTTAAAAGGTTTATCAAAAGAGGGTATGACCCTATCATTTTGCCACGCACTGCATGCTTGGTGGTGGAACCATGTACGCTTCGCCCTAATGCTTTCCTCTTTAATTGTGCGATGACCGGGCAGGCTGTGGACCCTATGATGACGTCTACCTAAAGCCCAATAGGTTGTTGACGTTTGATGTTTGTCTGCTATTGTGTCTTGTCGTGCCCTCAATGGTTTATTCTCTTGTTGCTCTTGCTTCTGCCAAGTCATTGAGTACCTTCTTTGTGGCTTTCTAGGCTATTGCATTTTGTATTTATATATACACGAGCATCTTTGTGTTTTACTTATATTGTATATTAATGCTACCCTGTTGGTTAGAGAATAGTTCATGACGGGGTTTTATTGGGATGACAGTAGGGTAATTGTTACCTTTGGTGCACCCTAGAAGAATGGGTTAAACCCCCCAGTGGCCTTATTTGCCACTGACCGTTCCAAGGCGGTAGCTCTATTTTCAACCCTTGTTGTGTTTGTGACGTCATACGTCTTTATTCCTTATCAACATTGCCATTCATGTTTGTTTTTTTGCGTTTTTTTGGGTTTACTGTATTCTGTGAAAGCTGCATTTCCTGTTCGACTTTTATACTTATTTTTAGTACATCGCTAAGCTATGCATTGTCTCATTTCTTTATATCCTCCGCATTTGGAGAGTCACATAGCATATACTTACTGTACTAATAGACGAAATATGCAAATGAAGACATAGAAACAAGCAAAGAGGAAGAAAGTAAAATTCATAGCGTACAAATGATTCGTTACATTGTTCCTGAAAGAAGTATATACATATCTGTATTTATAACAAAACTGAAATAAAATCATAAATGTTAACTAGATTCTATATTATATTCGAGAATTAAATTTATGCGAACAAGAACACAATTATATTACACCGGAATTAGTTACGATTCAGTGAATGTTAGCGTTCCCGTTAATGAACGAAAACTGTCTAATACTTGATATATTGGATCTAAGAATCGTTTATATTCATAACCAAGGAGAGATACAGACCAAGTTGCGTTCAAGTATCCCGAAATGAGTAGTTAGCATTATTTGTATTGAACTAATAATAAATACCATACACTGACTTTTTATATTATTAGGATTCTTGACAGGGGATATGGGCTCACATTCCCTGCCTGGAAATTATATTCACCCGAGCCGTTTCCGAAACGAATCGGCAACGTTATCGTCGCCATTTTGTTTTTGTCTATTCGAGTAATGGGGTACCGACGGGGAATTCGTCCTATGTTCACGTCTCGAGACGTAGACATGGGCGCATGTCTACGGCGCATTGACCAATGAAATACTGAGAATTTTCTTTGCAGTATGACAAGATTACTTATCTTATCAACCTGAATTAGTGGTCATTGCATGTAATTTGTGTTAGAGCATAATGCATAATAAATTAATCTCCAGAATATGACTCTCTTATTTTGCTCTTCCTTTATTATTTATCATTTATTTTAGATCTACTGGCCGAAGGATAACAGAGCTTATGGGATGCTGAGTCGTCCGTTCGTCGTCCGTCCGCTAACTGTTGACTTGTTAACACGATATGCCTTCATTTTTCATCTGATCTTTTTTCAAACTTAGCCAGAGTGTTGATATCAATGAAAGCTTGGACGAGTTTCATTATTCATCCTATCTTTATCAACCTTTACCAGATTGTTATCAATGAAAGCTCGGTGGCGTTCGAAAACACCCAGATTGGACCATTTACTCTGGTCCTTGATTTTCTGATATATTTCATAATTTGCATCGTTAACACGATAGGGTCTTTATTTTTCATCCGATTTTTCCAAACTTTACCAGATTGTTGATGTCAATAAAAGTTTGGACGAGTTTGAAAACCAGCCAGATCGGACCAGTAACACCAGAGTTATGGCCGTTCATTTAGTTAAATATGCTGTATTTTCCTTCATTAAAAGGATAGGGCTTTTATTTTTCATATGATCTTTACCAACCTTTACCAGATTGTTACTATTAATAAAACTTTTAAAAATTTGAAAACCAATCAAAACTGATTAGTAACACCGGAGTTATGACCCTTGAATTAGTTCAAAAATGCTGTATTTTCCCTCTTTAAGACAAAATGACCTTCGTTTGGCCAAATTTCAGCGAAACTTTGCAGGGATGATCAGTACTAAGCCTAGTTGTATATGTCGTAACCTTGTTTCGGTTGAATACCTTTTGGCAGTTATGACCCTTTAAATGTTTAAATACACAAAATTTGTCTGGACTATTTCTCCTGAACCCCTGGCCGGATTTCAACGAACCTTTTCAGGGATGATCCGTATTAAGCCTAGTTGCGTAATCATTGCCGTGTTCTGGTTGAATTTTCTTTGGCAGAGTTATGGCCCTTTAAATATTTTAATGCATAAACTTTATCCGGACTAGTTCTCCTGAACCCCTGACCCCTGACCGAATTTCAACAAAACTTGGCAAGGGTGATCAGTATCAACCCTAATTTTGCATATCATCGCCGTGTTTCGGTTAATGATTTTGGCAGATTTATGACCCGTTAAAGGTTGCAATGCACAAACTTTTTCCAGACTACACTGAACAAAATGTCTAAGTATCAACTTCTGTATCTTAACTAATTTCTTATTTTAAATATATTTTAGAAAATATATATGATAAGTATTTTGTTTTGACCCATAGTTTGTAAAACATTTATTTTTTGTTGAAATTGTTACATCTTTTGAGAGTTACCCTCCCTTTATATGAAAACATGAAATGTATTGATAAGACACATAACATGAGTCATAGATCGCTTAAAGGATGCAAAATTCTTAAAATTGGTATGAAATAATAGAAAACAACATAAAAATTTGACCCAGTTATCGCAGATTTTCCGTCTATAAAAAAAATGTTTGTAATTCAGCGTTAACATTAAATATTTCGAAAATTTCTTTTGCAAACGCATTTGCAGTGGTAATGATAGTAAAACATGATGTCAAAATAAATTTTAACTGGCATATTTTAGAATTAGGAACATCAAAAGCTTCACTAATTCGAAGTTCTTAATAAAACCCTATAAACCCAGTTGTATAAGTGGTATTACTTATTTCTAAGAAAACACATTGACTTAAAAGTTTTAAAATATGCAATCAGAGCAGACGATTTACACGCGTTATTTTGCAGTTTAAGCGTATCTCTAATCAAGCTCAAAATACACAAAACAATGAGAATATTATTGACATATTCTTAGGTGGGTACTTAGCAATTTGGTTTAGTGTAGTCTCTTCTAAATTCCTGGCCGGATTTCATCAAATCTTGAATGATAAATGCCAAGCCTAGTTGCGTATGAAATGGCCGTGTTCCGAATTTTTTTGAGTTATGGCCCTTTTAAGGTTTTAATACACACAATTTGTCCCGTCTAGTTCTCATGATCCGATGGCCGGATTTCAAAGAATGTTGGAGTGGGGTTATGAGTTTCAAGCCTAGTTGCGTTTTTTATCGCCATGTTCCCGTTGAATGAATTTTGGCACAGTTATGGCCTATAAAGATTTTAATACACTATCTTTGTACAGACTACCGGTGATCTCCTGAACCAGATTTCGACGAAATTGGGCAGGAATGAACAGTTCCAAGCCTAGTTGCACGTATCATCGCCATGTTCAAATTGAATGATTTTTGACAGAGTTATGGCCCTTATACACAAACTTCATATGTAGCCAGTATCGCGTCCACAGGCCCTCTTGGGCCTCCTGTTATAAATGAGTATTACACGTAGATAATGGTGTCGATGTGTTAAATAAGTCGGGAAAAATGTATAGGTATGTATATGTGACATTTTGTACGAAATACATTAATAAGCAAAACACGTGTTAAGTCAATGCTGTGGATTTAATTTACACATGGCATCTGAAAACATATAGAGCGTTCAATTTAATTCCGATACAATTTTTAATTAAAGCTACATGCATATATACATATTGGAATTATGCAATTTAAACATTACTGTTTCTTCGCTATTTTATTTCTTATTGTTCCATTTACTCGACATTTAGTAATAAAACAACCATATACAGTTTTGAACTGTTTAATAAAAAGTGGAGAATCATTTGTAAATATTCAAATTGGGTAGAAGACTACTGTAACATATAGAGTTTTAATTGACAATACTGAGATGCGTCTGTTAAAGTTGTTTTGATTAACGTCAACAACATTCCTAAAACACACAACGTCAGCTCGGAGAAAGAACAACAGCGAAAAACAAACATGCTCGTAAGTCCACAGAAACAAATAAGAAATAGGCTGCTTTTTGAATGCATACCTCAATCAAACAGTTAACATTCAATTGTGTTTAACTGTCTTCTGACCAAAATAAATGACAAGATCTCGCTCATTCATCATACATGTATCTCCACTATTCACAGTGACGTATAATGATAAAGCCAATGAATCCACATATTAAAATTGGATTTGCTCCAGTACTATCGCACGATGAACTATTTTCAGATGATGCATTTTTTGTGTCTTTAACAGTAGTGGATGAGTTTACGTCGTGTGTTCCTGGATCGTATTTAGCCACTTCATAATCAGCGAATGTATCCGTGCCATACACTGTCAACGCAAATGATGTAATTTTGAAATCTCCTAAAAATAGAAACATGTTGATTACAAATCCTTTCTGTAAAATTGCATAATAATGGATAACAAAATGATTGCACTTGAAACAGTAGTTTTAATAATTATGTTAATTCTTACTAATTTTTGGCAAATGTGCATGATTTTCAAAAGACTGCTTCACAGATTTAAATTGTTAAATACTTAAACACCTGAATACCATTTAAAGACCGTAGAAGATCAAACATGATTAGCTGCTTATGTACTGTCTGATGCAGCCATCGTTGTGAAATATTTTAAATAACAACACAATATGCTTCAACCGTATTTGACTCAGACTATGAATCATTACTGACGATATTATTTATTTACAAAATGAAATAGTTGAACCCTAGTTTGATATCGTACTGGCATAGTACGACTTGATAGGTAAACTTAAATTGTGTACTATTGATTTTATGAATATTGAGTTCTGCTCAACCCGGGTCTAGAGGGCGTGAGCGGTAGCTAGCATATTTCACTACCGCTCATGAACAGTCTCAATCAAACCGAGACTGCAATATTTAGTATGTGTCGTGCTTGGCCGTTTCCAAAGGTCCATTATCATACTCTTTTTTTTACACACCTGAGAAGAAATGGTCTTTCTGCAGGATTAGTTTCCACAAGCCTTCGGAACTTTCTCCCCAAAAGTTAACCGACAAAAAAGTTACATCTTCTCTAAACGTATTGTCGGTCGATTGTCCTAAGTCCATCAGTATTGGGTATGTTCCAGAAGGCGATTCGAGTGCTATCTCCGAATCGTGTTCATTAGGGGAATGGAAACTCATCTTTGCTATCACGTGTTCGATTTTGTCTACACAAGGATGATTTTTATCTCTCTGATAGCATGTTATGTTTACATCAGCAAATGATCTAGGCTTGTTTTTGTACGGGTATGTCATGCTGTGAATGAGAATAAAACAATGTAACAGTTATTTAAAAAAAGAGGAAATTATTCATTTTTCATTATTGCTAAGTTGGTTTTAAAATGTTCCTTGCTTAGACTAGATGTTAAAGCATCAACAATAGGCTCCGTGGCAGAACGGTTAACGACGTTGGGTTGTAAATCTTCGCCTCTCACCGCTGCAGGTTCGAATCCCACTTGGAGCTCGACTTGTAAGTGAGGAATGTCGATTCTTACGGATGGCGGGAGGTGTACATTACTGGTTCTGCACAGGAAAAGTGGGTGGACTGTTTCCACCACAAAAAATCGATCATCATATATAACCTTACTTGTGTAGGAAATGACGTAAAACACCATACAAACAAACAAAAACAAAACATGTCATGCTATGAAAGAAATAGTGGAATAGAAATCTTTGAAGGTAGACCTGATTAATTTGTTCATTATTTCTAAGATGTTAAAAATAGGTCCAAAGGGCTTAGAAACAAGTGCAGTAAGCTCATTTGTTCCTCATTAGATTCATACCGTTTACGTTATAAGGTCTACTTAGTCAAAAATGTGCACACTACATCACAATTGACGTCATACTATTTCATGTATCGCTTTGATGTTTGGTCCTTGACAATTCAAATGCCAGGTCAGAAAAAAAAGAAATATTAAAAATTATCTTAAAAATGGTACTTTCATTTCAATTATTATGATATATGACATATGACATGTTTGTTTGAATAAGGTCAATCATCTGAAAAGCAATTGGTCGATAATCTCCGAAGTAGGTCGGTGTCTGACCTGTGGACACCTCTTTCCAACAGTAATTACCTTAATAGGCAATATGATAAACACTTAAATCCAGTAAAAAAACGTTGGTCAACAAGTAGATTATATTTCGCTATTCTACGGATACGTACTTGACACACATAGTTACGTTATGTGCCTCAACGTTTGTAAAGATTCTCATTTTATCTTAAAAATTCAATGTAAAATTCATCAACACATGAATTAAAATCTCAATAATTGTCCTACGGCGACATTTTTTAAACGTATGTCATTGACGTAATATGCAGCTCATTGGTGTCAAAAGACCTACTTGCCAACCTAATCAACTCACATAATTAAAATCTTAAAGGTATTCCAGCAGTGGCAATCTATTTCGAACGTATATGATTTCCCTAAAATCTAGCAATGTGTCCTCGACAGTAGGTCAAATTGTTCGTCTTCTTTAAAACTGTAGCGTTATACAGCCAAGCTGATGGTGACAAATGACACAAAATGTTCAATTCCAAGCACAAACAAGTTGAAAGCTAACCAAATAGCGTTACTGAGAACTTCATAACATGTGTTTTTATTGTATACGAACTCCACTTAATGTCTTATAAAGGAATGTTTACACTTGACTTGTCCCTTGTAAGCTGAAGGCCTCACAAGTTATTGTCATTACAATCAAATAGTTTAAATTCAAAGTAAAATTGTCATTACAACTCAAAGTACGCATTTACGATAGTAATCTATTGAAACTGATGTTGTAAGCTATTTGTTAAGACTGTAACAGATTTATGGGGGAAAAGACTTCTAGTCCCGGCCACTTTCCATCCAAGCCTAGTTTCTGTCATTCTGTCACATTTCAAAATGTTTACACTACAACTCACTTCCGCAATTGTATGAGGGAAGACATTTACTATTGAAGTTCGAAAACAGAAGAAATGGCCCAAAATGCTATAAGCGGTATAAAATCAGGTTTTCTTAGCAACTTCTGTTTATCTGTGCATATAGCAAGAAAAAGAAATCCGACATTTTTTTGGCGCGCGAGATGAGTTGGACATTATTGTAGATTGTTGCTATCTATAGCGTTTAGAAGACGGTGCCATTACAGGCCATTAGTCAATAATGCAGTAATTTACCTTCATTAGGTCAGAATGTTCGATTTATATAAAACTTTCTTCATTTTGTTTAGCTAGCAAGAGGTAAACGTGAAATATAATGGAAGTTCAGTAAAACATACACACAGGTGATACATACATGTTGGCTGGTGGCGCGGTATATTCAATTTGTCTCTGATCAGGTTTCCAATCTTTTGCCAGTGTAACCAGTTTTGCCGCGTTGAGTAATCCAAAACCAAACCATCCATTAACTGTAAGGATCGTCAATAGTACATGTTGCCCAGCATATTAATTAGTAATGTGTTTTATATAACAAGGTGTAAGGATTCAAAATATATATGAGTGCATACAACAGAAAACATAATTATAGCACATTGTCATTACTTGTAAAATGAGTTGTCATTTTGCTTTAATTAAAGGCAGGGCTTTTGATTTGACAATAGCCGACCTTTATTTATTATATCCAAAGTACAGGAAACGATATTGGCTCTAGTATGCAACATTATTTCTGATTAAAGCCCAAAATCTTTTAATAAAGAACTATGACACTCAACAAGATATATTTTGCACAAACGTTGTATTCATGTGCTATTAAAAGTCATCTAGTATTTATATTATCTTAGAATATCTTCCGGCGCCATTTGGTCTAAAATAGTTTGACTGCAAAAGTCCTTTATGATCGGAGGCTTTTA
Source organism: Cyrtodaria siliqua (assembly GCA_037043455.1). Classification (NCBI taxonomy): domain Eukaryota; kingdom Metazoa; phylum Mollusca; class Bivalvia; order Adapedonta; family Hiatellidae; genus Cyrtodaria; species Cyrtodaria siliqua. The sequence continues at coordinate 399,417 of JAWPHD010000488.1, forward strand.
CAAGAATATGTTGTACGTCTCTCCACGTTAGTCCAGGGCTGGTATATACGAAAATTGTCAAATAAAACATATTTCTTTACTACTACTTTCTAAATAGTGTTGTCATATAATACAAATTAGTTCAGGTACACTTTTCATTTAAACAAATGATCATAACTGTTTTGTTGTATGCCTTTGATAAAATGTTCATCTATTTAACCATACATTGGCCAAATAGGTTAAATAAACTAAACCTCCAAATAACGGCAAAATTAAATAAAAAGCCATTTATCAACACTCAGTCCAGGTGTTCAGTTCATGTAGTAATGTATATGTGCCGATTAAAAGTATAGTTTTATTCACGGGTTCTTAAATGAATATGCGTAAAATGAATTATGAGTTGGTAACTCTTAATCCGAAGCTACAGTTTTGGGGTTTGGTCCGGCTTGTTGGATTCTCAATATATGTAAGTTATATACATATATGTACCCCGTTATCAGTATGTTTATAACTGTTTATATCTGTTGTGAAATTTGCCTGCTGATGGCGGGATAGGGACAGTTGTCACGCTAGATTACAGGCTTCCTGATTACAGGCGTTATCATTGTTATATACTCCGTAAAGAAGAAATGAATAATGATAATTGATGTTAAACTATGGACTATGCGGCGTAATGTTATAATGCATTACCATTGGAACGATAAATGTATGTTACTTTTAAAACCGAAAACTTTAGTAAACTCGAGAAAAAAATGGCAAAGAAATGATATCGTAAATGATCTAGAGGTCAGTGTTAAAATCATGCAAAGGTTTCCATAAGAAATATGACACAATGCATTTCGAAATGATGAATTGCATACAACATTGGATAGATGAACTTACATACAACTTAAACCCGAAATCCATTTTAAATTTGTATGAAAAATGATTGAAAAAGAGTCTCAAAATATCCAAGGGTCCGTGTAAATAGTATGCATTCCATTGGACACTGTGTATATCAGCCGTTATGATGCAGTTCTGCACGTTTTCAGTAATAACCCCTATGTGTTTTGGAATATCATTTCTCTGTTATTGTTGGCTCGAATTAAAGCATGTTCTTGGATTTTAATGTATAACATTTGTATCAGTTTAGCGATATATATATATATTTTAATAGTAGTATGTATATTCCGGTTTATAACTTCATGCATACCTTCTGGTCAACTTCTTTTTTACCGTGTATATGTAAACATCACGTAAAGATATTTAGAATATACTTGCCAGGTGAATAGTGGATTATGCGATTGATATAAAACGTTGTATTGTTTATATTTTAATTACAGTAAAACAGGGACACATTACATTAAATGTATAAGTAGTAACTCATGTACAGGCCAAAACTATAAGTATGCTTTGATATGAATTATGGAATGTTATACGTTATATGTTAATGTGCAATAATCTCGTCTCCTACAATTATTTTAGAATGGTGTTTACATTTCATGTTTTATTTATGAAATAATGTATGTATGAATGTATATTTGATCGAAACAATGAGACGCAAATAAATTATTAAACCTAAACCACATTTCTTTCACTCTGTTGTGAATATAGATGTGTTGTGTTGTCATTAATATCGATTATCGTTTATTATATTTTAAGCCGAAATTAAGGTTTAATTTCATACCCCATCCAACCGCGTTGTCTGTCGCTTCTTGAAGAAGGGGTTGGATGGGGTATGAAAGGTTATACTCGGACCACGTAATGGTGAATTAACAGACGGCGAATAAGTAGTTTGTGCAACAGAATCATAGATTTGGTGATTAGGATTATCATTTATTTCAGTTAGAGAATTTAAATATATGTTGCCACAAACGGAGATAAATTCAATATCATGTTATATTTACTAAGCAATATAAAGTTATTCTAGTACATATTTATAATGCTGAACAATGCATTAAAGTGACTGGAATAAATTCAAGTTGATTGAATAACAAAAATAAGAAATTTAACAGACGGGTAAAGAGCTATGCTTTGTCCAGTTGTTCTAATGATTCTCGTGCTATGCTTTGACCAGTTGTTCTAATGATTCTCAGTGCTATGCTTTGTCCAGTTGTTCTAATGATTCTCAGTGCTATACTTTGACCAATTGTTCGATAACGAAATAAGTAATAATATAGAGAAATATCTGATTAGTTTCATATCCTAAGTTGTTAAATATTATCTGATAGTTGCAGTAAATGCTGTTCGCTTTTAAATAAAGAGAACAAAACCAAAATCGAAAAATGCATGGAGTTTTGATGTTTGAACGCATTAAAGTTTACAGAGATGTAATATTCGTTATCAGTTTGGTTATGCAAATTTGAGTGCTCTCTTTCTTTTTTTACCTCAGTACATTTATTTACATACTGCCAACTCGTACCGACTGACTAATGTGTATCATGCAATCAATTTGTACACTTAATGTAGTAAGTAGGAGAAGAACAACAAGTGTTTTACTTTCGTTCTAATCCCGTTTCTGCTATTGTGTATAAATATTAAGCTGTAAAAATATTGAGAAAACAATATGGTTAGACCAATAGAGGATATTTTATATCTACTCTATTTACAACATTATTATTCATGCTAAAATCGACTAAGAAATCAGGCAAACATATATGTCCTATATCGAATGAACATACTGTTTCTATTCCGGTTCTTATGACTTCCTCTATGGCCATATCCACGGAAACCATCTTTACGAGCCCAACTATTTGAATAGATGTGAATCGCTTGTTGTTCGTAACCTAAACCACTAACAACCATGTCTTCAGAAAATCAGGGACTTCCCCAGCCGTATGGTGTAAGTTTGAATATCTTTAATACTGTAATAAAACATATAAGTCCCAGTTAAAACGCAACATGCGTAATTGTATTAAATCCTAAAGAAATAGGGTGTCAAAACCAAATTACCTTCATTGTATCGAATATTATGATGTAAACATGAATACAGTAAAGTAAGCACCACAGTTAAATAAGAGAATAAAATATTAGAAAATAGTATCAGAGTGTTACATTGTACAAATGGTTATCAGTATAATATCACTTACCACGTATACAAGAAGCTCTAGTAACAGATAACGAGCAATGCATCAGTTATACAACGGGAATCTACATTGACTAGTATACAACTATTTAATTCCTTAGAAGTCATTGGATTAGAACTATTTATCAGAGGGAGTGATTACTGACACGAGAAGGGTACTATTGCACGAGGCGACAGGCCGAGTGCAATAGTATCCTTCAAGGGTCAGTAGTCACTCCCGAGGATAAATAGTTCTAATCCACTGACTCCTAAGACAATAAATAGTTGTTTTATTATATATCATAAAATATAACAGTTTTGATTTTTTACTAGTAAAATTTAAATTTGATGTGTGAGGCGTGTAAACAATGTATCTGCTTCCTTTGTTCATTTAAACAAGCGCGTCACTAACACAGATCGACTATTGCACGGTCACGTGACACTTTGCTGTTTTTAAAAAAAGCGCGTCAATGACAATGATCGACTATTGCAAGATATATTTACTATTGTATGGTCACGTGATGAACTATTGAACGGTTCGCATATTTCCATTGAGAATGGTCAACACTCTTTAATCACACGTGACTGCTTCTAGACCATTGAAAAAGCTTATATTTTATGATATATAATAATGTCTTTTATCAGTGATATCGGTAGTGGATTAATGACTGAAACCATAGATCGCTTTCACAAGAATTGGCAAAATGGCTGATACCACTGGAACAGATATAGTCATTGGTTTTTAATATACCTGCTATGTTTGCTTCAAATGCAATACCCACAGTACATGTGCATACCCCGTTGCTCTTTACTGCTGCTATTAGTCCACAACATCGATTGCCATGACTGGAATATTTGTTTACACTATTGACTAAATGTAACACATAGTCTTTGATTGTTTTAATATAATCAGTGTTCTTTCGCAAATTTGAAACAAAATATACGGTTTCATACAATTCTATAAAAGACATTACTTATTATCTCAATAAAAGTTTTTGGTAATGTTCTATGTATATCGAAAATGTATTTTTGATTATCTCAAAGAGAGGTTATTCATTTTATTAAAGTGTATATATAGCTTAATTTAACAGTTTAATACGTTTTGGTTAACCTAATATCACTTACTCAGTATAAGGTATACTCTCATAATACGATTCAAATTTCGTTGGTCTCACATCCGTGTTGTTGTTGGCAAAGTTGAACGATAGACTCTTATTCTGTGTAAAATAAAGATCTGAACATATTTAGAATTTAACATACCTGATGGTGAATGTTGTACTATGCATTAGCTATCAAATGCATATTTAATCAAAATATATGTTCTGAAAAAAATAAGTCAAATATGTATTCAACATGTTCAATGCCAGTCTTTGATACATGCACACGAATGTTACGTTCATTTCAATTGAAACATTATTCAGTTGTTTCATGACGTTAACTTATACTATTTTATAACCTTACATGTGTTGAAAATTAAATTGAAAACACCACACAAACAAACAAACAAACAAATGTATACCTGTATAATTATGTGCTAAGTCTTCTTCTTTTTTAAATAAAGGTATAACTAAACGTGGACTTCAACTAAATGTTAAACTAAACGTATGGACAGGTAAATACACACAGGAGACAGCTTCAATAAATCAACTTAAATGATGTCGTTAACCATTCACAGAAAAGTAATTATAAGTGCATGGATTTAAATGCTGCAACAATTCTTAACACAATGATACATAAATTATCATATGCTAAAGCCCCTTCGTGTTGGTGACGACCTATGAGGAAGTGACCACTTCCCCTTATTTCTTGAAAATATCGGCCCTCCACTTCTCAAAAAACGCAACGATGGAAACTTCGCAAAACAGATTGGGATACGTTTCAAGCTGTTTGTGAGGAACAATTAAAGCCTTCCGTTTTTGAGGATGTCGAAGACGCAAATATTATTTTTACCAAAGCCCTTCATAATATATCTGATCAAACTATTCCAAAAACCTTGGCAAATCCAAAACGCCCACATAAACCATGGTTCGATGATGACTGAAAAAAAGCAGTCCGCGATCGTAAAGCTGCATCGAATGCTTTTAACTTGCAGCCAACTCAAAATAATTAGACACTTTTAGAGTTTTTCGTGCGAAAGACAGTCGTACTATTAAGGATAGCAAGAGGAAATCCTGGAGATCTTGAGTCTCTAGGCTGAACTCTCGCTCATCTCTTAAGAATACATTTTGCGGTCGTCGAAAATTAGACCAAGGAATTTGTTCGACCGCAAATTAACGTTTATACCTGGCCTTAAATACTTGAAGGCCAAGAGCCTTAAAGCTCTTAATTTACTTAAAGTTGTTGCAAACACTAATTGGGGAGCAGATCGTAAAGTTCTTTTACAACTTTATAGATCTCTCATCAGATCCAAGCTGGACTACGGCTCAATAGTATATGTATCGACTCGCAAATCGTACTTGCAGATGCTCGATCCTATACATATTCAAGGATTACGACTCGCCTTAGGAGCCTTTCGTACATAACCAGCCGAAAGTCTATATGTTGAAGCTAATGAACCATCACTGTCTCATAGACGGGACAAATTAGCCCTTCAATATGCCATTAAATTAAATTAATAATCTAACCCTTCAAACCCAACTTTCGATACTGATTTTAATCCTAGTTATGAACCTCTTTTTGATCGAGAACCGAATGCCATTCGACCATTTGGTCTTCGTATTAAGAGACACTGAAATCGACCTAAATCTGATTGACAATCAACCGTGGACAATTATTTTTGATCTTTTTAATACTAACAAATCAATACAGACCCTACTGTCTTTCAAAGCAAATTTAATGAAATTAAATCGAAATACAGTAACATTCAACAATTATACACAGATCTTTCTAAAGATGGAGATAAGGTAGCTGCAGCAGCTGTTGTTCACAAACAGATCATAAATAGCCGTCTGCCTAACACGGCCTTTATCTTTTCATCTGAACTTAAGGCAATTGAAATTGCCTTAAACTATATTCAGGAATCTGATGATGACCATTTTGTAATATTTTCTGATTCCCTTTCATCTCTTCAAGCCCTGGGTAATATGTAACATGATAACCTAATTGTGCTTCAACTTATACAAAAGATTATAGTGCTGCTAACACATTAGGTTAACATATATCTAATGTCAAATTACCTTATACTGATTTAAAAAGTTGTATTAACACATACATCCGTAACTCTTGGCAAGCCGCTTGGGATTTGTCAGTTAACAATAAAGTCCATTCAATTAAACCTTTACTCGGAGAATGGCGTTCTTCTAGTAGAACCATTCGTCGAGATGAAGTTGTCCTATCCCGGTACATGTTAGGGCATACACGATATACCCATTCATATTTAATACTTGGTAACGCATGGCAACGAAAAGTAGTACGTCATCTTTCGGCAACGTCAAAAAAAAAAATGTCCGCCATTTTGGAATTTTTAAAACATATAATTTTGAAGATTGTGACAATTTTTGATGATGAAATTTCATTTCCGCTTTAAGTTTCGCAATTTTTGGCTGTACCGATTTTTTTTTTAGAAGCTGTACTGCGTGATAAATGCAGACCCGCCTTGTAAAATGTCGAAGCGAGGGGCGATAACTCTAAAAGATGCCATTTTTAGAATACGTTTAAAATGACAACAATCGTGTATTTTTTGTTAAATAAAATACGAGGAGATACTTGAATTATTGTTTTAGCTCATATATTACATGAATTTTGCTGCATGTCACGAAGAAGCATGTTATTTCTTTATCAAAGGTACACGAAAATACGAGTTGTTCGACTCAACTGTAATTTTGACTTGACTATTGTCGCAAGAACTGCAGGCGCGTATTCGATGGAGCGGGTAGTAATGGGCACCCTCTCATATGGGGAAAGTGTACCTAACAATCGCTATTGTTCAAGATGGGAGTTGGGGTGGAGAGAAGGAGGGGCAGGGCATCTCAGCTGAGATTTAAAAGGATGCACCCCATCCCCTTCCCACCCCATACCCCAACTAAAATCATGAAAGTCTGTTTTTAAAGCTCTTGCAAGCATACATTTTTAAAGATATTCAGATAATATATATATTTGTTGCTGTGTTTTTGACTAGACTGTCCAGAGTCTAATTGTCATCCGCAACTTGGGCGCAGTCAGTAGCACAGCGGATTTGTAACCGGAGGTGGTGCCACTGAGTTTTGTCGGTGTGTTTTTGAGACACTTTCCCTTAGCCTTGTTCTCGGATGGGGACGTAAACCGGGCGGTCCCGCGTAAAGGTCTATCATCCGAGCATGTTAAAGAACTATAGGAATCTATTCGATAATAAGATTAGGGCACGGTTCCCGGATCCCTATGTATACTTCCCCTCTCGGGGCGGCTCTAAATAAACTGTACTGTTTTGATGAGCCGTTAAACCACATTCAATTCATCCGCATCTGCACTCAGCAGTCATTTGTGCTGTAGCTGTCACATGCTAGTATCATGAATCAACCGTGGAATATATCACCCATACATAAAAGGGTTTGAGGGGATCTTACTTGTATTACTTTAAATATAGACCATTTGTCGGTAGAAACCTAAGATGAATTTTTTATCAGACAGAAACACTATCGTAATACTTATTCAATGATTCTGATAGTATCGAAGGAAAGTAAAGAAGGCCATTTTTTTACTTTATATTTTTAAAGTTGAATGGTGTTTTATGTCATTATAGCACATTTTAGGCCATATTTCCTGGGTACAACCAGTATTGTATACTTTCTGCAATCCGTAAGAATCGACACATTCTCACCTACAACAAGTTGAGCTCCCAGTAGGAATTGAACCCGCAGCGGTGAGAGGTGAAAATGAGAATGTATACAAATATAAAATGGGCAACCAAACATCTCCATAACTCAATATGTCCATGGGACACGAATGACCGCACTGAAAACAATCTGTGGAAAATTGTACAATGCAAGAATATATATCCATAAAGTTTATTTTGATGCAAAATCGATATGCTCCTCCATCATAGATAAACATCATGTAAAGTTTCGAAACAATTGGTTAAAAACTGTGGAAGGATATAGACGCACAGATGACTAACACCATATGCCGCCTCAACATTTGATGGTAAACAATAAACAGTTAAAGTACATATTAAGGTCTTAAATATTATCTTTCATGACTAAGTAAAAAATATGTAACGAGTCAGATGTCGAAGTGAATTATTTATTTGATTTAAAACATTTTATTTCAAATAATCAAAACATCCCAAATATAAAGTGTATTACATAAAAAAATAAATTGTATCATACAATAATTGTTTAGGGACACACAGCATTTTTGAAGTATTTATCAAGCATTAAAATTAGCACCTCGATCTATTAATCAAGAATTGATTTTCACTTTACACCCGCTTGTTTAAAAAAAAAGAAGATTGCTGCGTATCCCTTTAATATGCCCACCTCTCAGCCTGCATTGTTTATATGGTGCATGTCATTTTCAATATATGTGGGGTTATATATTTACATGTATCTGTTTGTTGTTTTTATGGTGGAGGCAGACCACCCACTTTTCTGGGTAGAACCAGTAATATACACGACCTCCTGGCATCTGTTATCCCACAAACTTTATAATCCAATAAAATTCAGAAAACATCATTTTAATCCAATAAAGAAATTGGGCATGGTCCGTCAGATTAACAGAAACATATTTTTAATTTTATATTTTCGTATTAGCTCTTATTTTGAGCCAGTCCAATGAACTGTCCAGTTAATGTCGCCATCGATCCACCTCTGTCAAGAGTCAGACATGCATGTTGATATGATATTGTGCTGAACTGGTGATCCTGTTACAAAAAATATTTTTCTTGAAGTTGATGCTAGTACTGACCGTATGAGGTATTGCTGATTTATGATTCATAAAAAAATATTGTACACCTGGCGTTATACTATTCTTGTTCGTTTAAGTATTTCTGATTCTGTTATTAATGTTGTAAAACGTTATTACATATGTGACTAGACACTTGTTTCAATAAAATCCTCCCATATACTGTATATTATGATTTCAGTAACATTTTTCAGCTTACTCCCAGCATTTCAGGACATCAGGGACTCTGAAAATAAAAATATGATACAGATTCTGTTTAACCATACATATGATATTTTTGTTTCAACTTAAATAGGTAACAAGTTGGTGAGTTGAAACTGATGAATAAAAGTGACTATATATAAGAATATAAATTGAACAGAAAAAACTATATAACCTGACGTTCTAATTTTACTTTAATTTTTAAACATGATCAATGGTGGTTTGAAATCTGGAACCAAAATACGGGTATCGCCGGTTACTTTTCTTAGCAGTTTTTCGAGTTTAAAAAACCTGTTGAGTTTTTTTTTTGTTATTCATTTTTTTTAATAAATGGGTCGGAGGGTCTAAGAACTGAAAAAACAAACAAAACATCTCTGGCCTAAGTTGGCTCAACAACACATTATATGTCATTTAGAGTCGCCCTTGAAAGATGGGAAGGGCACACAGGAAAATTAAAAAAGATGCATTATCATATTTTGCTTACCGTAATCAGATTTCGTTCAACTTAAATAGTTAAGAAGTTGTAGAATTGAATTATGTAAATGAATAGTGATTATAGAACTTTTTTTACATACATGTACGATAAATCAAAAATAATCGCTTTCTGCTAATCAACACATTAACGGTATACCTTATTTAGAGCCGCCCCAACGGACACATAGGAATTCGAGAACCTGTCTTACTCTTACTAATGAATATATGTATATGGTTGTTTATCGTGCTCGGAGGATAGACTCCCCAGTTTTAATCCAAATCCAACAAACGAGGCTGAGGAACAAACAGGGCTTAGGGAACGTGTATTGCCCGAAAACACAGACGAAACTCAGTGGTGCATGTATGACTTGAACCCGGAAGCTCCAGATTGCTATTGACCACCGTGCTATTGCTGGGCCATGCCAGCACATTATGTTAAGTCAGGGTCTTGGCTAAGTTTAATATTTTAGATGTAAATACAAGTACCTTTTTAGTTTGTTTGTTTCATTTTACATCCGTAATAAGCACAATATGACCTATTTATGTGTCGATGTGCTGTAAAACACCAGTTTTTATTTTTAGTATAAAAAGTCAGAGACTAAGTGCAGGTGCACAATGCCATATATTTTGCAAAGAACATACATTGATAAATTAAGATTTTTTAAAGCTGTGCTTACCTACACACTGGCTTATACAAGGCTCTTGATGTAGTTATACTGTGAGACTGTGGAAGTTGACTAGTCTGACTGTGGTAACACTGCACACTGCCTCTAACTTAGCAGATCTGAAGAAAAAAAACAGTCATATATGATATTGTTTGTTTTTAATATTAATAACTCTGTCCAACTGTCTCAATGCTATCAATGCCAGCTTTCCATAATATTTTATTTAATACAACCGGAATTGAATGTGGTGCTTACCAGAAGATGAATACTATCCAAAATGTAAGTCACAGGTGGCATTCATGAACAAATAGAGTATTTTCAAGGCTTACATTTTCATCAATCATTCATCACTCATGTTCTAAAAAATTATCAGAATAAAGTTTTGTTTTTATTTTGCTATGAAAGGGATTTCATGTTGAGTCTTTCACCAGATACCCAGGCAGATGTTATTGAAGCGTTTAATGACACCTCTCGGTATCTGGATGACATACTGAACATTGACAACCCTTTCTTTCCAACTATGGTTCATAATATGTATCCTAAAGAACTTCGGCTTAATAAAGAAAATATATCTAATAATAACGCTTCTTTTCTTGATTTAGATCTCTCGATTGAAAATGGTAAAATAATTAGCAAAATCTATGACAAGAGAGATGATTTTAATTTTAACATTGTTAATTATCCCCACTTGGATGGGGATATTCCCCGAGCAACTTCTTATGTGGTTTATCTGTCTCAACTTATTCGTTTTTCTAGAGCTTGTACTCGAGTTGAGGATTTTAATATTCGCAATCTTTGTATAACTAAAAAGTTACTCAATCAGGGTTACCGTTACCATAAACTTCGTAAAACCTTTGCAAAATTTTATTATCGTAACCCTGATCTTCTTTCCAAATATAAATGTAATTTAAGGACTCTTCTGCGACAAGGACTATCACAACCTGACTTCTATGGTGATGTGATTTATAAACTTCGTAAGATTCTTGGTCATGATCACTTTCATACTATCTTTGTTAAACTTGTTAAAAGGTTTATCAAAAGAGGTTATGACCCTATCATTTTGCAACGTACTGCATGCTTGGTGGTGGACCCTTTTACAGTTCGCCACTATGCTTTCCTCTTTAATTGTACGATGACCGGACAGGCTGTGGACCCTATGATGACGCTTACCTAAAGCCCATTGGGACGGTGGCGTTTGATGTTTGTCCATGATCTTTCTTGTCGTGCCCTTAATGGTGTATTCTCTTACTGCTCTGGCTTCTGCCAAGTCATTGAGTACCTTCATTGTGGCTTTCTAGGCTATTGTTTTTTTGTATTATATTTACACGAGCATATTTGTGTTTTACTTATATTGCCTATTGATGCTGCCTTGTTGGTTAGAGATTAGATCATGGCGGAGATTCCTTTATTTACACTGTCCTGTTTTAATGGGATGACGATAGGGTAAGTGTGAGGTTTGGTGCACCCTAGAACCGGTTTAAACCCCCAGTGTCCTACTTTGCCACTGACCGTTCCAAGGCGGTAGCCCTATTGTCAACCCTTTTGTGTTTGTGATGTCGTTTGTATTTTTTATTAATCTTGCCTTTTCGTTTGTCTGTTTGCGTGTTTGTTTTTGTGTTTTGTGGTTGACTGTCGTCCTTGAATGCTGCGTTCCCTGTCCGATATTTCTATCCTTCCTTAATATATATGAACCACCACTATTTTATATGTTTCAACGTTAAACACTTTTCCTACAGTAATTAAAAGTGTATTTACATACATAGTCATATGCTACAGACAATCCATGCTATGACCCATTTGCTTGTGGTGGTGTGTTACACTTTTCAATTGTAATTCTCCGACATAGATCTAGTTGTTTGTAGTTTGTAAATTACGCACTCATGCAAAACTTGGAATTATATACGATCGTGATCGTAACACTGTTTCGACCTTACGATTTAATGCCACTCCTGTACAAATATTTCATCGATCTATCGGGCCGGATCTATCTATGTGTATACACGCATCATCATAATTTGACCTTTGAATACACATCGTGTTCGAGCTATTTTTAGCGCATCCTTTGGATACACAACCGTTCAGTTCAATTCACAAGTTAGTTTCAGTGACTGTGTGACATTTTTTTCAGGGAGAAGTGGGGTTTGTGGCGTGCAGCTGACTGGCACTAAGCTGGGTATTTTTCTGTGTCGCCGCCATTTTGAATAGCCTCTGAAAGCGTGAAATACAGGTACCAACTTTCAAAACGGTCACAAAAAATGTATATTCACGAAAAAATAAGAAATTTTCAGAAAAGGTAGAACTGGTAATGATCTTCGACTCCTGACAATTTCAACAATATTTAAGAATACACTATTTTTGTGACCGTTTTGAAACATTGGCATTTTCGAAGAAGACAAAAACTTTTTTTTTCGGTCTTCGCATTTGTACCGCGATTTCCGACTATGATATCTCAATAAAACCTGTCAACACGGTTGTTTGATGAATCTCCGACATAATAACTGACTTCTGATATGATTTGTTTTCTTTGCCATCTAGTATAACCTTTAACTAGTGTTTTTTAAAAGAGTACTATAAAATCCGCACATCTGCACGTGCTCGCAAAATGGGAACTACGTTGCCGCCAACCCCAATTATTTATGTTTGAGTAATGCGGTTCAGGCACGTGAAATGACAAGATTGCTGCCCTACTGATCCACAATAGACCATAACAATGGAGTATTCTAACCTATTTCCTACATATAATTAAATATATAACACAAATAAAGTAATGATTAATGAACTTGACTTGAACTGTTTTATCAAAATCTTATGTGGCATTACTAAATAATTGTAGATCGAATCTGAACTTTAAGCTTTCTAAAGAGCTAAAAACAGCAGTATCACAGTGACTTCAAATGACCTTCCCACAATGCAATGCGATGTGTAGATTTAAAAATGGCAGCCTACATAACATGCACATGATAAGTACTTCGGAATTACGTACTGGATAATAGCTATCTTAAGATTTATTTTAAATGGCTGGACCCTATCAAAGGATAACTGTGATGTGTTTTACACTGTTGTCATATAAATCGATCTCAATATGTAGATGAAAGTTGTATATGTATACACAATATAAATACAACCTGACCTTATTTACATGTTCTAGTAAAATGATACTGTGATGTTCTAGTAAAATGATACTGTAACCCTAAAACATATCAGTATTATCCCCAATATGCACGACAATAGCGCTTGAGCGCTAGTTGTATGAGAGATGTATCCTCTACCTGTCATGAGAAGACTAAATAAAACAAAATGTGCTAATGAGAGTGAGAGGTATTTCATACTCAATAAAACCGAGTCTTCTGCCAGACTTCTCTGGTTTGTGTTCCTTGCTTTCAAGTGATCCCCTAATCACACTTATTGATATTAATGTTTAGCGAAAGCAATTGGGCTGTTGAGTGTTGTGGGTGGGTGTTGACATATATTTACAAGATAGTGTTATTTTATTGTAGATTTATTTAGTGACACTAAATCGGTATAATAACAACGCATTCGCATATCAGTCGCCCACAGAGCGTAAGGTATTATATTTTTTGTTAATAAACAAATGAGCTAGAAAGAGTATGCACTTTGTAACTTTACATAATTAGTGGAATATTATCTGTGAGCTACGTGTATTAAATAAAAATAACATAAACTAACTATTTCGATGTAAGAATGATATGATGTCTAACACTTCTCTCGATTTACATGTAAACATTATTATTTAAGGCACTGATTCTGAATTCCACGGCTAAGTACCCCCCCCCCCCCCCTCCCCTCACCCCACACTCCCCAACTGGATATTTACGAATGTTCCATGACTACACGATGTTTTTTTCTGGTGAAAATTGGCTTGATAATTTGACAAAAAATTGTAATTAAACTGTTAATATAAGATATAATGTAAGACAAAATGTAATGCATAAACAATATTAAAAATGTATTTATTTAAATAGAGAGATCTAAGCTGTCGCATGGTAACTATTTCAATGTAGATAACACATAGGTACACAAATTATGACCGCGTGGACGCAGTGTGATATTAGCGTGCACCTGTGCATTAAATATCACGCTTCAAGTTAATGTTATGTATTAGTTATAGAATGTCCAACGAAGTGTTACGAGCTTATGCCTCGATATATTGCATGATATATGCGTGTAAAACCAAGTTGGATATTCTATAACTGTTTTATCGCTCACCACGCCCCTTTGTAATGTATCTGGTATAACGACACACATTTTAAAAAGTGTGCCGTTATACAAAATATCAGTAAACTTTCGTTTTCCTGTATATTGAATATATCATACGACTTTGGACAATAGAAAGTACTCTAAGACATGCGATATCTATTATATATATATATATGTTTTATTCTAGGGGCTCCTCTCCGATTACTAATATAAACACGTTTAAATACTATATTTTTGTGCCAACTCTGGAATATCTATATCCACACCGTCCGTGACAGCTATGACCACAGCCTTTCCGGTGTACCCCTGTGACCAGGCATCTTCAACACCCATGTCGAACTGCTTACAGTTTGTGAACGGCTATAATGTTATGGTATGAAACATAATAATAATATAACAATACAGTAGAAAGGAAACGTATGTGTGTGGCTAGAGCTTTACAAGTGTTCTAACGACGATATATACTATACATATAATTATGAACTTATGAACCGTGTAAGCTAATATCCGTTTAACAGGGTGTTATTAATTTATACTATGCTTTATAGTTCGGTTTATTGTTAACCCTTGTGTTTGTGATGTCTTATTTTGCCTTTTATTCATTTTTATATATAGTCGTTCTTTGTTTCTGTGTGTGTTTGTGGTTAACTGTCGTCCTTGAATGCTACCTGTCCTGTTCGATTTTTATATCTATATTATAGTTTAAAGTTGTAAAGTCAGGCATAGTTTAATAGTTATATGAAATATATAATATTTATGATACAAATCCGGATGGAAAAACATATGCCAGGAGGCTTGTGTAGCCTGAATCATTGCCATAATTAAAGAAATCAGATTTCAGTCTGTTGGTTTTATTTTGCATCAACACATTTCAATATCCATGTGCATACATCGTCAGTTTGTACACATATACTACATGACGTACATGTGTTAACTCCCCAATGTGGTCGTCGTCCGGACGGGACACGGAAGAAGATGGCTCACGGTCTCGTCTCAGGATGTCATTGTAGATCAACACCTGTTAGATATCCATTACCTATATAACAAATACAAAATAATAATTAAAACTACGCAATCAATCTAGTTTAATTAATGTAAATCAGGTGCTTCTTTGTAGGATTGTAGGAACGTTGAATTCGTTTATAGATAAACCAATACTGAATTCAAGTGAGAACAATCTAAATATGTAGTATATCATTATCCTGCTTAATTGAAGAAATACATGTTCTAGAACAAACCGTCCCTAAACATGCTAAACGGCATCCACATTAATTACCGCCATTTTACAAAAGTCTATCCGTTTCTCGTGTATACTGAGGTTGTTGGTAGTTGTCAAATAAGTTCGAATAATAATTTGAAAGCATACGTGTGATTTCATGTTAATCATTTAGTAGGCATGGTGTAACGCTGTAAAGTTTAGTTAACGTTAGCTTTGGCATATCGGATGTATTTCTCTCAGAAAGTGAACATTTGATAAACAAGCGAGATCGAGTTTGTTTTACTTAGTTGATCATCTATTTAACTTTAATACATTTTATATTACATTTTCCTAAAACATATGCTTCATCCCTAATGTGACCTAGTTTGTTTTACCTTGACATCATGAAACTACTTTACGTATAAATCTCAAAATGCATGTCGTTATTGAAACTGACGAATGGCAATCAGTGAATTAAAGTTTTAATACCCTCTCGAACGTTATGATTTAACATTTCTTGAGGATTTATTATTAGTTCCAGTTCAGTTATTGTCATTGGGAAACATAGCATATAACGTTTAATTAAATTAAATAGATATCATGACGTTGACACACTTATGTTTATGCGTAACTTACTCCAGTCTTGATCATCACCGACGCTTGATTGTATTTACAATCATCTTGACCATTTGTGCAGAAAAAAATAATAATGAAACCGGAGCGGTATTTTTTCTTCTTTATCAAGGTATGTTTGACCATCCACATTTAGTTCATCGGTGAAGTTTTACTCTTTTAGTATTTGTAAATTTATAAAATAGTGCATTGTGCATTGTTTATCTGTCGTTATGTCTGATGTGGTGTCTGTGTCAGCCAATAAGAAACGATACCAGAATCTCGGTAAAATGGCTGTCTCTTCAAACATGTTTTAGAAGACAGCTTCTAGATGTCTGTCGTAAAAATAAACAAGCGTCGCAGATGATCTAGACTAATACAATTAATCAAGGGATTTGTGTAATAATTAATTTCACTAACATAACTATTACATAAAATATGTATGTATCGCTGTTTTATATTGAAATAGGACTGAGACAAACTTACCTTGCCTTCAAACGTATTAATAATTGTTTGTTTCTCTTCAGTTTCCATTTTCTTTGGTGCTGTTCCTCGCCTCTCGAACAAATATAACGAAGGAACAATCTGCAGTGTAAATAAACTTAGAATCAACAACAATTTGACTGATATCATATTAACACAGTACAAAGTTATGTGTTACACATTTCGTAGATTTACGTATTTACTTACATAAAAGTATGCTCATCACTGTGTTATGCTTATATTACCTTGTAATAGGGTATTGCCTGGTAGGGAATTCGTTATTTACACTGTCCTGTTTTATTTAGATTACACTAGGGCATGAGTGGGGTTTGGTACACCCTAGAACCTGCATTGAACTCCCAACGAGCTCTTCGCCACCTTTTGTCAACCCGTTAAAGTTCGTGGTGTCGCATCTTGTACTGTGCTTCTTTTTATCTCGTACTTGTTGTTTGTTATATTGCGGGTTTTTGATTGAGTGTGTTCAATAAATACTTTGTATCCTCTATCAAACTATGCAGCTTTACAAAGCAATATAGGTATATTATAAAGGTGACCAAGTACAAAATTACAACAAAAATAAAGCATAGAAAGACACTAGACAATAAGTCAATGACTTAGCAGTAGCAAGTGCAACAAGGGTATACACCGTTAAGGGCAACGACAAAACAAGAACCAAGACAAACAGTCAACGTTACCACCACTTTCAGAAAGTAGGAAGTATGTAGGCGTTATCATAGTGTCCAAACTATGTTGGGTGATCACACAATCAAAGAGTAAAGCATAAATGGCTCAACCTCTAATCAGGTAGTTTTGCAAAAGGACAGGTTCATAACCTCCTTTATAGAATGTTTCACACGTTAGAAACGATTGTACGAGGTTAGCAAGTCATGTCACCATAGTTTTGGTATCAAGCGTGAGACCCGGAGAAGTTTTTTTTCAAAAGGTGCTGTATTGATTTACCTGTGAAGGTGTTACGTGGTATTTACATTATAATTAAATGGTTTTAACAAACAGGATATGTGACGGCTTGTTTAATATAACTTCTAAGTGAGAGAATATATCAGGCAAACATAATTTTATATCTACCTTTAATACAGTGCCGAATACGCTGTCGATGATTCTTAAAAACAATAACAATGAACTCATTACTTCATATCAGACATTGATCGTATCGCCGTCGAGAAAACGCCACCGATCTGGGACACGTACGTTTTTCTTTATTTACGTAATAACACAAATCAAAGAAAACAATCAAGCACTCTAAATGCTTTATTAAATACACAAAAGATAAGGATAAACTAACCTCGGTCAAATAGCTGACGAACTTCCGGTTTAGTAGTTTAGTACTTTTGAAATCAGTATACTTCCTGTTTTGTCATCATCATGATGACTCATTAAATGTTTATGGTAAGGAAACACACAATTGATATAATAAATTCGTTATTTAATTGTAACGAATTCGTGTTACGTATATAGCGAACCTCTGTTATAGCGACGTATTTATGAGGTTTCCAGGAATTCGTCAAAGCAAGTTTTACTGTATTACAGCTTTTACCACTGACCGTTTCAAGGCAGTACCCATATTGTTAACACTTTTATGTATTGTGGTATCGCCGACGTGTTCTTATACTTGTTTGTTTGTTTGTTTGTTTGCGTATTTTTGGTTGACTGTGTTGTTTGAATGCTACATTTCCTGTTCAGCTGTACCAATACTTGCAATTTGAAACAGTTTAAGATTATTTTACAGCGATGTTAACGTGACATGTTTAAGTGTCACCTAATATATACGGCGTACGTTTAAATTAAAGATGATCTAACTATCTCGATTTATAATGCTCAGTCATGCACTTATCTTAACCATGCCTTTGACAGTATTTCATTATCAAATTTAACCAGGTTAGGGTACTAGCGTATTGTAATTCAATATCAACTGCTCAATAAAATAAATGAAAATCACTGTTTAACCTATACAAAGTATAACCGGTGAATAATATTATTTATAAAGGTAAGACACTCATTGAAAAGATCACTTGTATACAACATGTCTTAGTATATGATGTTATGAATGATAACCATAAACTATTCGTTTAAACGTTAATCCTTAACCCGCTAAGTACGAGTATAATAGCCTTTGCGTTAATTGTAAACCCTGACCCGCCTGCGAGTCAGTCATTTTCACCAAAACACCACTTTGTCACATAAATAGTCTTAAATGGTCTTAATTCAAAGAAAGAACAGTCAATTATAAATATGTAGCGGGTTAAGGGTTAAGGTTTGGATCATCGAGTCCACTTAGTGTGAAATTAAAGCCGAATATAGATAAAGCCGGTACTGTATTGTATTTGTATGTATTTGTGTGTCACATACAACTATTGTAAGGTTAAACTGCACTGTCTAAAGTTAGAAGAGAATATTCAAACTATGCTTAGATACACATTTGATAAAAGATTAGTTAACATGTTAGAACGTTTAAACAATGGACATACAATGTGCACATGTAATGAACATACATAAAGACACCATTTATTGCTTATTTCCTAATCAAAGTTAATGTTAAATCAACAATTTGATATAGCGCAAATGTTTTACATAGTACGAGGTCACATATTTTGATTTCAAAAGATTTATGTAACTGATAACACATGTAAGGCTAATCTTTAAAAATCAATATAATTCAAACGACCGGTAGTACGTTATATTAATAAACTATTTTTCATGCATACATGCACTTTTCGACCTCATAAAAGGAGGATCTCAATTTCGTTTTGCTTTATTGGGCTATTGAATTGCTTTATGTTGCTTGTATTTAATTATGATGGTTGGTTGAAATTTGTTTTTGTCATTTTCATGGCATGCTAGGCTAATTATGAAGGTCGGCCTTTTTTGGCAGATCTTCCATATTGTTCAAGGTAGAAACAGTACTGTATACCTCTCGCCATCCGTAGCTAATAATATATCGGCTTATTGTACAGAACGTTATATGACGGCATAAAACGTCATAGCTATAACACAATATGGCGTCGCCTACGCAACATTCTCCTAAAATATAATGAACAAAGACAAACCTTCAGAGATTGTTGATATTCTGCATGACAAAACTAAAGTTACAAGTATATGATCTATCAAGTTTTTACCATCCGGCGCGAAAATTATGTAGAGACTCGCTATTCTTCCTGTTCTGAGCTTTGTCTTATAAACTTGCCAGTAAAATGCACGGACATAGTATTTCATATAATATTTAATAAAATATACTATATATATATTTAAATAAGGTTTCGCTATCACAGCATACCCTTTATTTATTCTGTC
The DNA here is from genome assembly GCA_037043455.1 of Cyrtodaria siliqua. Classification (NCBI taxonomy): domain Eukaryota; kingdom Metazoa; phylum Mollusca; class Bivalvia; order Adapedonta; family Hiatellidae; genus Cyrtodaria; species Cyrtodaria siliqua. The sequence goes on from JAWPHD010000488.1 coordinate 419,476, forward strand.
AAAATAAAATATGTGGACATTTTGTATTTAAAATGTGGTAAAATTTAATTCTAAACATGAAGTAATGACATCCGTATTGTACCTCAAATTACAAGATAAAGTTATTCGTTGTTTGTGTATAGGGGACATGAGGTTACAATCTAATATCTGCCTGAATATTATATCGACGCCATAAGGCGATGGAGGTATACTTTTTAATTTCCAGGAAGGAATATTAGCCAGTCTTTTGTGAAGAATACAACTAACAATGGTGTCATACTCCAAAGATTTTCAATCTAAAAAATAAAACCACATATTCCCGTATCCTGTTGCAACTTCATTTTGGAAGGGACTTCACTAATCGATAATGTACCTCACTTCACCAATTAATCTCGAATACTTCAGCTTTTATTTAAAAAACAACAACAACGTTTCATTGTGCTAAACCTTTCCAGTTACGAATACACACGATATAGCTCCCAAATAATAGTTATTTTGATTAAATCAAAATGATAAATAGGTATATCACTGTAGGTAAAGTGCGAATCGAGAGTGAGATTTTAAATATCAACACGCTAGTTTGTAGAAGGGTTCAGTTGCTTCATGGGATTGAACTGACATTGAAAATGTAAACTAACGCAGTATTTTTACAATATTTCAATTGTTTCTAAAGTTAAGTTGCATTTTCTTCATTGCTTTAAACTCGGACAACTTCGACGACATGTTGCTTTATGTTTTATATGTTTATTCCATTTATTACATTAGTCAAGGCAAAAAATGTACGTTATATGATGTTATTACATTTCTTCTAAACATCTTTGTCTAAATGCGTTTACACCGGTTTTGTGCAATGATATACTGTAGTAGTATGTACCGATATACTGTAGTAATATGTATTTATTTATTGTGTTAAATGCTCATTTCATTGACAAATTCGTAGATGTATATGTGTTGGTTTGTTGAAGTTAATCACTAGTTTGTGGATGGTATGTTTTCTATAAGAGCTAGTTTTTCGATGATTTTGAGGATCTTTTACAACTGTAATTTTTCTTATTTTCTCGTAGTATATTCATTTTTTAGACAAAAGGTAACCATTTTGTATTTTACTATAGTTCTGGTGTGTGCATCTTGACACTTCACTTATTTTTGTTCTCAACAGCACTATGTTACAATGTCGATGTTATTACTGCACAGAAGAAACAGAAACATTTGACAGTATCGTACACCACAAAGTCATGCAAATGAAAATCAAAATTTAAGCTTATAAGGGAAAGTCCCTAACACCAAATATCTGTCAAAGTATTTCAATATGTTTCTTGATACAATCGTCAGACTGAGATGGAAGGCCAGTTATTCCATTGTTACATACTGAATCCATAAAGGTAATTGAATTTTAACTGGACATATGAGTACCTCCAATGAGAAAAGCGAACTATATTTTGCTGTAACCGAGTGTCCATTAAAATATGTCAATGACCTTGATAATACACCGGCGGAAAACATATTTTAAAATGCAAAAGAAACCCAGTAAATACCGAAGAAACAAACACAAACAAGAGATACAAGCAGCAGACTCGGTTTTATTGAGCCTGTTCATGAGAAGTAATGTCGGATGCAACATCTCTCACGCCTCCTAGCACCGGCTTAAGCGATATTCTACTTTAAAGACACTTAGATTGGGCTTGAAGATACTAAAGGACCAGTAAGTAATAACATCACTGATTTGTAGTCGGGCAACTTTTTTACGGCCGCCACACAGCACTAAACAAACGCTAGTGTGAATGTCAATAAATACTGAAAATGTAATACATATATCATCATACAGATAATGAAATATTTATATAGTTTAACTGATATGTTACCCTCTGCAACGGCAACGGTAGATAGTTTATTGTCAGAATGGAAGATGTTTTATTTTTATTTTCGGGCATCGCTTCCAAGAGAAAACAAACTAGCCTTGAGCTTGTTAATGAACGTGGTTACGTTGTGTTGTGTGTCATTTCTTGTGCAATGAGCTATGATGACAATATGAATCTATTTGTAGGACCGAGAAACGGTTATTTAAAGGTAAATTCGTACGGTTTATGTCAGGTTTGAAAAATAAAGGACATCATTTTACTGGAATCATAACTCGAGGACACAGTCCCAGCCTATCAAAAATAATATTTGCGTTTCCTAGTAAAAACTTTGTGAATGTAATATCGAATAAGGCCAAGTTGTTTAAGTCCATGGATTATAACACCACTTCTCAAAAACAGTTTCGAAAACTGTGAAGGATTCAAAGTCATTAACTTGTTGACTTTAAGAAGTTAAACTGTTGCGGAACATTTGGTTATGTTAACTATTTTTGTTACGAAAAATTATACCAACATTGATGGAAAGACGAGATTGATTTGACAATGTAATTGATACTTTGCAAGAAAATGGAAACTGAACATGTCAAAACAAACGCTAATAATTCCAGGAAATATACGGAATTTTATTTCATCAACCAATTTAATAATAAAGATATAATCAGTTAAGTATTGCTGAATTCATATGAAATATAATTTACTGTTATTACAGTATTAAATTATTAAAATGTTACTGAATATATGTGTGTACGCTTATTTAAATGTTCCTCTTAAATAAACATTATAATTACATTGATGCATGCCCATGAACTCTGAACTTTATCACGTTTGCCATTCATACTTTGGAAAAGAACACAAACAATTAATATAGAGGTGACCATTAATTGTTTTAGATATATATCAAATGTGTAAGGAAAAATGTTTAACCACCAGACAGAACATGAACGAAGGACAACTTTCCTTACGATGTTATAAAATGAATAAAAAGTTATGTTTTACCTACCGTTACATTAATAATAACGAATAGGCTAAAATAAACCAGCGCCTCTACATCGAAAAACTAGCGCTTGCCTTCAACAAACGCTCGCTTTGATAACTGTTATATATATACACGTTATTGCCGTATAGACCGCCTGATAGCATCGAATACAGATGTCCACGTCGTAAACTCGATGTGTCACTTGAAAGTATCGTGCATTGTGTAAATGTAAAACACAGATAGGCAGTGTACAGTGTCATCGAGAAAAAGTTTTAAAAACCACGGTTATTTCCTAAATATGGGTTTTCACATCTACAGACCATCATATGTTTGTCTAACAACTAGCATGTTGATATTGACAATCTCAAATTCGATTCGCACTTTACCTACAATGTATATGGTTAACAGGTAAAATGAATATAATTGTATTGGATGTTATAGTCACACTAACAGCTAAGGTCATATAGCGACTTATCAGCTTCCATTGGTAGAGGAAGACCCCAGCTGCCACTCCGGGCAATTTTCGTGCTCGGCCGGGCACTTTGCTAGAACCACCGCCGTTCCGCAATCCAACTGGATAGCTTCCTCACATAAAAAATCCTAGAACCATCAGGGATCGAACACATATTTTGAGGGGAAATATGTGTTTAAACATGTGTTACTGTTACATTACTATACCACACATATTTAGATAATAATAGTTTAATATGCTTACTCTTGTTATTTTTCTTTTAAATGTTATTACTAAACTAATATAAATTCATAACGGCTTACTTTCTTGACAAAATGAAAATCATGACTTTTAAGAGAATGTTTTACTATCGTGATGTCATCGACTTTTATTTTGAAGAAGAACCTATTTGTAAATTCAGTTCTGTCTGCTAAAATAAACACCCCACAGAAACAAACTAGATATAACTTTACTAAATCCAACATTGTACCTACTAAAACATATATGTATCTAGCTTTCGGCTAACCTGATATAAATAATACCTTGTCCACGTTTAAAGTATCGTCGACACATTCCATAAATCTATATTTTGGCAAGTTGTCGGAGAATCCTTTAATTTAGTGATAAGAAATTAAGACGTAAATTGTTACCGCAAACCGCAAATTCGCTGACATTGTGTACGTGCATGTAGACAGAGAAGGTCACAAACGCCTTTTTAAAAATGCGATTGTTTATTTTTAAACAAACAGTCGCTTAAAGTGTAACACCTGAGATGATTATAAAGCTTGTTCACATGTACTGAATATAGCGTGTAACGTAATATTTTACCTTACCTGCCTACACAGAATTCAATAACAATGGTATACACAGATATAATCTAAACAGGTAAATACTGACAGACAATGTGTATGGTTAAATTGAACAACTATTTCAAGTCAAGAAGATTAATAAATAGTAGTTCTACAGACTGAACTACATGTGTAATACAACATACATTACTTTTAATAAACATACATTAATATTTGAACACATTAAACTATAGCAGAAAATATGTATTTCATGAACATTTAGAAGAGTATATAAATGGCATAAGTGATCACCCTTACTTTAAAAAACTGGTTTGCAGTTCTAGTATGCAACATATACGTAAATGTTGATTAATGAAACATACGTCACTATTGATATTTTCGATCTTATACATGTATGCATTACATTTATTTTACTAGTAACCGTGCCTTTAATATAAGTGGTTCAAGGGAGACAACTGCTATAGTTATGTTTATGTGTAGTATGTATACTCATATTTATGTCCCTTATTCCACAGGTAGATAACTGGCTATGTTGACAGTACTGAGTAATAACTGTAAAAGTTAATGAGACCATTTATCATAAGGTCAGTGTATTATTTATATTGTATACGTTTGTCATGTATGTCTTGGCAAACTGGTTATTGTACAGATACAGCCTGGTTGACAGGAGTGAGTGAGTGAAAACAACTTAGGTCACCCCCAACACTGCATGGCATGATAACTCTAACTAACTCAGTCTGTGCCTACCTTCTCTAAAAGAAACACCTGATTTCAGTACATGGATGTATTAAAATATGTTTTAATCGTAATCTATATACTTGTAAAGGTCTGATTGAGAATGTAGTGCTATATAGTCTACAGTTATTAGATTCTTGGTATGTATTTGTTTGCAGAACCTAAATAAGGATTTGTCTGTTGAGTTTTCTCGATGATTTGGTATAATAATGAAATTGCCGCTTTTGTAGATAATGTATTTCTGTAATGGCTTCAATGTCATTCATGTTGTAATTGTTTGTTAAATATGATGTCGCAGGCTTTATAATACCCGTATATAAAGAACCCTAAATCATGGATTGGATTTGTTGAGTTTACCCCCATAAGACCATGGTTACATACTTATGGTCTATGTTTTAAAAGCGGCTAGTTTAATTCCTACAGTTTACATATCAACGTCAATTATTCATGGATTCTATAATTATATAGTATTGCTATGTGAACACTGTCTTTGTTCCCTTTGTCAAGAAAAGAAAATTTATAAATATGATGTTTGTCGATATTTTGTAATTCAGTATACATGAAACCCTCACAAGTATCGTCGTAACATACGTTGCATAATATACTGATTAAACCACAGACTGATTTCTAATGATTGAGCTTTTGTTTTTTACTAACATATTACTTGTCTTTATGTTTATCCTTGTTCTTCCATTTTTGTATTAAACAATTTGAAGTAGAAACAATCGTGTTGTATAATTGTAATGTTTGTGTATTTGTTGTTTGAATTAATTTTGATACAAACATGCTCAAAAAATTGGTTTTACTATTTTTTCATATTTACTTGCTTTGAATTATAGTTAAATTGGTTTATTATTGGTGTCTATAAATCACATACTACATTCAGCGACTTGTATTTTAAAAACTGGCATATTTAACTTGAAACAATAATCAATTTGATGTGTCTCGTATGGTGTACCTGACGTAAAAAACATGTATCGCTTTAATTATGAATTCAATCAGCGATGCGTGTCGATCCAAATGCTTTTATCGTACTTAAAATATCTTTGAATATTCCCTCTTGGGTTTATAACGAACTGGAAATAAAAACACAAGCCAGCGTTTGTGATAATGCCATTTTATTAAATGACATAATATTTTGTCATTTTCAAAAAAGATGACCACTCAACTATAATGACCATTATCGCAAAAGTGGATGCAAAAATACCGCACAAACAATATGCATTCGATATACTATTTCGGTTAGTACATGTAACACTTATCAGTTTTTAACAAAGCAGCTATACACATGTTTTTAAATAATGAATTTTCATAATATACTGACTCTGTACGTACTCATTATCAATGAAAGTGTATATAGTTCTATCAATATATGAGTTATTATGCCTTAATATTGTTTTCGCCATTTGTTAATCTAGTTTCCGTTCGACTTTAAACCTGCTTACATATCATTAAATAAATTTAGATTATTGAATATGATCTTCGTTATACTTCCATAGGTTTAAACATGCTGTTGCTGAAATATAAACAAATAGTCAAATGCAAAAATAATCGGCGTGAAAGTATTCGAGTGAGTACTAATAATGATTTATAAATTCGCAAGATGTGTATAAAAACTAAGGAGTTGTAATAAATATCACGATTGTCTTTTGTCCTTTTAAACATACTCCAGACTAAACAGTATACCTCCCACACATCACCTTCGTAATACACTATCGCGTTAAACCCAGTGCGACACAACTTGTTTACTAGTGCATTAAAGCTTAGTCATACATGCACAGGTTAACATACGTAACGGGTTATATTTAGGTATTGTTAATGTGGGCTTGTGGGTAGATGGACATTTTACTGTCGCTTTTGTAAGAGAACAACTGTGTGATTTTAAAAGTGTTTAAATGTATTTTACTTCATTCTAAGTAATATCAGCTCGCATTGAAGAGAAGAAATGTTTAGTGTTTGCTACGAATGATAATGTATGCACATGGCAATTTTTAAACGGATGTACTTTTGTTTTGTTGTCTATGTCATTATAGGTCTGGTATTAAAATGTAAGTGTCATTCGATTGGATACACAAATAAACTATTTGTAAAAATAGATAAATCGGACTGGCAAGTCGTTAAAGATGGTTTATCGGATTTAAATGTGCACTTTCTGGAAGAGGTATATAGTATATATTTTATTCATGTTAATACATATATATATATATGTACCCTCTTTATCTCTAACACTTCTATCCCTCTTACTCTCGCTGCGGGTTCGAATCCTACTTGGGGGTCGGGGGTGGAGGTTGCTCGACTTGTAAGGGAGAAAGTGTCGATTCTTACGGATGTGTGAGGTATACTGTCTTTACCCAGAAAAAAGTGGGTTGTCCCTAAAGATCGATCGTTATATTTATAGCCTAACATGTACCAACATGTTAAAATATGACAATACACCTTGTATTGAAGGCACTGGCAATCGGATTTGATTCTCAAAATAGCCCTTAATGATTTTTTATGTTATGGTACAAGAAGAGTAAAATGTACATGATGTAAACAGCAAACATGTTTACCATTTTTAAATTTAATTATTATCTTATATTGTTCTTATAAAGATATATGAGTTTGAATTTAAATGCATAAATCAGAGAACGGTGGCATATATGGTCAGAGTGTGCTTTAGGTTTTTAAAAAAGGAAAAGGCATAACATTATTTCGATGTAACGAGGGATATCACCGATCTGTTTTAAAATGAAATATTGCCCCATTGGTTATTGTAGCTAACACCTTATCTAAGACAAATCTGGAACGTGTACTACGTTTAATAACATATATTTAAACACATTTTTTGGCGAGCTCTTTTGATACTATGTTAATGTATATACTTGCTCGGCCGTTTCCAAAGGTCCATTATCATACTCTTTTTTATGTTATAAACACATTTGTTTTGCAGATCTTTCCATCCCTCTATATCTTTGAGTACCGAGGGGGACCGCCAAAACAGATTGACAAATATAAGTTACAGAGCATCCAGACAGCCTGCAATGGAAAGGTAGGACACACATACTCAAAATCAAAATATGATTACATTCGTTAAACAGTAATTCTAATTGAACTATTATGTTACAGATTACTCCATTTGCTTACGTCTCAAAAATTCCCAATTTACTGTCTAAAAGTTACGCGACGTCATATTGCAACAAACGTCGTCATTGGATGACGTTAACAAAATGCTCGTTAATTTGAGTTTTCATAGAAAATCAAGTGTGTATGCATGAGTGTATTCTATATTTGTGGCATTTAAATGGAAACGCATTATAATTGGGATGCTAAAACGTTCAATCGTGGACGGTATGTTCTTGGTTTTACTGTCTGAAATTACGTTTTACGGCTCCAAATTTCAGACCGTAAAACCACCCACATACCATCCCAAATTGAAAATCTTAGCATGGTTATCTCTTAATTTAACTTCCAACCTATGTAAATATTTATCCTAAGAATGGCTCTTAAAAATAAATACTACTAAAAATTCACTCGAAAGTAACACACATAAACAAGAAAAGAAAAGTAGCAGATTCGATTTTATTGAATCTTTTCATAAGAGGTAATCTAAAATAGTTACGATAAAGGACCTTTTTAAACGGCCGAGCACGACACATACGAAATATTGCAGTCTCGGTTTGATTGAGCGTTTTCATGAGCGGTAGTGAAATATGCTAGCTACCGCTCACGCCCTCTAGCTATATAAGGTACAACACCTCTTACGCCACCTATCAAACGGCTTAACCGTTATTCTTCTTTAAAAACACACATATTGGGCGTGGGCGTGTACAGCCGCCACAAAGCATTAAACAAAGCTAGTCAATACGCACTGAAAAGAGGATCCCTTGGAACAAACAAATACAAACAAGAAAGAAAGATATCAGACTCGGATTTATTGAGTCTGTTCATGAGAGGTAATATAAGGTGCAACACTTTCCACTCCCCAACCACCCCACACCAAACACCCCCTCACACATTCAGCAGCATCGATTTAAGCGGTATTCTACTTTAAAGACAGAATGTTGGGCTTGATGATACAAAAGGAACAGTAAGTAATAACACTACTTTGTAGGCGGTGACTTTTTACAGCGCCACACAGTTAAACAAACGCTAGTTTTATACAAACGTCACTTTGAATGTCACTAATACAGAAAAGGGTTTATTCAATAGTATAAATACACAATTTTTACAACTTGCGATTTATGGTGATGAATACTCCTCGGTGATGTTCTCCGAGCAACTTCTTATGGGGTATATGTCTCAACCTATTCGTTTGTTTAGAACTCTTGTACTCGAGTTGAGAACTTTAATATTCTTAATCTTTGTATAACAGCTACTACATCAGGGCTACCGTTACCATAAACTTCGCAAAATCTTTGCAATATTGTATTATCGTAACCCTGGTCTTCTTTCCAATATACAAGTAATTTAAAACTCTTCTGCGGACTTCACAAGGACTATCACAACCTTGACTTCTATGATGACGTGATGTACGAAAATTCATAGTATCCTTGGTCATGTCACTTTAATGCTTATCTTTGTTGAACTTTTTAAAAGGTTTGCCAATGGATGTTAGGACCCTATCATTTTGCAACGACCTATATGCTTGGTGGTGGATCCATTACAATTCGCCACTATGATTTCCTTTTTAATTGTGCGATGACCGGACAGATGTGGACCACATGATGACGTCTACATAAAGCCCAAAAGGACGATGCGTTGATGTTTGTCTGCAATATTGTCTTGTCGTACCCTCAGTGGTTTATTCTCTTGTAGCTCTGGCTTTTGCCAAGTCATTGAGTACCTTCTGTGTGGCTTTTTAGGCTATTGTTGTTTGTATTTATATATACTCGAGCATGTTTGTGTTTTACTTATATTGCCTATTAATGCTGCCTTGTTGGTTAGAGAATAGTTCATGGTGGGGATTTCTTTATTTATACTCTCCCGTTTTATTGGGATGAGGTTTGGTGCACCCCACCGGCACTTTTTTTGCACCTACCGTTCAAGGCGGTAGCCCTATTTTGACAACCATTTTTGTGTTCGTGACGTCATATGCCTTTATTTCTTATTATCTTTGCCTTTGATGTTTGTCGTTGTGCGTGTTTTTAGATTTACTGTGTTCTGTGAAAGCTGCATTTCCTGTTCGACTTTATACCTATTTTTATTCTCAGTAGATGCGGTAATATCTAAATGCTTAACCAACACAGCCAACTTGAACATGTGTTACCTTGATATCATTTTCTGTTTAATCAATAATATAGTGTTGTTTTTAAGAGTAATGTAAGCAAGTTATTATGCAAACATGTTATTATAAAAGTTTGAGGATGGGTAAATAATTTCTGGATGGGTAAAAACATGTTTTGATATGACTTTCATTCAAGGTTATTGGAATATTCTAAAACGTCTGTGATGTATATGACTCTATATGACATGTTATTTGTTCAGTATCTGGCTCAATATTTGGATAGAGAATTTCAATTAGAGTATAAAATGAAAATGGTGGACGCTTTGAATTAAAAATATATTGTGAGAGGATAAAAATAATTGAGCTCATCTATACTAAAGTGACATTGGATTATTTGGACTATTGTGAATAAATAAACCAGGAAAGACTTGAAGAAACATTGGATTTAATGGACACTTGTCAAGTTTTGATTTAAGGGAAACTTGACAATTTACATTAAAGGGGCCCTTGCCAATATTATTTGGACTTTAAAAATAAGTATAAAAGTCGAACAGAAAATTGTAGTAGTAAACCCAAAAACACGCAAAACGACAAACATTGAACGGTAATGTAAAGGCATACGACGTCACAAAAAAAGGGCTGGCAATAGGACTTCCGCCTTGGAATGGTCAGTGGTAAAAGAGGCCGTTGGGTTTTTTAAAGCAGTTTCTAGGGTGCTCCAAACCTAACACTTACCCTACTTTCATCCGAATAAAACGGGACAGTGTAAATAAAGAAATCCTCGCCATGAACTATTCTCTAACTAACAAGGCAGCATTAATAGGCAATATAAGTAAAGCTCGTGTATATATATATATAAATACAAAAAACTATAATAATAAGCAAAGAAATACTGGATAGAATTTTACGTATTGTGTGTAATTCAATATTTTTCTTTTTAGTATTTGATTTACTGTGTTGATTATATTTTAAAAATAGTTGTTGCTGGTTTAATTCCTTTCTTGTTACATTTTACTCACATGCAAATTAATATTACAATACACAGACATTTGATATAAAAGTCCAACAGGAGATGTATCATTCACATAACACAGTCAAGCAAATGTATGCATAGAAACAAACAAAAGGCAAGTTATGACATGACAAACATAAAAGTGTTGACAATAGGCCTACTGCCTTGAATATGTCAGTGGCAAAACGCGCCACTGGAGGAGGGGGGGGGGGGGGGGGTGGGGGGGGGGTTTAAACCATGTTCAAGGGTTAATAACTAAATAATAAAAATAAAGAATGTTAATTGTCGCAAGACGACCCTAGTGTTTGGGACTAACTCAGGAAAGAATCAATGTCGGTAACTGCATTTACATAAGTTTAATGCAATTTTTAAAATATGTTAAATATATATAGTTATCAAGAAAACAAGCGAATACACAGATGAAATATGACAAGACTGTTCTCATGAACGTTAAAGACGTTCTTAGTATATCACAAATACTGAATGTGTCGACCGACTATATATGACACTAAAGTGTTGTTGCAGTTACAGCAACGTTGATGATCACAAAAGTTACAAAGAATGATGCGCGAGAGCTAGCTCATCAATATGATGCGCGACTCAAATGATCGGTGATGGTCATCAAAAGCCTTCTATAAGGGTTGACGACTCAATGAATACGATCACGCGATGATTAACCTCCACCGAGGCTGTGGGGTAACGTTTTTCCAATGAGGTCTGATGACGGGCCCACCACATGTCCCGGGGGTTGTTGCTCCTATGGAAAGAACCTGACCTTGTTGTCCAGGTACGGGAGACCGCCTCCACCGCTCGTTACATTATGCGTTGATTCCCGTTGAATCCCCTAGAGGGCCTACACACCCTAAAGGCTTAGGCTGCAATAACAAATTATTATCTGGTAAATATATGTGAACCACTCTCTAATTATGATGTGTAGGAATGTATACGTATTCTACAATGCCATGTATAATCATCGGCATATATACAAGTATAGCACCTCATCGTTAACCACATTTAACCAATGCATCTAATATACAACGTTATCAATTTAATCTTTTATTACAATTAAGAGTTATGCACATCGGTATATATACATGTATATCCTTTCACCGTTAACTCATGCACCTAATATACAACGCTATAAATTTAATATTGTATTACAATTAATGATCGACTACAATACTGTGTCTAATAAATTCATTTCAGAATCATATGCTAGTTGTATCAAGTAAATGTTTGAAAAACATATAAAAGCTAACCGGATGTAGCACCATCACGAAACAAAATGGCGACGCCCATTGAATACAAATGTACAATAAAATTTCATAAAATAGATATACTGACCACATATTGCCTATGAATTTCACCCTTTCAAACGACTGCTCCAACCAAAGCAACTATCAACATTTCCCGGTCATGACTGGAGAACAATGCATTTTATAACCAACGTTCAGCCCAAAACCATCATCGTTCATTCCGTGAGACACGTGGCAACAAACGCAATTTTCATATATACGCGAAAGGACTCTTACATAATTTTGCCCTTTAGATAGATAGATTGTAGAATACCTATTCTTTTACATGCATTAACGCACATATAAACTTATTGAAAGGCCCTGTCGGATTCTCTTTACCGGCGCTATAAAATTGCTCGCTTTTCCGTGGACATGAATATATCATGCAACTGGTGAATTTATTTCAACTGAACAATGGATGACCATGTGACTGGCAGATCGTTTACAAGTGCTTACAAGAGCTATGTACGACCAATACGCTCTACTCAAAATTATTTTGTGACATTGATTTTAAACACACTATTTCTTGCTTAATATGCTTTTGCCGAACTCCAGCTATCCATCTGTAAATAAGTCTCATATTGTATCTGTTTTAATTTGAAGTATAAATGTGTGACCTTCTGTGACCTTGATCATATTATGGTTTAAATAAAAAATATAACTTTCTTATTTATAGTACCAATTGTGTGCCATATATTACAGTTAGTATATTAAAAGAAGATACAACTGTCGAGCAGGTAATGCAGTATTCATAGACCAGAGTCAACCAAATTCACGCTTTTCAAAACAAACAATTTCAAAGAAGACTAGGAACAAAGGATATGACACTACAAACATAAAAAGGTTAACCACCAGGATACCGTCTTGGAGTGGTCAGTGGCAAGATATACTCGGGGTCTAAACTAGGACCAAGCAGGCACCAACCCTCACTCTTACCATATTGTCATTCAAATTAAAAAGGACTGTGTATATGTGGAAATACTCGTATCCACCAGGCTAAAAAAACAATAGAAAATCGAATAGGTTAAGAAACATGCACCCTATACAATGTTGACGGAGGGCAGAACATTTCCGGCTAATAGGGGATAATTAACGATGACAAAATCCAAATGAAATCATCGCTCTTGTCATATAGTTTGCTTATTATTTTTCCATTTTCAATCGAGAAATCCAGATGAAGTTAAACAGCGACAGATCATACATATCAATGTTGTTAAAGACATTTTCTATAGATTTTTCTGCATAAGAGATTTTCTTTAAACTTTTTGTAAAGTAAAAAAGAGTATGATAATGGACCTTTGGAACGGCCGAAACGACACATACGAAATATTGCATTCTCGGTTTGAGTGAGACTGTTCATGAGCGGTAGTGAAATATGCTAGCTACCGCTCACGCCCTATATATCCGGGTTGAGCAGAACTCAATATTAATAAAATCAATAGTACTAAATTTTAACCATCCCGAGGATGGCATGCATATGGCGGCGGACATGGAGTCATATGCTTCCCCATGTCGTACGGCGTATGGTCCCAGTATCTAATAAAATTAAATGCCCCGAAGAGCGAAATAAACATAATGGAATTTAGTTGGGAGCAGCGGTTATGAAGCCTGCATATCACAAGTAACAGTTCAAAAGACCAAATTAAAAAGCAGACAACATATCCTATAAGTGGTTAAACAATACCCAGAGCTTTAATCGGCCGGAGTAATGGAACCACTGAACCGAAATTAAGTAAGAAAACAAAAAGAAATGAACAGGTACCACCGATAATTAAATATAAGTATCGGACTCAGCGATCTCCAAAGATCGAATAACAGTATTGATTGCAAGCGCGGGGAGACGTTTTACTACCGCCACGTCCTGTTATATATATAGACAAAAAATGCAAAAATAATGGTAGGTCACCATTAATTTGAAAATGTTTAAAATTAATGTGTAATGCCACCATCATGTCAATCTGTCCAAAATATTGAACAACTTCATGAGGTAGATAAATAAGACATTGTTGAAGTCTAATCATTTATTAATTGGTCACAATTCTGCTAAAATTGTATTAAAGTAAAGAACATTTAATAATAATAACATTTAAAGCTCATTTTTATGTAAAACCTATAAAAAAAATTTACAAAATATGTTGAGACCATTACCACAATGTATGCACGAATTAGCCCATAATGATACAATTTCCTTTTATTTTGTAAATGATAAGAGAAATATGTTTAAACTTTCTAAGCACATAGCTTAACATATATAAAAACAAAATGTGCAATAAAAATATTAGGTCCCAATGCTTGTTTAGAATTTGTTTTTGAAACCCTACCCCTATGCTAAAAGGTCAAGTTTTGTATGAAATTATATAGAAATGGTATATTTTCCTTTTTTGTTATGTTCCTAATAACAGAATTTGTTCAAACTTATTCTTTTTTCTAGAGCTTGTACTCGAGTTGAGGACTTTAATATTCGTAATCTTTGTATAACTAAAAAGTTACTCAATCAGGGTTACCGTTACCATAAACTTCGTAAAACCTTTGCAAAATTTTATTATCGTAACCCTGATCTTCTTTCCAAATATAAATGTAATTTAAGGACTCTTCTGCGACAAGGACTATCACAACCTGACTTCTATGGTGATTTGATTTATAAACTTCGTAAGATTCTTGGTCATGATCATTTTCATACTATCTTTGTTAAACTTGTTAAAAAGTTTATCAAAAGAGGTTATGACCCTATCATTTTGCAACGTACTGCATGCTTGGTGGTGGACCCTTTTAGAGTTCGCCACTATGCTTTCCTCTTTAATTGTACGATGACCGGACAGGCTGTGGACCCTATGATGACGCCTACCTAAAGCCCATTGGGACGGTGGCGTTTGATGTTTGTCCATGATCTTTATTGTCGTGCCCTTAATGGTGTATTCTCTTACTGCTCTGGCTTCTGCCAAGTCATTGAGTACCTTCATTGTGGCTTTCTAGGCTATTGTTTTTTTGTATTATATTTACACGAGCATATTTGTGTTTTACTTATATTGCCTATTGATGCTGCCAGGTTGGTAAGAGATTGGATCATGGCGGGGATTTCTTTATTTACTGTCCTGTTTTAATGGGATGACGGTAGGGTAAGTGTGGGGTTTGGTGCACCCTAGAACCGGTTTAAAACCCCAGTGGCCTACTTTGCCACTGACCGTTCCAAGGCATTGTCAACCCTTTTGTGTTTGTGATGTCGTTTGCATGTTTTATTACTTTTGCCGTTTCGTTTGTCTGTTTGCGTGTTTGTTTTTGTGTTTTGTGGTTGACTGTCGTCCTTGAATGCTGCTTTCCCTGTCCGATATTTTATCCTTCTTCCTAGGCACTTATTTGAACATGTAGTAAGACAATATATGCAATTAAAACTATAGGTCACCATGCATATTGAGATTAAATATTGTTTTTTGGAACCCTACCATTATGCTTAAATTTTTAATTTTGTTTGAATTTTTACAAAATGCTATATATTTCTAATTTGATGTATGTTTCTAATAATAGGCATTTATATAAATAAAGACAATAACAATTTTTTTTTTAAATAAATAATTAAAAAAAAAAGAATAAAAAAAAAGAAATAAAAAAAAAGACAATAACACAACTATACATCAAGAGCAATACTCCTGTAAATGTTTAGGAAAATCCATCCAATAGTTTTAGAAGAGAAGTCGTCCAAAATGCTGCGCATGAAAAACTACAGAAAATGCCTTTAAGTTCTTTAGAATATGTAAACCTGACCATAGAAGTAAAAAAAGAATATCAATAAGTAAATAAGTAAGGAAGTAATTCGTTTATTGTAGTGACATGTGCATAACGTGAAAAAGAAGTACATATATAAAATGAAAGAGCACCCGGCCCAATGGGCCTATAAGTCACTGTAAATGATAGCTATGTGACAAAATATACGTATGCCTTTAATAAATTCGATGAGATTTCTTTGTTTTGAATGCTGGAAAGTTTTCATTATTTGTTTTCTCACACTTGTTTTAAATTTCTGTTATATTTTGCATGTACTTTTATCCGTTTTAACCGTACCGTTCCGTACTAAAATCTAAATACGGTCTAAATAAGTTACATTCATTGATAATGTAACTCTACTTATTAATCTTTCAAGTGTTCCTTTAATCAGAAATTGATATCAAGGTAGCAAAAATGAGAAAAATGGTACTATATAAATCACAGCACTCAAACGCAATGGCACCGTATATCCAGACTGTACCATAAACAAAGGGCAAATTAACTATATAAAGAAAATGACAATACACAGCACAACGAGTGGAAAGGACAGGGTTACCGCTTGCAATGGTCAGTTATGGCCCATTGGTTAGCTTAAATCGAAGATAAGTGTACACAACCTCGCTATTATGCTGTCTTGACAAGCCAGTTTAAATAAAAGTAATCCTATCAAAAGTAGAATAAAGTCCATATCCATCGATATATATAAAAACACAACTAGTCGTACCTGCATCACGGAGAAGGACTATATTACAGGTTAGAGATATAATATATCCAACACAAATAGCGCTTATATACATACATAGATAAGTGAGTGTAATGTGTTGCAATATCTTTCTCCTATCATAGTCATAATTATTTACACTATCTAACTGTTTCCAGATTCAAGTCATTGAGCAAGTGCGTATCCACATTGACAGCCTGAGGCGAGACCCGGAACCAACAACAGCTGTGTCATACCGCGACCATGACGCCGTTATTGGGAATGTATGCCTAATTGTTAAAATACAAGTACAAATAACAGTTATTGTGACAACTAAATACTTGTTTTTTTCAATAATAATTATTTATTATGCTATTTTTGAGTGGTTTTAGATGCATTTTAAAGGATTTTTACCACTGAGAACTTATTTAAAGAGACACACGACAATCTTGAAGTTTTTATCGTGCATTAAAATTAGCATCTCGATTTATTAATCCAGTACCATTTTAATTTGCTTTCCAATAATTAAATATAATTTCGAGTTTTCAATTTTCTTTGTTTCTCTACTACATGTATATGTTGATATATATTATTGGTGCGCTGTATTCACAAGATACAGTATGTAAAAGCAATTTTCTTTGAACTATTCTTATAATAAATGTAAATGATTGCATATATGCAAATTATGTATAAATACTAACGGGAGGCCGCGAGTTTTAAAACACTTAAGATTGTCGTGTATCCTTTTAAAGTTTACTGGACTGATATTAACTTCTTTGTTGTTAGTAGATTGATTTATATGTATACTCGTATAAGGCTTACAACTGTTTTAAAAATAAACCGATTGTTTGCGTTTAACCGTTTAAAACAATGAATATGAATTAAAAGACCCTTCAAATAGTTTATTTTGTTTCTAGGCACTCTTGGCATGTGAACCGTACTTTGACATGGGAGTTGAAGATGCATGGGCTCGAAATTATACAGGACATAATATAGTCGTAGCAGTAACGGATGTTGGTGTTGATATAAATATTCCGGATTTGGAGCCAAATATTGTAAGTATATGCTCTATATTTATAGCTTGTTTGGTTGTATTTGTCTTTCTGGATAAATGGTTATATAAAGTATTGTTCGACAATATTCAGTGATTTCCTCATATGTATATGCAACCTCAATATTGTTAAATTAAAGACACAATTAAGACGTAATATATTTGCATATGTGGAAGTGATCTTTAAAAAAAGTAAAATACATTAATTTTAGAAAGCGAATGATAACATAAAAACGTTATTGTGATAAATATGCAGACGTAGGTATAACAATCGAACATGAAACGTAGCATTCACAGGAAACAGTCAATCAAAACAAACAATTATGCAAATAATGTGATACTACAAAGATAACATAGCTGGCAATAGGGATACCGCCTTGGAACGGTCAGTGGTACAAAAACAGCTGTGGATTTAAACCAGGTTTTTGGGTGAACAAAACATCATTGTTACACTATTGTAAAATGGTACAGTATAATAAAGATTTACCAAAGGTTATTTCACCTTTCAGATAAAATGTTAATATAACTAATTTATGGAAACATGAGCAAGCCATTTAAGTGGTAAAACAAGTACGTAGGTTACTTTTTGAAATCGATACAAATGTCACATGTAAAGTGTGATTGTGATAGGGCAGTTCAATGTAAAATGATGCTTTTGATATGTTAGATAGGCATAAATGAGATACACGCAAAGTATTATAGCAAAATATTAAGCTGAACTGAAGTTATAGTATGACTGATGACATTTTCTTAAAGGTTTGATGAATGCAAAGCAACGCTGATCTCGGTGTTTAAAGGAATCAACTTTCTGAGACCAGACTCTATCTATTATACTTATATGAGATAGTTAATGTTTGTGCTGTCCTAACAACATAACATTTACATGGGAAAAGTCCCCTGTCAAAAACATTCTGGTTGCAAAAGATTTATTTCGCAACCGATTATCAAACATTATGAGTTTTTTTTATTTATCACTATAATTTATATAAAAATCTATTCAGAGAGATAGAGTCCTAGAGAACCTTGCCATCAACCCAGTAAAACGGTCACTTTAAGATAAAACATCTAATCCCATTTTAGGACCATTCGCGACTGAAGTTAGAGGGTTCGTACTAATTTAAGATTTCCGTAACACGTTATTATCCCCTTCACGGTACAGCCGGATATGAGAACTAAAAGAGTGCAATATGAATAGTTATCGCTTTTATTCCTCAATCTTCAGTGAACTTTTTTGATGATTACTTGCAGTAGGTAACTAATGCCATGATGATGTGCGCAAAACGACTTTGATGACCCTACCAACAAGGTTAAGGTCACTTATTTGGTTCATCGGGTTTCTTTTTTTTCTATGTTGTATCATCTGCAATTTACATGCAGTTGCCAAAATGTTCCATTAACAAGAACATAACACTATTTGCGAATAACATTACATAGTCACAAATAAATAAGTAATAAACAATGAAAAGTTAAAAATATTGAAGCTCAAATAAATTCACAATATAAAACAATCAGTTATTTTATCAATTTATCAGTTTGTATACTTAATGGTTTATTTTAGTAGCCAAGAAATGTATTTATGCTTGTAGAATAGATGGGATCACCGTGTTTAACAATGTATAAAATCTCAGTACTTTGCCAATATAACACAGAAAAAGTAATAGCTTTTACAAATTGTATAGACAAAAATGATAAATGGCAAATTAACACTAATATTATTGTACATAATTAGAAAATTTGATCTTTTAAAATCGATGGAAGTTTATTTCCGCCTGTTTTATTTTCTTCTAAGCAATCAGATAAAAACAATCTTATAAATATAGGTTAGTGTGTTCACGTGTGTGTGTATATAAGAAGGAAAACAATCGTTTTTTTAAATATTGACAGAATATAACATGAATTATCTCCCAATCTTTAATATACATAGCATTTAGTTGTGGCAACACAAAAATAGGAAAACAAACGTTCTGCATCATAGCATTGGTTGGATTTAATATTAATATAATGTGTTAATGTGTGTTTATTATGGTATATGCTAGCCATACATAAACAATTTTACCACTGTGAGACATAAAACTTTCGTTGATTTTTTATGCATGCAATATTAAAAAAACCCATCTCGATTAGATAAATAAGGAAACTTGTTAGTTTCTTTCCTGTGTGAATATGTATTTTGCTGGCATGTACTATGAATATTTTGTTTCATAGATTTATAACTATATATTACAATTGCTAATTATTGTACGGTACTACGGGGGATGATTCTCCAACCCCCATGTACCTATAACGGGAAAAGATGGCCTAAAATTAAAAAAAAAACAATTCTGTTTAACAAACAGTAATATTTGATATAAACTGTTTAATATGTTTGTAATATATTCCAGGCGGTGCATTTTTCAGCCAATTATGTAAACAATAATGGATTAGCACCTGAAATATATCCTTCCTATCACGAGAGTGTTGCTTTATCAGAGTAAGTAAAATTATTTTGTTAACGATAAACTTCGTATTTACACTTAAAACTATCAATGAGTTTTTCTTATACCATTGACAAATAGAACATATTCAATGATGCATCTAATATAGCAGTTTTCTTTCAACTTTAACTGTTAAATAACATTCCAAGAGTTAAGAATCGATAACAGTAATAACTGAGTAACATTATTGAGGGTGAAAACGTTGTAAACACTTGGAATTACATATTTATGTTTATACTAAGTAAAAGCATTAACGTAGGTAAACAATCGATCAGGAAATATAGCATTAACAGAAAACAGTACTATCTATTGTTAACACTATATGTGTATATTTCAGCCATGGAAATCGATGCAGTGGTCTCATAGCAGCAGTAAAGGACAATGACTTTTGTGGAGCTGGGATTGCATACAATGCTAAATTAGCAGGTATTGTTTATATAGTGAATATTTCGTTCGGGGGAGTTGAAAAAAGTCAAAAGATAACTACAACACACGACCTAATATGCATCATCTGACCTGGTCGCACGGTGTTTATTCTCGGTTTCAATATATCCGCAACAGTTTCAAGTACATGTACATGAATCATATTGAATTAAGAAAGGGTTGACTTTATACTAATTATTATATACATAGTATTAAATAATATGCTGTGTAGATTTACTAGTTTACGAGGTACATTATAATACAGAAAAGGTTTTCAATTGTTAAAAACACATAGAAATATCGAACTATTTGTGTATACATTCTAATTATATCTGCTACAAGCGAGGTTTAAAAACCGGATTAGTCGCGAGTCAAACTCAAGAAAAAAATGCATTAAAAAAAGAGAAGTAATCCTTAGCTCAGGTTTACGACACGGAAACCTAACCGCAGTAGCATACTAAACTTTAGATTAAAAAGCCAAACAGGGATTTGGAATAAGGCTGAGTCTATGTCAGGTTAACTAAAATGAGGCCAACATTGTATTATACACGTTTTTTATTTTTTTTTAGATTTAAATTAAATGGGAAATATTTAATCCTAGATAAGTTTTGAATTCGTTATTTTTATGTATCTTTATTAGTATGACCGGTGCAAATTGACTTTTGTAAAGATATGACACATATTTCTTGTTGAGTCTTTAACCAGATATTCAGACAGATGTCGTCATCGAAGCCTTTTATAACATCTCTCGGTACCTGGATGACAAAACCACTTCTTTTCTACTATGGTTAATACTATATATCCTGAATAAGTTTAACTCACCAAAGCTTATATTTCTGATACTGTCGCTTCTTTTATCGAGGTATATTTTTTTGGAAATGGAGAAATAATAACCAAAATCTATGACAAGAGAGAGGATTTCAATTTTGATATTGTTAATTATCTCCACAAAGACGGGATTGTTCCACGAGCAACTTCTTATGGATTATAATGTTATGCTTGTTAGCTTATTCGATTTTCTAGAGCTTTAAGTCGAGTTGAGGTACATTCGTAATCTTTATATATCTAAAATGCTACAGTAACTCCAACAGGTCTAACGTTACCATTACCACTTTGCAAAATATTATCGTTAACTTGATATACTTTTAAAATATGAAATCAATTTAAAAAATCATCTGCGATAAGGTTTATGACAACCTGACTTCTAGTGTGACGTGATCGATAAACTTCTTGGAGTCTTGGTCATGATCCCTTTCACACACTTTATTCAACTTTTTAAACAGTTTATCAAAATAGGTTATTACCTTACTATTCTGCTGAATGTCTAGTGGTTGACCCATTTACAGATCGCCACTTTGCTTTTTTCTCTTTGATTGGGCGATGACAGGAAATAATGTTGACCACATGATGACGATTACCTAAGTCTTGGAAGAACGGTAACGTTTGACGTTTGTCTTCAATATTGTCTTGTCGTGCCCTACTGCTGCTTAGTTTATTAGAGGATGTAGCCTGTCTCGGTTTATTTGGATGACATTATAATAAGAATAAGGTTTGTTGTTTCAATTCGACGAACGGCTAAAAAGTCGGTATATTAGTCAGAAATCTAACTTTCGTACAGAAAACATCGATAATATGCGACTTCCGAATATATTTCGTAAAACATAGAAGGCCGGAACGTGATTTGAACCTGAGACCTTGCAATTTTTTTTTGCAACATGAAGGTTGTACCACTACACCACGGACTCGTTTTGGTATATAGTAGCATTTCTAACACTACATACTCATTACGTAATGACTACAGCACACACACGCGCTTAAACTTATCATCCGCTAAATAAAAAATCAAGATTAAAAGATTAAAGTTTTTAGACGGGATCTTATTTAAATTGAATTGAATTGGGTTTTAAGACGCACCAACACATGAAAGGTTTTTTGGCGCCTAACAGGAATGAACATGCCAGGCTCATCCTCCATGTACATCGAGATAAAATATGGAGAATGGGCCTAGAACCTTCTCACCCCGAACTGCAGAGTTGCTGCAAATTCTATTGTAGACACTCCATTTACGCTGGAGCCACGTTATAGTTTTTCTGCCGGATCTTATTTAAATAATAATAAATATACCACGCATGGTTATTTACATGTGGGAGATGATGGAGTATATACTGATATATTTCGTGGTCTTTCAAATATGTTAAGTTATTTTGCATCATAATACATGTTACTAATATGCAATGATACCATAGCTCAGTGGTAAGTACGTTTGACTGTAAATTCGAAGGTCTTGTGTTCGAGTCGCGAAAGATGTAAACAAAAAAGTTCTTATAAATCATCATGCTATATACCTGTGTACAACAGATACGATGTGTACAGCTCGATGTCTATGAAGTAAATGCGTTTCATGTTTTTGGGTCTACTTTTATACTTATTGTTTACTCGGGTCAATCATGTAGCATGTTAGCAGTAAATAAGCAAGCTTTCTATGCCTTTTCAATGATCATTTAGAGTTGGGAAATAGGTCCTTAGATACAATGAAGTGCAGTTGTTTGATTTTTCTTTTGCACCCATTTCATTTACACAAAACTGTTAAGTAAGATTATAGACACAATAAAAAGTAAAACCAAAAATAAAAATGTCAACAAATATACATGTACTATATTTAAAACCATATATATATATAAATATATCAGAGTGAAAATATGAGGTTGACAGTACGTCTGCAAGCACATAGGCCCTTAAATGTAATACAATTGTTACACACATATATATAATAAAAAAAAACATATGTAGATATACACATATACATACGACTTGTTCTGTATAACATACTGTATATTGTTAATTACATCCAAATTGCCATATACACGAGTCTACAATACTAATTGTTATTCCAACACACTGTCCCGAACATAGTACCACAATGGTCAAAATTGCAATATTATTTTTTTGACTTTTTTTCAGAAAAGCCTTTAACTCAGCATAAAACAATACTATAATAAATGTGCATTGGTTTCTTAGTCGAATTCTATGGTACGTCATGCTATCAAGAGTGTACAGGGTTAAATAAATCAAAGTCACACCTCAAACATGCATGTATATTTACATGCACATTACATTATAAACACTATACACGTGCATCTGCCAACCGAGAGCATTCTGCATGCTGTCAATGTTTATATTCAGTTAATGAAATATTAAAAAGAAAAAAAATACTGAAATAGTTAAAGGCGTCAAACGATTGTCGGCCATTTGTATGGTCATCATGTTGAAGTAGACTCATCATTCAATCATATTCTTGATACAGGACAATTTGTCTGCAAAACAGTACGTAAGGTAAAATAACAAAAGATATATACTACTAAATCTTACACACTCTTTTGAAATATGGCAGTACAATGTAAGATATGCTATTTTACCGCTATAGAAAACAAAAAGGTTAATTCCAATAGTCGTAGTAGATAATTAAATCCATCTTCATCAGCCCGATACAATAACACGACGGTCTACCAAGGATAAAATTTATGGTGTATGCCTTTAAATAACCGACCGGGATTTAATATTAAAATTGTAATAATAGTATAATCATTTTCCAGTCGCATAATATATAGAGGATCTTACATGAGTACTCATGCATTATTGAATTTTTTATACGAGTTGGCAAAATGATATAATGCGGGGCAATTCAATAATGAATGAGAAAGAATGTTAGATTCTTTTTATCACATAACTCACAAATCGAGTTTTATTGCGTTTTGCCTGTCGCCACGCGAAACCGACATAAACCGTGGGAATTGGATTTTAGTCATTATCGATTTTTTTTGGACAGAGCGTACTAGGCTAATTTGCATACTTATATAACTAGTGGTATATCGAAAATATAGAATAGTGTTATTCCACTCCCACAACGTAAGCTATGTGATAATGTATACCTATACGTCTTCTTCAAAATTGATATTGTATGAAAAAGCTTTTAACAAATAAACACATTATAATTATTAGTTCGCGTTGAATACCAAAATGTATACAATCAAACGATTTCCATTATGTAACACGCATTGCAATATAGCTGATAGCCATTGCGAGCACTGACAAAAAGCCGCACCTTACACAATGAGCGATCTTGATCGTTCGCCGTTTATTTGTTATATTTGAATTAAAATTACAGTATATATTAGTTTAATAAAAGGATGTAAAACGTATGCACTATACAGTCTAATTATCTATTTATAAGACATTTGTGTTACGTTTTTATATTGTTTATTGTAAACCTTACGCCGAAATCGACACACTCACGTCATATCTTAAACTATACTTATACAGTGTTAAAGGTTTTTGAAGTGAAACTATACGAATGGGTGATGCCTTGGTATACTGATGACATGCTTGTCAAGGCACTGCGACACCGTTTACAAGACATACATATATTTTCAAATAGTTGGGAATATACAGCTGATTTCGCAGGATTGGGACAAGGAGCGAAGGCAGTCCTTAAATTTGGAACAGATACAGTACGTGCCCAAATTTAAGTCTAGAATATTGATGTTTTGAAAAATAATAAATCATCCTGTGTGCACGCACTAACGCACGTACGCATGCACAAGCACGCCCGTATATATACGAACTCAAGCTTGCGCGCATAAGGCACGCTCTGAAACTGTAATTATACATAAGTATAGTGTTTAAATGTCTTTATATGTCACAATCACTAATAAAGGAAATAAAGAATGATTTATGTAATCAATTAAATCGATAACCTTGCCTTTCATAGTTGTGACGTATTGTAACTGTTTATAATGCGCAACTTCTCAAGTACACGCTCTCTAGTGGCAGTTGAGACAATAACCCTTCAACATTTGACCTTTGTATGAGTTAAAGTGAGTCCTTCTTCTTATTTTCTGTTTCATTCAATCTCGTTAATAATTGATACTGCTTGTGTTAAAACACTTTGCTATTCACCAGCCGGATTAAACAAGGTGTATTACTACTGTCTGTAAAGTATAATCCGACTTACTATCAATTATCGAGGTATGTAAACATGTGACGATAGAGATAAATAATAATTATTTGATATAGTCGGGAAAAACATCAGCATGAGTAGTGTGGTATCGAAACTAATTATCGTCGATGTCTTATTTAAAGGGACGCAATGGCAAAGGAACTATATATGTTTTCCCAGCCGGTACGATTGCGGAAGGGTTTGCAAACAGCATATACACAATCGCTGTGAATAGCGTAGGAGCAAATGGTAGTATACCGGCTTTTGCTGAACTGTGCGCATGCGCATTAACATCAACGTATGGAGAAGGGAGCTCCTTTCATTCAACGCACATGGTAAGTATTATATATTAGTTAAAGTGAATTTTCGTAATCACCATTTTATTTCACACATACGTGTACACCACGTTATATATAATTTTTCATTATTAAAGTAGATATAAAAGTCGCACAGGAAATGTAGCTTTCAAGGACTACAGTCAACAACCAAACGCATGCATAGAAACAAACCACAATTACAAAGATGAATACAAATGCAAGATATAACATCACAAACATAAAAGGATTGAAAATAAGGCTACCACCTTGGTACGATCAGGGGTAAAAAGGGCCGCTTGATGTTTAATCCAGGTTCTAGGGTGCATCAAAGCCACTCTTACCCTATTGTCATCCAAAAAAACCTACATTGTTTAGATAAATCTAAATTAATCTTTATATATTAAATAATATTATATCGTCACCCCACCTGTAATGACATCGGATGACGCCATATCACGTTCGTATTTGCTAAATGGTGAATATCATTAATTACTTATTATTTTAGAGAATAACCCAACCAACTCATGTCATATGCCAACCAACTCATGTCATATGCCAACCAACTCATGTCATATGCTGAACAAGAAATTTACTTTCGTGTTCATTCTACCTTGTTGACGTAGTTATTGGCATTATTCAACCTTTCAATGAGTGCCATATTTATAGCATGACACATTTTATGTATTTAAAATATTTTGTTTGCTTTTGGACCTTAATTAACCTTAAATTATTTATGTTTTAATAACAGTATCCATACACATGTATTTGTTTTATTTGTATCCAAATGACTATATATTAGCAATTCATTTAAGTCGAAACTATTATAATAATCAGATGTTAACACGAATTTAACCTCATAATTTTACTTTTTTATTGTTATATTTATTTTTTGGCATTTGACGTGCTTTTCTGAAAGCAAACCGTACACATCTATTAAGAATCACGGCAAGCCTTGTCTTAAACTAAAGAAGGAGAGTTAACCTAGCATGTTTCGCGTGAGGTGATATGGGTGGGGTCGAGTGAGGGATTAAGTTGAACATATCGATCCAGCATTCTGGCCTACAAATCATTCTTACTTATTTGTAGGTAACAACGTCTTACAGAAACAATTGCACACGGGACTTCAAAGGAACATCTGCTTCGACAGCTATGACTTCTGGAATCATTGCACTAGCTCTTGAGGCAAAGTATAAACATCTTGTTATCTACAGGTCAACGTTGTGTGTCCATGTCCTTACGGAAACACACACCATGTCCTTAAGGAAACATACACCAGAATAAGCACATACTCAGAAGCCATGCGCCCCTTTAAGACAGTTTTCAGAGACAGATCGCTGTAATTTTAAAATATATTTTGACTCTCCATATACATCTGACAGCCTTTAAAACACATTTCATTTCGTATAAGCTTCATCATTACATTATTGTTTTACATCTATTATCCACATATATGATCAAGAATACATCTAACGGCCATATTCCATTTGAGTAAGCATTATCTTTACAAACTCAGTTTATAATGGAAAACATGATAATATAATTAAACAGTTGTTTGTTATCCACATTTTCCAGGAATGGAAATAGTGTCAAATACACGCAACTTTTCAAGGAATACAAATGGGTAAAAGCAACAAAAAGCCAGAATGTTAGGAAAAACAAAAACGAAATACAACTGTTTAATTTCTTTCAAACTGTATCGTCTTGCATCTTATGCCCTGTAGAATATGACACTCGAATTGAAATATGACATGGGTGCCTCTTGAGTAATTTTTGGACAAGTTGTAAAAGTTTCTCTTACAAATTCTCCAAATTAGAATTGAATAACCTTGGGTGGTTTATGGAACAATCAGGCTCCAGTTCATGTGATAAGCAGAGATGTTGGATAACATTTAACAATTGTTACCTTAGTTCCTAGCTTTAACAAGATTCGAAACTCTGTCTGGTTTTAACAAAATGCGCACGTGTTTGGTTAAATAAAGGGTTTTTGAGTACCAACTCAAAACGATAATATGGCAACTACTGAAATTAACGTGCTATGCCTGTTCTCCAGTTACATCGAAATTATAACCTTCACATTAAGAGAAGGAGAACTTAAAAGAACAAATATTATGGTGTGCCCACAGAAAACGATACACGGGGTCATAACTTAACCTTCCTAATTACTATCAAACTTAAAAAGAGCATTTAAAATTGGGTGGCAACATCTCAATGTCTGCATTCCTCTCAAAACTGTTCAGAAGTATTCGAGAGAATGTGTTCACGGGCAAATATTAGAGTGGACCAGTCGAAATTAATACCTTCAAATCGGTAGAATATGTTCTAAACCATTCATTTATGATTTAGGCATTTTTTTCTGCCACTACTTATGGGGCACCTAGAAAACTCCTAGGGTAATACATTGTTTCCGAATGACAATGACAACAAATGGCAAAATAAATATGTGATTGACATCCATTGTGAGACATATTATCCTTCAGGCAGGAACATTGGTATGATCATAATGTCCTTGCATCATTTGCACTCAATAAACCACATATCATATTTTAGGTTTTTCTCTAAACAGTTAATTAAGTACATCCTGCCTGACGTTTCTAAACGTTATTTTGATTATAGGCGTATACATACTATAGATCATGCACATTTTCTTTCTCTACCAGCCCTAACCTTACGTGGCGTGACGTACAACACATTATCGTAGAATCATCTGGACGTAAAGGTCTTCAAGATTATAACATATTCAACAAAAATGGTGCAGGGAAACACTGTAAGAGCAGTATATGTGTTAATATGAAATTTGATACAGAATTTAAAGTGTAAGACGTTCGTTAATTCTCTATACTTCTGCTTACAACTATAACGGAATTCAATTCTGACATCAATAATTATACTCACTTAGACAGAGATGAGCTTGCAGTCGCGTTTAGCTCATTAACATTCGGAATCTTTATTAACATTCATAATCGTTATATAAGTAAAACGCTACTACAATAGGACTACATGTACGAGCATCGGGGTATTTTAAAAAATATTTGAAAACTTATATTACCCTGATTTCTTTTTAAAATCTAAAGCAATTTAAGAAATCTTCTGCGTCAAGTGATATCACAATTTCTAAACACTGTAAGGTCTATGGTCATGACAAGATAATATCTATTAGACTTACAAGAACATGAATCAAAGGAGGTACTTCTCATATCATTTTGCAACGCGTTGCATGTTTATTTGTTGACCCGATTACCAATTTATTTATGTATATTTTAGATCACCATACATTTGGATTTGGGTTACTCAACGCATCAAAACTAGTTGATATTGCAATCAACTGGAAGTCCGTTCAGCCTCATATTAGACACACGGAACAATCTGAGATTAAAAGGTTTGTGCTGCGCTAATTGTTAAAGCTCATAGAATCGTTAGCTTAACAACACATATTTAACTATTTTGATATGTCTTTGTTGCATATTGTATTTTCCCCAAATGAACTATTTTATTTATTATACGCACGCTATGCGCGCAATATTAAATTATAGTCCAACAATCAAAATGCAAATGTGAGAGTTATTAAACATCGTGTAGGTCATATGTAAAAAATAAATATTTTTCTTAAATTTCAGCCCTAGTGTCAACAAACAGGCAAAACACATTTCGGAGGCTATATTTGACATTGCCTGCAATAGTAAACAGAACCCTTGTATACACAAAATAGAGCACGTGGTAGTAGTGATCAGCTACATTTCTACCAAAGAAGATGAGTTAGAGATCGTCATACGCTCGCCGTCAAGAACAGATTCTATACTTATGTACAGCGGTCAATCAGCAGAAGACAAGGAAATACTTCGTGAAGACTTAGAGTTTATGTCTGTTCATTTTTGGGGTGAACATTCGAAAGGAGCATGGAGACTGATTTTAGCACAGATGACAAATTCTTTCACAATGATATAGTACACGTTTAAATAGCATACATAAGATATAATAGGACTATTGCTAGAGTAACGTGTTCTGGACGTTTGTATCACCTCGCGTATGTAAATGCCAGATCAAGGATCACACGAGAGGCGGAGCCTCTGGTGTGATCCTGATATGGCATTTACCTTCGCGAGGTGATACAAACTTCCAGAACACGTTACTCTAGTAATGATCCTTTTAGTATATACCTCTTACACATCCTTAACATAGAAATATTAGCATTGCTATTGCATACACATTCAATAAAGCATATTGTTTCTGGATAAAGTGCAGCGGGAAAGTGTATGTAGTTTTAAGGTGTTGGTGTTCAATGGTCTGATCTACTTGTTTTGTTTGTATGACGTAACGTCGTCTTGACGTGCTCACGCATATTGGCGTAAAACTTGCTTGAATCACTGGAAAAAACGCTGTTCTGTTTTTAGTAAGATAGTGATACTAATTCTACTTTTAGTAGCTTAGTGATAACCTGTAGTGTGATACAGGTTGTTGTATTCCATTGTAAGAAAATGAAGGTACTATGTATATATTATTGATAGGTATATAATAATAGATGTGCTCACAATACTACCTACAGTTATAGGTGGTCATAGATCAAAGCATTCCAGAGATACACTATAACTATCTGATTAAATGTGATAAAAAACACCACCAATCAAGAACAGTACATCGTACAAAATGAAAATGCTGTACAGTATAATAATCGAGGTATAAAAAAGTTAGTGTACACCGTCTTGGAAAGGTTGGTGGCGATACAAGTCAATGCACGCCGTTATTTCCTTGCACAAATGAATTCAATATCAATACATCTAAGCTTTAGTGTTTAATATGATAATATATATACATGCTCGAAACATATTTAAAATCAAATGATAGGTATATGTAAAAAAAAATATGCCTTTTTTTAAATGCAAATAGTTGCTAACAAAGAACAAAATATGTTTTACACATGATACTGATTTTGATTCAACCATTATTTTTTTTGCATTGCGCGCATGTTCGTTCATATGTCTGAGAGGTGTTGCTTCTTTCATTGCTTCTCATGAAAAGACTCAATAAAACCGAGTCTGCTGCTTTATTCTCTTAATTGCGTTTGCTGCTCACAAAGGATCACCTTTATCAGTATTTATTAACATTCACACTAGCGTTCGTTTAGTGAAGTGTGTCGGCTGTAAAAAGTCTCTCCGTGCTACGAATCAGCAGTGTTATTTTTACTGGTCATTTGGGTCCAGCGAGTCCAATATAGGTGGTTTATAAAGTAGAATATCGCTTAAGCCGGTGTTAGGGGGCGTCAGAGGAGGTGTTGATTCTTTCATTACTTCTCATGAACAGACTCAATAAAACCGAGTCTGCTGCTTTATTCTCTTAATTGTGTTTTTTTGCTCAAAAAGGATCACCTTTATCAGTATTTATTAATATATATCATGTTCACGCATTTTTGTCTAAAAGGTGGTTTACCTTATCAAAGATCTGTTCTATCATTGGAGCATAATTTAAGTATGTACCGTAGTATATCTTTCAATTGATTTATCCGAAAACCAAGAAGTGTTTTCGTGTTGTAGGAACTCATTACATCTTTATTTTAAAACCGTTTTCTAATGATCCGTCTAATGCATTACATTTTTTTTTAAATATATTGTAACTGTATATAAGGCAAGTGGACGTGTACCAGTACACAGTATATTTTCAGCGTATACTATTCTAATGTTAGAATTTGTAATCTGTATTTTCTGGAATTGTTTTCGAAGGTCTTTGGTGTATGTATGCATTGAATCACACAAAATGAACAAAGAAAACAGTATACAATGCTAACAGTATATCGATTCAAATGATACTATTGATCAACTGACTGGATCAACCCAGTGTTAATGCGTAGTGATTGTCAATCCGAAAGTCATGGGTTCGAAACTCGCATATATCGATATAATGAATACATATTCAGTGAGTAGGTGTAGATTTTAGATGTTGCTTTTCGATCGCAGGTAAATAAATGAAAAAAAGCTTTCGTTATAAAACTGCCTTATATACGGTTGTCCGGCCAAGTTTCAGTAGCATGAATTTGGTAATGAAACAAACGTTAAACCGATCCCATTTGCTTTAGGTACACGCCCAATTGTCTTATATACAGATATAGTAGCTAAAGAAAACCACTAAATCTTTATATTTTAGAGAAATATGGCATTATTTCAAGTTCATTAACTTTATATGGAACCTCCAAGGACGGCACTAAAGGCAAACTGCATCAATCAGAGCAAAACATTGAAACAAATCCTGAAGTTACCACTTCCGTTTCGAAGATGACATCTGCAAAAGAGGATAACATAAATCTAGAATCGACACAAGAATATTCCGCGAAAAATGACAGTGGTTTAAACACGAAAGAGATAATTGGAATTATTGTTGGAGTATTTGCTTTCATTGTAATTGTATTGATAGGTGTACTTTGTTTACGAAGACGGAATTCAGCCAAACATATCATATGATAACGGCGTGCAAGAGCAACATTATGTTTGGCTCTGAGCCCAGGGTCCCTCAGTGGGACGGGTTGTGTGTCAAAAGGTCAAATACACAATAATTCAATAAAATATGTTTGCACATAACTTGGTATATGTAATCGGCTACGAAAAATAAACAACATATTAAACGATTTTATTATTTCGCAAACTTGGACGTCTGCCCGGGGATCCAGGGTGGGTGGTGCGGGCAGTAGGTGTGCGGGCGGGATTTGGTGTCTTTTTCCCGTTAGAGTATTGAGATAACGACTTGTTTGAAGCCAATTGGGGATTCAAATATTTCTACTTTATATTTCCATATGCTTTCCATTTTTTAAACTTTATATAAAGAATTGATGTGTTTTGTAAAATCATTTAACATAGGTCTTTGTTTTTACATGTTTTGTTGGTATGTAAATATATTGACTTGCAGGCGTATTTTGTTTAAAGCAATATCACATTTATTATTTCTGTTTATGACCAGTTTATCAAAATGAAATATAGGGTCCTATAGAAACCACAGCGTCCGAACGCAATGGCATCGTAGGTCCGCACTGTACTGCAAACAAGGACTTGAAACTACAATGAAAGAGACAAAAAACAACAGAAAGGGTGGTGAAGACAGGGTTACCGACTTGGAACGGGTCAGTAGGCAATAATACCTACTGGTTAAGTCTACCTTACAGTTATGATCAGATCTGTCCAAAATGGATTGATAACTTTACATTTCCAGAACAAGTGATGGATGGCTTCGGGTAAAATATTGCAAAAACTGCACATAGAATATTCATTGTAGTCAGTGCTCCCAAAATCCTGTGATTGATTTTATGCTGTAGCCAAAGTAATTTAGGGTATTTTGTTATTTTAAAAGGTATTGGGTACAGTTTTTCAAATGTATAGCTTGGTTCTATTATAATATCATTTCTCCATTTTCTTAATGATAATTGGTACATATGTTTTACATTCAAAATACCATAAATGGATCTGCAACTGTTTTCATGTTTTATGATTAGTGCAAGGGTCAATGGGCGCAAGGGACTATAATAATAAATACTGATAAAGGTGATCCTTTGAGACAACACATACAATTAAGAGAATAAATCAGCAGACTCGGTTTTATTGAGTCTGTTCATGAGAAGTAATGAAAAAAAGCAACACCTCTCACGCCCCTAGCATCAGCTTAAGCGGTATTCTACTTCAAAGCCACCTATTATGGGCTCGTTGATCCCAAAGGAACAGTAAAAATAACACTACTGATTCGTAGCACGGGGAGACATTTTACAGCCGCCACACTGCACTATAACTATTACTTGGTAGATATATTAAGTTCTATTTTATTAACATGATTAAGCAATTGCTAATAACAGTAAGGAGACCCTCATATTCCAGGAAGTTAGACCTTATATCATAACGCTCTGATTACTGACTTAATATGGTCAGTAGGCATATATATTATACATATATATATGTATGTTTTATAATGCATGTAGAACAATATAATCTAGACAGGTAAAATGTATTTATTGTTTAATTTCTATACCTGATATACATATATATTGATGAAAATGAACAAACAGACGAAGTGTATTTTCTTCTATTCGATCATAACATGTATACACGAGTTTTGGAATGACGAAATTGCTATAATTTACTTTTAGATAGTTACGCTTTAAAAAAGATTTGACTACTTTTTAAAACTAGTTCAGATGCATTATTAGATACACCCTTTTAACATATAGGTTATATATTCTATTTTAAATTTGCAATGTAATGTAATGATTATCGTTGATGAGAATACACGGTTGATACTGTCGTTAAGTGTCTTTCAATGATAATGTCTTTATCAATGTTACATTGTGTATGAGAAAACGATATAATGTTATGTTTATGTTATTTCAAAATTGTTAGAAATTGCCTGTTTTGGGAGTACCAACATTCGATAATCTAAATAGACACATTTATTTGGTTTTATATAATGTGAGTTATACTATGAGGTTATTTAACAGTGTTGAGTACAATACTGAATCTATTTGACGACCCCAATATACTTGATGATTACCCAAATACTTCAGAATACTAAACACAGTAAAATGAACCTCTATATATCACAACTCTAAAATTCCCCCCCAAGCTTTTCTAATATATACCTAACAAATACACAAATCAAAACAACATCAATAATTAAATTCTAACACCCCACAAACAAACATACCACCAATTACAACAATCTCATCCCAAACCAGATAAACGTAGATATAAATAGTCATGATCGTAGATTTAACTGATAATAGTTATCTTCTCATACTTAACAAAGTACTTAAAATTCTACATATAAATAAAACACCTATCTACTATTCGTGACTCAATCACCTAACTGGTACCGAACCCATAGAAATAACAAATTGTCACATTTAAACAACAGAAATATTAGACATTACCTAACACCTACACTAACACTACAATCCACTATAACTACAATTACCAATACTAAACAACAGCAAATCTAAACACTCAATTATCAACCAAAACAACTACACAAACAAACACCCACAAACTCCCAAAAACACTGTACTAAAAAACAATTCCTCAAACGTATTTCAACACTACAGAATTCAATCAAATGCTCTACCTATCCAACATATTCATCAACCTAAATAATCCCATCCCAATATCACCCTCACACTCCCAAACTAAGAAACAACTACCACCCAACCAAATAAACCAAGCCTCAAGTCATCCCTATAACCACAAACTCCACCCTAACCTCCAATCTATCCATTCACAAAAATAAAACTAATCAAACCCTCCCCATCCAATCAAATACCATATTGCATTCTACACCACACCCTCTATCCAAATACATCCAAACAATCCACTTCATTCTCTATTTCCCTTTCTTTTCCCAACCCCAACCCAATAACATCTATAAAAATATTTTATTTTCCTCTACATCAAATAACACCCCACCAAATCCTCCCCCCCCTATTCACTCCACCCCCACTACCAAATAAAACACAACCATAATACATAAAATATACCAATTTCTATTCACCCTAAAAATTATCAATACCCCACAAAAACATCCCCTAAAATTCCCCACCACAATCCCCAACAAAAAAATCAACACCACACAAAAACCCCTTAAATTCCCCTCACCCCCCAATCCCCTAACAACTACCCTCAACCTCACCCAATTCTCACTCATTTACTCACAAACACACCCACACACTTATTACCAACAACCACCTCATACCTCTTCACCAAAACACATAAAAACCAACAAACTCCACTTCATAACCCAACCACTCCAACCCCCTCCATCAACAAAACCCACAACTTCCATAATAATAAAATTCCAAACTACAAAATCATAACAAATCACCTCCTTCCCACCAATACCCCACCCACAAACATAAAAATCCCAATAAAAAAATCAACTTTCCCCTCCACAAACAACTCCCCCAACCTCCCCACATCCATTACATCCCCTCCCCCCACCCCAATCCTCATTTATACATCCCCACCCCCAAATCCCAACATAACCCCCACCCATCCACCCAAATCAACCCCCACCCTCTATCCCATTCCAATCAAACTTCATAAACCCTCCTCAAAATCACATCACTAAACTCTCCCAACATCATCACAACCCCACCCATCCAAACAAACTCTCACCCCCTCCCACCCCTCTAACAACCAACAAACAACCCTATCCCCTCCCTTCTATATACAAACCATTACCTATAATACTATCTAAATCTCTTTATCACTCACACCACCCACACTAACAAACACCCAAAATCTCAACAAATAAAAAAATACCCCACTCAAAAACAAACAAAATATATAAATATCCCACACAACAAAAACATATAACCACATCTCCCACTTATCCACACCAAACCCAAACAACCTAAACCTCCCATACCCCACCTCTTTATCACTACCAAAACAACCAAAAAAACCCCCCATACAACCACACAAACCCACCACACACCCTCCATTCATCTAAATCTTAACCCACCACTACCCCCACTTCACAATAACCACTCAATCCATATATTTACTACTAAAAACCTCCCCCCACCCCCCACACAACAACACACCAAACCCCCCCCCCCCCCTCAATATCCAAACACCCTCTACTCAAAACAACCACTAATCATAATAATCTCACTACATACTACAAACCACCCACAAATAAA